>JAJPUD010003828.1:24869-36541 GCA_023553655.1 Myrmecobius fasciatus | reverse complement strand
CTCTTTCTGCCTCTGTGTCTCTGTTTCCCTCTGACTCTCTTCCTCTCTCTTCCCTCATCTCTCTGTCTCTCTGTATTTCTGTCTCTGTCTCTCTCTGTGTCTCTTTATCTCTCTGTCTCTGCTTGTCTGTCTCTTTCTGCCTCAGTCTCTCTGTTTTCTCTGTTTCTCTCTGGCTCTCTCTTCCTCTCTCTCCCCTTATCTCTATCTCTTTTCCCTTCTTCTTTCCCCAGGATCTCATGTTCATATGTACATACATACATGTAGATACATAAGTATATGCAAGAGATTGCTAGATGACACAGTGGATAAAATGCTGATCTGGAATCAGGAAGATTCATCTTTCTAAGTTCAAATTCAGATTCAGATATTTACTAACTGTGTGACCCTGAGCAAGCCACCTAAGACTCTGGTTTAGTTTCTTCATCTATAAAATAAGCTGGAGAAGGAAATGGCAAATTATTTCAGTTTCTTTGCCAAGAAAATCTCAAATGGTGCTGAAAAGAGTCAGATAGAACTGGATAACAGCAATTACAGATGTATGTGCGGCCAAACTTAACCTTTACTGGTATTTTTAAGCTGGTTAAAAAAAAAAGCTGGTGGGATAAAATGACCACATCTTATAACAATTCAGATGTTTCACAATTGCATGTCCCACTTTCCTATCAAGTTTCAGGAAATGTTCATCATCTCTTCTCTGGACCAAAGTAGTTCATTGCAATTAACCAAAGTTCAGTTGATTTGTAGAGTCGAATCTCTTGATATTATTATCATAGAATAACAGATATAAAATTAGAAAACACATTTGATAGTATCTATTCCAATTTCCTCATTTTACCAATGAAGAAACTAAGAATCAGGAAAGTTACCTGACAAAGAACAATGTAATAAATAGAAGATGTGGGATTTGAAAATATATTTTTGGACGCCAGAGTTGCCCTTTTTCCCAGTGACCACACTTACTCCTTAATGTCATGTGAATATATTTTTTCTAATTCCACTTTCTAGACACTGAATTACCAATGTGCCCATTGAAAAGAATACTTTGAAGCTGGAAAAATGAGATACTTGTGGAAAAGAACAACATAGCCTTGTAAAGTTGGCAGGTCTATGCTTTGTGTTGGAGGGGTTTAATACTTGAAGTGGTTACTATATTATCACCATTATTGATCTTTTTCCATTGTTTCCTATTTTCTTGAGATGAATGGAGGTCTCTGCACAGTCTGTTCCATGAATGCCCTTGGACATGACATGCAGGAGTAACATGGGGACCTCATCTGAGGCCATACGTAATCTCTGCTTGGCAGTCTGTGTAGCTCTCCTCACCACCTGTTCTGGGATTCTCAAAGCAGAAGTTGGAGAGAAAAGAAAAGGCTGATCTCTCTGGTGATTGCTTCCTGATGCTATGAAGCTTTCAAAAATGTCTGAGCAAAAATGAGCCGGTATTGATCTTGTTCTGTGGGAATGCTAAAGTTGCAAGGAACAGAAAATCTCATTAAGGCTCTACCAGCTGCCCTTTACTGCTATTGTTATTTTTAAATGCCTTTTACATGGGAGTTTTCTTTCAAATTAAATAGCCTCAAGTGTGGAGGGATCAATGCAGCTATCTGTGACTTACTTTTGATAAATAAAAATGATTGTAAGACAGCAAAAAGAACTTCCCAGTCACATAGAGACTAGTAGGAAAGAATCTTTAATTTGTACAAAAGCAATGGAAAAATCTATATAACAAGCCTGGACAACATCTTTTAAGAAATTATCAAAGAGAACTGTCCTGATATATTAGAACCAGAAGGCAAAACAGAAATTGAATTAATCCACTGATCACCACCTGAAAGAGATCTCAAAATAAAAACTATCAGAAATATCATAGCCAAATTCCAGGGCTCACAAATAAAGGAAAAAGTACTGCAAGCAATCAAAAAGAAACTATTTAAATATCATGGGGTTACAGTCAGGATTACAGAGGATTTAGTTGCTTCCCCATTAAAGAAGTGCGGGGGCTTGGAATATGAAATACCAGAAGATAAAAAGGAGTTCTTAACATTACTATCAAGAATCACCTACCAAGTAAAATTGAATTTTTTGGGGGGAAAGGATATTTAATGAAATAAAGGACTTTTAAGCATTCCTAATTAAAAGATCAGAATTGAATAAAATTAACCTCCAAATACAAGATTCAAGTGAACTACAAAAGAAGTTAAAAAGAAGAAATATGAAAACATAATAAATTCAGTCGGGTAAAACTTTATATTTCTATATGGAAAAATAATATTTGCAACTCTTAAGAATTGTATTACTCTAAGAGCAATTAAAAGAAGTATATATAGACAGAAGGGGTGAATATAAAGTGACTTTGATGAGATGATATCCCAAAAACAAAATGATGGGGTGAAAAAGAAAATTCAACTGGAAATAAAGAAGAAAGGAGGTGAAAGAGGTATAAAATTCTTCTTTTGCTGGCAGAGTTGGATTTTTGTAATTTACCATTACTTTGTCAAAAAGCAATATAGCAATGGATAAAGAACTAGCAACAAACACCTAGTTTCCATTTCTAGGTGGCATCTATTGACTCTTACCCTAGGAAAATCAACTTTTTTGATGTCCACATAATTCTCTCAAAGTAACTTAAGACTACCTACTCTCAATTGCAGAGATGTCAAATTTCATTTGTAGAGGCTAAACCTTACCACACTAATTTGCCACATTAAGATGCCATGTCATCACCAGGACAGGAAGGATTACAACCATGTTAATACAAAATACCTAATGCAGTCAGCATACATAGTGAAATCCCCAACCACCCTGATGAATTTGACTTCAAGTCCAAAAAAGTCACAAACATGTATTTTTTAGTATTACTACTTAAGAACAAGAATAGCATATTTTGTTTATTTTAATTCTATAGTATTTCCTCCCACTTAACATGTAAAGATAGTTTTCAGCACTCATTTTTGTAAGATTTTAGTTCTAATTTTTTTCTTCCTCACTCCCTTATCTCCCCTCTTCCCAAGACAACAAATAATCCCATATAGGTTATACATGTACATTCATTTTAAATATATTTTCATATTAATCATTTTGTGAAAGAAAAATCAGAACAAAAGTAAAAAATCATGAGAAAGAAAAACAAACAAAAAAAGCTGAAAATTTTTGCTTTGATCTACATTCAGTTTCCACAGTTCTCTCTTTGGATACAAATGGCATTTTCCAACCTGAATGTACTGAAATTATCTTGAATCAATATATTGCTGAGAAAATTCAAGTCTAACGGTTGATCATCATACAATTTGCTGTTATTGTGCATAGTGTTCTCCTGGTTGTGCTCACTTTACTCAGCAACAATTCATGTAAGTCTTTCCAGATTTATCTGAAATGAGCTTTCTCATCATTTCTCAAAGAAAAATACTATCCCATTACATACATATACCATAAGTTATTCAGACATTTCCCAAATAGTGGGCATCCCTTCAGTTTCTAATTCCTTGCCACCTTAGAAAGACCTGGTACAAACATTTTCTGCACATGTGGGTCTTTTCTGTCTTTTGTGATGTTTTGGGGAAACATACCTAGTAGTTACACTGCCAGATCAAAGGGCATACACAGTTTTATATGCCCAAAGGGCATAGTTCCAAATTGTTCTCCAGAATGTCTGGTTCAGTTCACAACTCCATCAACAAAGCTTAAGTAGTTTAGCTCAAAGAAGAGAAAACTTAGAAAAGAAAAAAGGCATTATAAATATTTTCAAATATTTGAAGGGTTAACATGTGGAGGGGAGATTCAACTTTGTTCTGCTTGGTTCTTGGGAATAGAACTAAGAACAATGTTTAGAAGTCAATAATCTAATAAGACTAAAAAAAATGTAGATTTCTGACAATCAATACTGGCCCAAAGAAGTATTTCTGTCTTGGAAAGTTGTTGCAGATTTTCCTCATTGGAAGTCTATTTGGCAAGTATTGAATAGTGGGATCTCTGTCATTTTCTGGGAGAGATTGGACTGCCTGATTCCTGGTTTCCTTCCAGCTGCAAATTCCTGGATCCTATAAACAATGCTTAGTATAGAAAGCAGTAATAAAATGGTTCAAAATTTTAAAAGATAGCTACATTTATTTATCCTGATCTCTATGTAACTGCAGTAGTGATTTCCGGCAAGTTTAAATTATCAGCTTAAGCACACATATAAAGAATCATCACTTTATTCTTGTAGGTTCGTGTGGTATGTATATGTATGGGGTATTGCGTAAAGATTTTATAAAGTATTTACCAATGGGGATCACTGGGGTTGGGGAATCATCAGTAACATTTGTCTCTACTTGCTTCATCTTTCTTGACTTGTCTGCAATTGAGATTTTAGTTTTCCTTTAGCAATTTTGTTTCTGACTTCTCAAACTTAAATAATCTTTCTGTCTTCCATGCATTAAATTGGATTTTGCCATATTATTTTCCAGATTTCTTCCAAAAATTTTTGTAAAAGAAAGAGTTCTTACTGCAGAAGCTGGAGACTATGGGTTTATCAAATAATAGATTATTGTAGTCATTGACTGTTTTTGCATCAATATTCATTAGGAAAATTGGACCACAATTTCCATGCATTGAATTATGAAGATGGAATGAAAATCTTTAGCCATTCCCTCTCTAAAAATCCCACAACCAATGATCATGTTTTTTCTATAATCAGAAGAAAAAAAAGTACAATTCATTTTTAGAAGAATAGATCAGCTTCCCAATTTTTTTCTGCCATTCATTTACTTTTCTTGAGTTACTAATTTCAATGAGATACTTCTCTTAGATGCGGGGAAATTGGAACACTAAGCATTGTTACTGGAGTTGTGAACTGATCAAAACATTTTGGAGAACAATTTGGAACTATGTCCAAAGGGCACCCAAAGTGTGCCTACCTTTTGATTTCATTTGATACCACTATAAAGTCTGTATGACAAAGATATCATAAAAATGGGAAAGGACCCATATAAATGAAAATATTTGTAACAACACTTTATGTGTTGAAAAAAAAATTGGAAATTAAGGGGATGCCCATTAATTAGGGAATAGCTAAACAAGTTGTGATATATGAATGTAATGAAATATTATTGTTCTATAAAAATGTTGAGCAGGCAGATTTCAGAAAAGAAAATTAGAAAGACTTATAAGAACTGATCCTCAGTAAAGTTAGCAGAACCAAGAGAATATAGTAAACAATAACAGTAATAGTGTATGATGATTAACTATGATAGACTCAGCTCTTCCCAGTAAGGCAATAATAACAGACAATTCCAAGGGATTCATCATGAAAGATGCAGATCACTTCCAGAGGAAAAACTCTGTAGACTGAATGTAGATCAAAGCATATTATTTTCACTTTTTTCTTTATCATGGTTTTTTCCTTTTGTTCTGTCTTCTTTGACAAAATGACTAATTTTAACAAAACTGTACATGCACAGCCTGTATCAGATTGCTTACTGTCTTGAGGAGGGAAGAGGGAAGAGAAGGAGAAAAAAATTGAAGTTCAAAATCTTCCAAAAATGAATGTTGAAAACTACAGTTGCATGTTATTGGGGAAAATACTATTGAGATACTTCTCTTAAAAATTAAGATAAAAGTAAAGCAACTGCACCCCTTATATGTGGAAATATTTCAGAGAGTTATTCTTGAGATATATATAAACTTTATAAAAAATCTAATAAGAGTAGACTGCATTATCATAGATTTAGAATTAAAAGGACCTTAAAGGTTATCTACCCTAATTCTTCATTTTTAAATGAGGAAATTCAAATGCAAAGATGTAAATGAGATATCCAAGGTAAAATGGGTAATGAGTAACAGGACTAGTTCTTGAGCCTAGATCTTTGACATCAAACCCAAGACTTTCCATTGTACCAGTACCATTTTTCCAATATCCTGTCCCTTCATAAACTTTGATAAGTTAACTATTATTTTTTGAATATGGCTTCTAAATTAGCCTTATATTGCCTCAATAATGACTCACCTGATCTCAATATCTGAGGGTCAATTATATTACCTAAACTCTTTGCTATTAGTTCTAGTTCTTAGCAATCACATTTTCCCCAATCCTATGAAGATTTATTATGCCCCTATTTTGTTTGAATGTTTAAAAGTTAGTTTAACTTTTACTACGAAATATTTATTTCCAAAGTTTGATAACATATGTACAAACATATTCATTGACACATGGGATATAACCACCATTCCTCTAACCCATATCACCAGAGTTTCTCAGGAGGGGAAAAGGACTTGGTTCATAGCCTCGCTCATTTCTTTTATATGCCAACTGTTTCAGAAATCCAGCATGGGCTCCAGTTCTAGGCATTCCAGCTTCTCCAGAATTCTCTGTTGAACTGTTTATGATATCCTACCAGAAATGCTTTCTCCAGTATCACCATGATTCAAACTCTTGGAACTAATAGTGATTCTATTACTTAGATCTAGAAATGAAAAAGACTATACAAATATAAATACACACACACACACACACACACACACACACACACACACACACCTTACCATGATTTTCAGAGTGAGAAGGAAAAAAGAAGGGGAAGGAAGATTTTCTCTTATCCAATTAATTGATCCACCATGTGGATGAATGTGATTTTTTACCCTTTTGGGCACTACTACAGGAAAAAAAGAAACTCATAGGAAAAAGAGAGACTATCCCACTTCATATTTTTTAAAGATTCAGCCTGTTTTAGCTATGTTTCCTTCACTTTTTGATAATGGAGCATAAGTTATCTTCTCCCAGAAGAAGGATGCTCACATGTTAGGTGATTGAAGCATGTACAGCAAAGCTGACATTACACTGCCATGTAGCCATAATAACAATTCACATTTATAAGGTTTGTTAACATGTATAGAATGCCATGCTCATGATAATGCTGTGAGATAATCAGTGCACTGATTGTTACACTGATTTTGTAAATAAGGAAACTGAGGCTCAGAAAGTTAAGGGATTTGGTCAGCATCAAAATGCAATTTCAGAGTCAATTCAAGCTCAGGTCTTCTAATTCTAAGAACAGTATTCTTTTCATTGCATTACATTATTTGAAGTTGAAACAGTAGATGAGATGGCTTAAGAACTCTGGCATAGTATTAAATAATTAATAAGGAATATAAGACTTTACAGCAAATAATTATTTATGTGCACAGCATTGTATCAGAACTCAAAAATGAGATAGTCCTTGTCCTAAAAAAAACAAACAAAAAACAAACAACAAAAAAAAAACCAACTTACCTTCTATAATAGATAAATAGGTAGATGGATATATGGATAGATAGCTAAGTGGTAGATAAATAAGTAGATAGGTTGATAGATAGATGAGCAATAGATAAATAAGTAGGTAGGTAGGTAGGTAGATAAGTAGATAGATAAGCAGATTTTTATATGTACTTTGAGAAGAGATAGAGCACTACTAATTTTGTGGGGATTAGGGAAGGCTTGGTTGAGAAGATAGAACTTGAGTTGAGCCTGATGAAAAATAGCATTCTTGGAGAGAGTGAGTGGTGAGAGAAATATGAATTCTAGGTTAGAAGGATTATCCATGCTACTTCAGAGAGAAATAGAATGCCAAGTTCAAGGCACCATATATTCCAGTCAGCAGGGAAATAGATTTTTTTTAAGTAGAGTACAACATTTAGTGTAGTCTTGGAGTGCTGGGACCAGAGATAGTATTTTGCTTAACATACTGGTAATGTTGGAGGAAAAGCCTGGCAAATACAAAGGAGCTGAGTGACCTGAAGTGATGAAAGAATTATGTCTGCCTTAGCTCCTACTCTATTAAGACAAAGAGATTAGTTTCCCTTTTTTAAAAATTGTTTATTTTTTTCTGGTTATAAATGTACATTAAGTTTTAAAATATACATTTCTTTATGAATCATGTTGGGAGATAAAAATCAGAACAAAAGAGAAAAAATAGGAAAAAAAAAAGGAATACAAAATGTGTTGATTTACACTTAATTTCCATAGTTCTCTTTCTGGATGTGGATGGCATTTTCTACATGAAGTTTATTGGGATTGCTTTGGACAAAGAAATTAGTTTTAAGAAGGATGGTGACTCCATGCCGTAAGGGAACAAAATATGGGCAGTTCCTCACCACCAAAAAAGAGATGGTGAATGTAGGACATTTTCCCACTATTTCATATTGTCTGCTTTTGCTATGCTCAGTACAATGCTATTGAATCATTTCAGTTGTGTCCAACTCTTCATGATCCCATTTGAAGTTTTCTTAGCAAAGATACTGGGATGGCTAGCCATTTCCTTCTCTAGCTTCTTTTACAAATGAGAAAACTGAGGCAGATGGGGTAAATGACTTACACAGGAGCATCCAGCTAGAGTTTGAGGCCAGAATTAAGCTCATGAATATAAGTCCTCCTAATTTTAGATCTGCCATTCTATTCACTGTATCACCTAGTTGTTCCATTGTGCTAGATAGTAGTATCAAAAAGATGGGAACATATTTAGATTATTGAGAGCATTAGTTGAGGAAATTTTAATTTGATATGATAGAAAATAAGTTAATATAGTCTCTCAAATAGTCTAATGACTTCATGAAATATTATTTGAACAAGCTTAATATACCAGTAATGTGCATGATGAACTGAGACACACTATAGGTATGTCTTGGTCCCATAATCCCATAAGAAATAATTCAACTTTCATGTTGAATATATAGCTAGATGCCCCAATTATATAATACTATCTTTGCTAGCCTCCCAAAAGGCATATTGAGCTCTTTTATTCAGATTCCTATACTTTCAAAATGTTGTATATCCCTTCACTTAACACCATGTCATCAAAATTTCTCCCTAGTGAGAGTGACATTACAAGATACAGATTTTAGTTAATATCTTGGCATTTAAATTCAATAATGTTCATGTTGACATCAATTGGGACTTCAAATTGATTTTTTTTCCCTAGAAAAAAAGAAAACAACAAAAATGAAACATGACAAAAGAAAATATCAAGAGATTTAAGTTCTCTAATTGCTTATTTTTCGTTCTTTTCTGGGGACAAGACAAGACAATGTCTTGATGAGTGTGTGCATTAGACTTAATTGAGGAAGATTTACTCAAAGGCATCAGTCTCTCTTCCAGATTTATCAAAGTCCAGTGGCAAGACAAATGTCAAGATAACTGACCCTGGGATGTAGTAGATGACTTTAGCCCCATTGATGTTTTTCCAATCTCTAAAAGCTCCATAGTGCTTGCTTCAATTGCCTTCATTGCTATTGGAACAAATTGTTCTTGTCTACTTATTCCTCTGGTGGGTGTCTTCGCATAGTTGGGGTAAACATCCCCTTAATGCAGAGATGATTTCAATCTCATCAGTTATCCAAAACCTGGTCTAATTCATCTTCTCAGATAGTTTACTGGAGTGGGACTGTGTATGCTACAGCTTCTTGGAGCCACAGGTGAGAGTTGAGTGCTAAGTGGATGTCAAAATTGGATAAACAGCCCTGCAAATGGCTTGGCAAACCCTCATTCTTTATTTGGTGATTTTGGTACAGGATCACAAAACTAAAACCTACTAGTCTTTTCTTTCCTATTTGCATAAGAATTTGAAAGCTTTTCTTGTCTCACTCAAATCAGATAAGTAGGGAGGCACAGTCTTTAAATACTTTATAAATGAGAATCACTTTTTGTAGTATATTATGAAAAACAAAAGTTTGAAGTAGGCTTAATAAGATAGCAAAGAACAGACAGTATTTATTTATTCTTAAAATAAATCCAGGACTTAAAGGCCCTAGAACAAATGTATGAAGAAACAACGTTTTTAAAAATTAATGAAATTTCCCCTAGAGATTTATTATCACTGCTAATTTAAACTACCAGGTCAAGTCCCATGGGAGAATTCCCTGAAAAAAAAAAATGCTATTGAATTATTACATGAGAATTAGTTATCCTTTGGGAAAACAGAAGCAAGAGTATATTCTTAACTTGAATACAGAAATATGCTGACTAGTACTCTAATATGCTTTTGATGAGTTAATGAAAAGGAGTTGGAAAACACCAATGTTTGTACTATATGCATAGGAATCTCTTCTATATCATTACTAAGAAATGGCCATCCAGCCTCCATTACAAAACCTCCAGTAGGTAGAATCCACTGCATCCTAAGACAATTCATATCATTTTCCATGAGTCTCATTGTTTAAAAGTCACCAAGTACATCAAACTTAAATTTGCCTTTCTTCAACTTCTACCCCTAGCTCCTTGTTTTCTCCACTGGGGGAGAAAGAAAATGTGTCTAGGTCTAATTCTGGGTTAAGCCTTCAAAAATTTGAGGACATTTAGCATGAATTGATTTCTGTTCCCATACTTTGGAAGGGTTAATGAACTGGACAGGGATATCAGAATGAGGAAAATTATCCAGGAAGCTATTCAATTATTCTGAGGAAAAAAGACATGATGACATGAATTAAAATGGTTTGCAGCAGACATAGAAAGGAGGGTGCCCATGTAGGAGACATTTTGGAATTAACAATAAATACCAGGTTTTATCAATCTATGGGATTCATGTTATCTCCTCCATTTTCCACTTGTAACTGTTTTCTATTAATTATAGGTATAGGTAGCTAGGTGGTCCACGGGATAGAAGTGTAGGCCTAGGAACAGAGAGACCTGAGCTCAAGTGTGTCCTCAAACACTAGCTGTGTGAATCTGGGCAAGGCATTTAATTTCTGTTTGTCTTAATTCACTGGACAAGAAAATTGTCAACCACTTGGGCAGCCTTGAAAAGAAAATCCTATGAACAGTATGGTCCAAAGAGTCATAAAGAGTTGGACAAGAATGAATAAAACCAGAAATATTTTTATAGTCTACTTTGTATAAATCATTTGCTTCTTGTCTCCTCCATTAGATTTTTAAGCTTTATTTTAAGTAAGGATTATGTTTTGCTGCTTTTTCTTACACAGGTTGGGTTCCATTTTTGCCCTTGTATCCCTTACACTTAGGCATTTAATAAATGCTTGTTGGTTTGCCTTGAAAATAAGGAAATGGTGACTGCAAAGTAATGAGTCAAGGCTGGTGGGATGATGAAACAGAAAAGTTCCTTTGTTGATATAGAGAGATTGCCAGAGTTAATAGAAAGAGAAAAGGATCAAGATAAAAGTCACTATTGTAGTGAAGAAAATAATGAAATATTTCATGGTTTTTATATTATATTCATATATAATTATGTTCCTTTGGTAGTAACATAAATACAGAAATTTAGTTACAGGTTACTGAGAATTTGGGATGCATAGACTGTAATGTGAGTGGATTTACAAACCAGATTATTTTTTTAAAGGCATATTGACTTCATTGATTTTCATAGGGGTGCATTCAGTTCTGTCTAATAGAGCTTTCATTACAATTTAAAGGTAAGCCAGCTATTTCATTTGAAATACCTCAGGGCATGTTTTCCTTATTGAGGTGACAGAAGTTAAAGGTGGAATATGTCACCATTAACCTTGAGACTACTGGGTTTTATAGTTTGATGTTTCAACCATTTGTTATTTAAATGTGTCTGTGTGGTTGCAGTATTTAGGAACCCCTAGTAGAGACTAGAAATCTAAAAAAAAAAAAAAATGGATTCCTTATAGGAAAGAAGCCATCTAATATCTTGTAGACTTTCTCTCTCTCTCTCTCTCTCTCTCTCTCTCTCTCTCTCTCTCTCTCT
>JAJPUD010003828.1:0-24859 GCA_023553655.1 Myrmecobius fasciatus | reverse complement strand
TCTCTCTCTCTCTCTCTCTCTCTCTCTCTCTCTCTCTCTCTCTCTCTTTCTCTCTCTCTGTCTCTCTCTCTCACACACACACACACACACACACATAAAACTTTAAAAGACTTTATTTTTATAGAGCATTGAATATCTTTTTAAATATCTCCACTAAATCTTGAATCACAATTAAGTAGAAAGAAAATTGACTTTGACTATAAATCTTAAATTGGCTATTTACTCTGTGTAACCTTGATCTATCCCTTTGCTACCCTGGACCTTATTTTTCCTTTTCTCAGAAATAAAGCAGGCATATAGTTGAATCAATGGGAAGGATGCTGGACTTGGAATAAAGAAGTCTTGAGTTCAAATTCTACTAAATACACTTGCTAGATATGCAATCTTGGGCTACTCACTTTACTCTTTCTCTGACTCAATAAAATAGGATATTAGTAGGAGCTATCTCACAGAATTATTGTGAGGATCTAATGAAATTCAATTTGTAAAATGCTTAACATATATGTTCAAGTGGTTGGATAAGTATACCAGAAATTTATAGAACACTAGTGCTTTTGGGGGCTATTGTAGTTGCTGTTCTTTTTGCTTGGTGCTGAGTTTTGTCAACACTTAATTTCTGAACTTTCTCTTTTCGTACTGATCATTAGTATTTATTTTTGCATTCTCTCATTTTCAAGTAGTCTTTAGCAACACCTAACTCAAGCCCCACTCAACTCACTTTAAGGACAGCTTGCTAAAATTGGTCTTCTGCACCATATAATGTGGGACATTTTATGAGTGCCTCTTTATCAGTGGTATTTGGACAAAGCATTTCCTTTTGAGAGACAATTTTTTAAGTTGATTCTATTTTTAGTTTCCTCATCTCTGATTCAACCTTTTGCTGTCATAATTCTATCAGGCAGAAATCCCAGACAAGTGACACATCATCAGAGTTCCTTGACCATCAGAGCTAATTTTAATGATCTGAGAAATTGTACCATGGAATAGTTCCAAAACTGATGAAAGAGAATTAAAAATAAAATAGCATAAAGAACAATAAACATTCTCTGAAATCTTATCAAAAAGGAAAAAAAATATTTTGAAGAGGATTCCTTCACTATTCCTGGCATACTTCTACTACTCTATCTGAAATAAAATCTTTAATAGAAATGTAAATACATTCTTTTCCATGGTATTACCCAATGAATTAGCAGCAATGCATTTTTGACATTATTAACCTTCTATTCATTTAGAAAATCTGAATAATTTTATTTTTAATGGTGAAAGGGGAATATAGTAAGAAATATGCCAAGAGTTTTGATACAGAACACATAGTGTTGTCAAATAGAATAAGGAATAAATGTCTTCTTACATGTGTAGATACGAAAAAAAAAGAACAGAATGGTAACAAGTCACTACCATTACTATTATTACTTTCAAAAGCTGTTGTATGTGACATTGAGGAGGTTGAATGTCCTTCAAGTTCTTTCCAGTTATGAATTTATGGAATCAGGATAGGCAATCCATCACCTAAGCTTGTTAATAGTTGTAGTTTTACTGAATTTTATTTTTTTATATTTGGTTTTATATACATTTATGCAGATTTTATAAACCAAGGAATTTTTTGTATTTGGTAAGTGAAGGATAGAAAATGGAATATCTTGTAATGGTAGAAAAATTGCCCCCTCACTAAAGAAGCATCAGCAGTTCCCTATCATTTTTAGAATAAAACACAATTTCCTTTGTTTGTTATTTAAAGGCCTTCACAGTCTGACTACATCCTCTTTCCAGAATAATTTTATATTATACTCTCCTTATACTCCATCAGACACTGCCCATGGGAAACCTTTTCTGGTCTCCTTAGTTTTTAATTTTCCTCTTAAAAAACAACTTTATACTATATATATGGTATATGTGTATAGGTATATATGCATACACATATAAAAGTAATATGTATACACACATGCAAATAGACATCATGTATATATTTTATATAGATATTCATATACAATAGTGTGTATGTACATACATAATTGTAATGTATACACATAAAAATATATATAATTTTGTATTCTTAATCCTTATCTCTCTATATTATTTCTAATTAATTGAATATAATATCCTTGAGGGCAGAGACTTCATTTTTTTCTATCTTCCTAATATCCTAGGATAACACCTATTTTCTAATAAACACTTTTAAAAATTGAATTAAATAATAACATGGTGCTAATATAGAAAATACTGCAGACTAGAACTCCTAAATCTCAATTCCCTGAATCTCTTTTAACTCATTTTAAGTTCCAAGTTTTCCTTTCAACCTTCCAGTACTTATTGTTTTGAGATATTGATGGAAGTAACAGATAAACTAAAGCTTCTAAAACTAAAACAAAGCATATTGTTTTTGGAGATAGTTGTAGATGTTATACAATTTTTATAGAAGATTTCACAATTTTCAAAATAAGAGATATTTGGAATTGCTCTTAGTTCTAGATTATCATTATCAAATGAAAGGCAGTTAGTATTGGAGACAATTCTCTAATCCTCAAAGTAACAATATCTTTTGTTCAAATCTGCCTCTGACAAATACTGCTTCTGTAATCCTGAATAATTTCACCTCCTCTTATCTTACACATTCTAGGATTCCAAATTGCACAGCAGATACCAATCTAAAGTTGGAGAGGGAATTTCTTTGCCTAGATCTATCAACACATAAATTAAGAATTATTTATTGTGTAGTAACTGTGTGTTACTCACTGGCCTATGCACTGGATATACCAAGGAAAAACAGACAAACAACAACAAAATCAATGGTCTCCCTTCTCAAGAGCCTCATTCTCAGCGAGTAGTCATAAGGGCAAATCAGAACATGAAAGATAAATAAAGAGAAGTTAATAGGTAGCCTTAGAAAGGATGGCACTGGAAGCTGGGATTGAAAAAAAGTCCTCTTGGAGCTGAGGTTGAAAAGAAGCCACAGATTCTAAAAATTGGAGGTTGGAAAATACTGAGCATTATTATAGAAATGGGGGTCATTCTAGGCAAAGTGGCAGAGATGGGGGAGGAAATGTCCTGTGTAAGAAGTAGCAACTAGGCTATTATGTTTGGTATATAGAGCATGTGAGAGGCAAACAGAGTGTAATCAGATTAGAAAGGCTAGAAAGGACCAAATTATGAGAGTTTTCTCACAGTCTGAATATCTGTAACAAATATGAAAAGGACAAATATTCTATGTGTCCTTTACCATCATGAATATTTATTCAAAATTATAATGGATGAAAACGAATTGAAGAAAATTATGAGAATCCAACCACTGACCTTTAAAAGCTTCTTCCTTCAATATCTGTATATGTAATCTGGAAATTTTTGTTGTTGTTGTTCTGAAGTAATTTTTAAAATGCCTGGAGGTTGCTTTAATTTTGCTCCTCTACTCTTGCCAACAAATAAAATTTACCAATTTTATAAACTGCTAAACCAATTGTTTTTCTCTTTCTAGCCACAAATACATTTTAAAATATTTTTAAACTATAAAAGGAATAAATTAAAGTTGTCCTCAACTGACATGTAAAAACAATTTTATCATTATTTTTCCTAAAATTTTGAGTTCCAAATAATCTTCCCCTTTCACAATTGGGAAGGCAAGTAATTTCACTATATATAAAATTATGCAAAATATATTTTAAAGTAATATTTGAAATACTTGAATAAAACCAGAAAACATCACAAATGATCTGGCGACCTATTTTTTAGATCTAACTTCTATTGTAGTTCCATCTGTAGTTAGTCCTACATCACAATGTTGCTGTATGTGTGCTTTGTAATTATTTTTTCTAAACAATTTAGGCCAGAAGGTTATCATGCAGTGACATTGAGACTAAATGGAAAAGAATGCATCCCTGTTGAGTGGTAAATCCAGATGAAGCCCAGCTGTGACACCAGAAGATAGACTGTGAATTTCCCTGTCCTTTCTCAGCTGATAACACACACACAGGCTTCCAGTCTCAAACAAACATTTTGACAAATTAACCAAAATATCCAGTGGAGCCTGGATCAGAGTTTCAGGCATCTTTTTGATGTAGAACTGTTTGCAAATTATTTGTCCTGTTTCAAA
This sequence comes from Myrmecobius fasciatus, assembly GCA_023553655.1. Lineage (NCBI taxonomy): Eukaryota > Metazoa > Chordata > Mammalia > Dasyuromorphia > Myrmecobiidae > Myrmecobius > Myrmecobius fasciatus. The sequence continues at coordinate 20,775 of JAJPUD010003828.1, read as the reverse complement.
GCCCATATTCTTCTCTTTGATGGTTTGATTACCTCTTACCTGTTGTATCTCTCCAAGCTATTTTTTCCCACTTTTCAACTTTGATTTTTATTCTGTAATCATAGCTATAGGTATTTCCCCCATTTACAATCATCCTAGGTTCATGCTGATAGGCTTATCTCTAATGTCTCATGTAAAATCTTAGATTATCATGCAAAATATGATGAAATCTTTTGCTCATTGAACACATTTTTTTCTTTCCTGGGCATCAGTTAATCAAATAGCAAAATTTTATTAAATCATTTACAATGCTCCAGGCCTTACTGAAGGTCCTAAGGGATGCAAGTTTAAAAAATGAAACAATTTTAATTCTAAATGAGCTTTCACTCTGAAGTAGAATATAGAGATTCACACATTTAATAATGTATAATGTAATTTATATAAACATATAAACATGCAATATAAATATTAAAATTTAATGCATAGATGGACTTGGCTCTTTCCATTAATAAGGTAATCCAAGGCACTTCTAATAGTAATGTGATGTAGAGAGTCAACCGCATACAGAGAAAGAGGACTATGGGGACTGAATATGTATAACAACATGGAATGTTTACCTTTCATTGTTGTTGTTGTTTGCTTTCTTTTTTTTTTTTCTTTCTGATTTTTTTCTTTTTGATTTGATTTTTCTTGTGCAACATGATAAATATAGAAATATGTTTAGAAGAACTAAAAAAATTAATACATAGAAACATATACATGATATTAAATACATAATGATATGAGAGGAAGAGTTCTAGCAATTGTACGATAAAATATAAGGCTTCACTGAAAATATAGTAAAGCTATATCTTAGAGGAAGAGAGAAGGACTCTAGGAGAAAGAGATAAGACAGTACATTATTATTGTTGGGGATGGCCATTGGAAAAACACAGATGCAGAAGATACTTTGTAGAAGGAGCAGAGACAAGGCCTATCTCAGTGGATCTGGAGTACCTATGGGAAAGGCAATAATATATAATGGGGCTTGAAAGATAGGCTGCTGACAGATTGTCTTGAGTTTAAAATGTAGACAAATATCAAACAAGTTAACATCTGCACTCAATGTCAGTAACCCAGTAATTTAGATATTAGACTCAGGTTAGGGTTGAATTGTAAATGATGAGATAAACTAAATTTGTTTTGAATTTTACCTATTATAACTGGAAAATAAGATACTGTTTTGATTTTTCAAAAAAAGATTTTTTCCTTGACTTAATCATGACTAATTCAAATATTTCCCTTTCTTAGAGAATAAAGAATGTCAGATAAAAGTTTTGCTCCTTATATATGTTGCCTGTGCAATCTTGGGTAAACCAGCTAATTTTATTATTTCAAGCAGATTTGAGATTATATATTGCAGAGAACTTGCCACTCTGCACTGATAGAATAAGTTCCTCCTTGCATTCAAGAAATCACATGATTAGTTGCCATGCCTATTAAAATGGTAAAAATGTTACTGTGGGAAAGAAGAATTGTCAAAGGGATTTTATTTTCCCATGCTTCTCCCATTCTCAAGAAGCTTCCATGGCTTCCTATTACCTCTAGGATAAAACACGAATTCCTCTATCTGGAATATAAAACCTTCACAGTTTTATTCTAATCTATACTTTCAGATTGATTTCAGATTAACAATTTATATTCTGGACAATTTTGCCTATTTACTTTATTCTTTTTTGAGACATTTCATCTCTTTTATATATGCCATTACACAAGCAATCCCTCATGGCTGGAATAGAATATTTACTCCTACTCTTGGGATCCCCAGCTCCCTTCCAAACTTAGGTCATATTTGACTTATCCTAAGAAGCCTAATTTTTTTTTCAGTTCTACAATTATTAATGTTCATACCCTACTAATCTGTTTTCATACATCACGAAAATTTAAAATTCAAAACATTTAATATTTTATCCTACCATCTGTCTGCTACTTCTCTGTTCCTTTTCTATAACTCTGCCCAAGTAATGCCACAAACCATTAGCAAACAAGGCTCTCTCCTGAGGACTCTTCTCTCCTCCCTCAATGGTATGTAACTTGGTAATCTCATCAGCTCCCATGATTTCAGTGGTCATCTCTCTACATGTCACCTTCAGATCTACTTGTCCATTCTGAGCTCTATTCTAGCATTTCCACTAGCACATTGGATAGCTCAAACCCAGAAAAATTGTAGACATCTTAAACTCAATGTGTGCAAAACTGAACTCATTATCCTTCTACCCAGTGCTTTTCTTCTTCCTAACTTTCTTCTTATCAACCAGATTCATGACCTAGATGTCATCCTCTTCTTCCCCTCCCCATTCTTTACTCTTTCTCTGTTCTCTCTCTGTCTCTGTCACTGTGTCTCTGTATCTCTCTTTTCCCCCTCTCTCTGTCTCTTCCCCCTCTCTGTTTCTTTATCTTTCTTCCTCTCCTTCTCTCTCTCCCATTAATGGTCAAATCTTGTTATTTCTACTTTTTAATAGCACCTCTTGCAGAATCCTCATTCTCTGCTCTGACATTACTACCATCCTGGTGCAGATCCTCATCACCTCAAGGCAAAATTATTGCAATAGCCCAAAAGTTGGGGTCATTGCCTTGAGTCTCTCTCCACTCAAATCCATCCTCGTCCACTTACCTATATAACTAATCCTTCACAAATGCAGGTCTGACTTCATCACTTACTTATTCAATAAACTCTTAGGACTCTTTTTCACTTTTAGAATCAAATATAAAATCTGCTGTTTGGTTTTTAATGCCCTTTGTAACAAGAATCCTTTCTATCTTAACTCTTTTCTTCTGCCTTACTCTCCTTACTCTCTGCAATCCAGTCTGTTTCTTGCACATTGACATTCCCTCTCCTAATCTCAGATATTTTAGTTGTGAGTCCTCCATGCCTGGAATGGGGAATGGTCTCCTTTTCTACTTTTGATTCTTAGCAGTTTTCCAAGTCTTAGAGAAAGCCTATCTTTTTTTTTTTTTTTTTTTTAAGCTTTTTGCTGAGGCAATTGAAGTTAAGTGACTTGCCCAGGGAATGTTAAGTGTCTGAGACCAAATTTGAACTCAGGTCCTCCTGACTTCAGGGCTGGTGCTCTCTCCACTGTGCCACCTCGCTGCCCCAAAACCTATCATTTTCAAGAAGTTTTTCCAACTTCCCCTTAATGTTAGGGCCTGCCATGTGGGACTACTCCAGATTTATGCTTTATAAATCTTGTTTGTACATATCTGAACATTTTCTCCCTGTTGGCCAGTAAGACCCTTGGTTTTTAGTGTTTTGGGTGTTTTCTTCTGTTATGTAATATTATTTTGTATTCTATTGTTTTGTATTGCAGCGTTGTGATACAAACATATTTTATTTTTTGTTATTTGGGGTTATGATATGATGTGATGTAAAGTTATGTATTGCCTATTAGATTGTTATTTTGTGTTATGTTATATTGTGTTGTGTTTTAATGTAATGTGAGATGAAATTAAGTATGTTGTTTTTTGTTGTGAAATAATGTAATGAGAAGTTGAGCATGTTTATTGTTTTGTGGTGTTATATAATGTGATGTGAAGTTAACTATGCTACATTGCTTTGTTCTGTGTTATGATGTGATGCAATACTATGCTATGTTATGTTGAGTTATGTTATGTTTTGACTTATCTTTATATCACCAGGGTGATTCTTAAGTAGATTCTTAATAAATGTTAATTGACTGACTCCAAAAGTAGGAGCAGTAAGGAATCTTATCTATTTTTAATGGAGTTCATCATAAAAATTACCATGGGGGAAAAATTAAGCAAGTAAAATGACAAAAGTTGATCAAAGGCTTTGAGCTTCCATTGGAAAAGTTTGGACTTTGATATCTCAGAGAGTTAATGCACATTCTACTTTGTGATTAAGGAGTAAACTTTAGGGTAGTTATGTTCCTTCTCTGAAATTGCATGTCAAGTTTCAGTATAATTTTTGTCATTTTGTTTAAATTGAATTTAAGTCTATCTTGGTGTATCAAATCATCTCTAATAGAGATAGACTGAAATTGTTAGCAAAACAGACTAGATAATTGATATTTCTTGGATGCAGGTGAATGTTTTTGATGAAATTGTTCCAATGTGATTCTGAACAGGTTTATATCAAGTGAACGTGGACATATACATTCACATTTTCTCATTTATTCTCAAGATCAGTTCAGAAACATTGCTCAGAGGTGGCCTAAAATGTAATTAGAAGCCATAAACAATCAAGCTAACATTGACTTCAAGAAGTACTTTTCCATTATCAGAATAACAATCTACCACATTTACATTTGTTATTACAGATTACAGTTGTTAACATGTAAATGTTGTCTCACATTTTGTTGTGAGTGTTGCCAGTTCATAAATAGAGCTGTGACTATTATGTAAGTGAGCTAGATTCATTCCAATCTCCCCATGATACTTAGGAAGAACTGAAGGACCACACAATCTGTATTTTCTTTGCACATCATTCATAGCATATGTACAGGGTTATCCAAAAGTATTAGTGCAGTTTGAACCTCCTTTAAAATTTTTTTCAGTGCAGTTTGAAGCACTGAAACACTGAACTACTCTCAGACTTTTATTGCCTTTTCAATAGAGATAATATTCAACTTATCCAATAATTTGCTTCATAAATTGTTTCACAAGTTGCATTTTCAGAAAGCTGAACACTTTTTTCTATGAAAATGATACCAGTTAAGATAGTTGGATTCCACTTGATCCAATCCCTACAGGTTATTTGGTCCATATTGTAGTTGAAGAATTCAGGAGTATAAGACATTTGTAACATGGATCCCATTGGAAAACATGCTCTGGATATCACTTGAGGATTTCAGAAATACATCTTTCCTTGCCAAATAAACAGAGGTAAGGACTTTCTTTTTTCCTAAATTCAGCTACCTGGAATAATAAAATGTCAATTGAAGTGGCAAGGGGAGTCATCCTATAGGAATTTTGGTAGATAGAGCCATATCCCTTCATAATAAAAGCTACAAAAGTCCATGATTCTTACCACATAGCCTAGTTTTCCTACCACCAGAATCTCAGTCCTATAAGCAGAATCATGTAGAATGGAACAAATGTGTGATTTTGATTTAGAAAACCTATCCTCATTTCAGAAGTCTACATTTTAATAACTTGGTGACCTTATTCAACCCAATTAACCAGTCAGGCTCTCAATTTCTGCATCTATAAGAGGGTAGAAGTGAAGGTTACTTAGAGAATCCGTTGGTAAACCTCCAACTTTCAATCTTTTCACTATTATTCTCAGTGTTAGAAAGGCACCTAGGAACTAAAATGAGAAGTGGGATATTGACTCAGAACATAGACATTTATAGAAAACTGGTAGGATTTAGAGTCCTTCAGGAGTATGCAATAGAATCAAATTAGTTATAATAATTAGTTTAAATATGTAGCTATTATGTGGTACATGTGGTATGTGGTACAGCTAATACACTGCTGGTAAACTCTGCCCATTCTGATCCTTCCTCCAATGACTTTAGTCATGTTCATTGATCCATTTATTCAACAAACTTCTTTTAGAAGAACTTGATATGGAGAGAGTATTATTAGATTTATTCTACTTTGCCCCAGAGTGTACAACCAGGAGAAATGGGGTGAATAAACTTATTTCTTTGGAGTGAACAGAGGGGGAGGAGAAACAAGTAAAACAACAATAACAATAATAATAATAATAGCAAGAATATTTATACATTAATAATTATAGGAGCTATCCAATGTTGAATGGGTTTCTTTAGGAAGTGGCATTTTTGTGTTAAAAAAAAGGTGTTGCAAAGACCTTGTCCATAAGACCTTATATTCTCTTGGGTAGTGTGAGAGGTAGGGCAGGGCAGGGATGGAATACAAGCAGGGAACATGAAATTGCATAATTAAAATTTGAAAAGTAACCCCAACACTCATTTAGACCCCATGTCTTAAATTGTGGGTTGCAATCCCATATGGAGTCTTGTAACTGAATGTGGGCATCATGAAATTATATTTCATTAGCAGTAAATGTTTTATTTCTATATTTTTATATGCCTGTCTACTTGGAGTCTCATAAAAATTTCTTGGGTAAAAAGAGGTCATGAGTAGAAAAAGTTTAAGAAGCCCTGATTTAGGACAACCAATATTTGAAAAGAAAGAACTACTATCATATGTCAATAAGTAATTATCCAGCCATTTCTTTAAGACATTCAGTGAGAGAGGGTGCGAGGCAAGATGGCGCTGACTCAGGGCCCGAAGCGAAAAGTCTGTTACTACTACGACGGTGATGTTGGAAATTACTACTATGGGCAGGGCCATCCAATGAAACCTCATCGACTCCGAATGACTCACAACTTGCTACTTAACTATGGACTCTACCGGAAGATGGAAATATATCGGCCCCACAAAGCCCATGCGGATGAGATGACCAAGTACCACAGTGATGACTACATTAAGTTTTTGCGCTCTATCCGTCCTGATAATATGTCGGAGTACAGCAAGCAGATGCAGAGATTTAATGTTGGTGAAGACTGCCCAGTGTTTGACAGCCTGTTTGAATTTTGCCAGTTATCCACCGGTGGATCTGTAGCAAGTGCGGTGAAGCTTAATAAACAGCAGACGGACATTGCTGTGAACTGGGCTGGGGGCCTGCACCATGCTAAGAAGTCTGAAGCTTCTGGATTTTGTTATGTCAACGATATTGTGTTGGCCATCTTGGAGCTGTTGAAGACATTGGAGCTGGCAAAGGCAAATACTATGCTGTCAACTACCCACTTCGAGATGGGATCGATGATGAGTCTTATGAGGCAATTTTCAAACCAGTTATGTCCAAGGTGATGGAGACCTTTCAGCCCAGTGCAGTGGTCCTGCAGTGTGGTTCTGATTCCCTGTCTGGAGACTGATTAGGTTGTTTCAACCTTACCATTAAAGGTCATGTGAAATGTGTGGAGTTTGTCAAGAGCTTCAATTTGCCCATGCTGATGCTGGGAGGGGGTGGCTACACCATCCGAAATGTAGCCAGGTGCTGGACATATGAGACAGCTGTGGCTTTGGATACAGAGATCCCTAATGAACTTCCCTACAATGATTACTCTGAGTACTTTGGACCGGATTTCAAACTTCATATCAGCCCATCTAACATGACAAACCAGAATACAAATGAGTACCTGGAGAAGATCAAGCAGAGGTTGTTTGAGAATCTTCGGATGTTGCCTCATGCCCCTGGTGTCCAGATGCAACTAATTCCTGAGGATGGGATACAAGAGGACAGTGGAGATGAAGATGAGGAAGATCCTGATAAGCAAATTTCAATATGCTCTTCAGACAAAAGAATTGCATGTGAGGAGGAATTTTCAGACTCAGATGAGGAAGGTGAGGGTGGTCGGAAGAACTCTTCCAACTTTAAGAAAGCCAAGAGGGTTAAAATGGAAGAGGAGAAAGATCGAGAGCCAGAGGAGAAAAAAGAAGCAAAAGAGGAGGAAAAAACAAAGGAAGAGAAACCTGAAGCCAAAGGGGTGAAGGAGGAAACCAAGTCTGCCTGAGCTTTCCAGTGGGTCTGCTACCCATACCTCCTTCATTAACCCCTACACCCTCAGAGTTTATATTTTCTATGTCTCTCTATTTATATATAAATATATGAAATAGAATTTTCCCCAGAACACAGGAACTAGGGGTTTTGCTATTGGCTTCCTAATCCAGTGCCTTTGTTGCCTTGTACATCCCAGTCTCAGGCAAGTGAATTCATTTCTTTCCTTCCTTTGTTGTTGTAAACACCTCCCCTTGCCTGACTGTTTAGGGCCTGGGTACATTTTTTCTGGGTGGGTTATTTTAAGAAGGCATAGGACACATTGCCCTGGGTGGTTGAGTTGGGTAGCCTTCACAGCCCCCTTTTCTCTGAGCTGTGGGCCTTTTTTATTCCTCCAAATTGAATTTGAAATTCAGTGAAGTTTTTGTAAGGATGGCAGGTGATGTGTGTCTATCCAGCTTCCTCTGGTGGTTCCTCTGTAGGTTCAGATACTTAGCCAACCACTACTTTTCCCTGTCCTGAGGTGAAGTAAATTAGCAATTGCTCTAAGGTGCTATGCCTGGTGCCTACAGAGGCATGTGACAAGGATGTGCCTTCTTGCTGGTTCACCCACATACCTCAGCAGACTTCTAGGCTAAGGGCTTTTTTTGGCTGCCCTTTCACTGGTACCATCAAACAGTCCCTTCTTTACCCTGGCCAGGAACCCACCATTGTTGACTGGATTTGTGTGAGAGTGGTCTGGGTTGGAATCTATGGTGTGGTTTCCATTTTGAAGTTATTTTTTTAGGTGGTTTTTTTTGTTTGTTTGTTTTTGTTTTTTGAAGAACATTTGTAATAAAACTGGTACATTTAAAAAAAAAAAAAAAAAAAAAAAGACATTCAGTGAGAGAGAATCCACTACTTCCCAAAGCAGTCCATTACACGTTTTGACAACTACTTTTGTTAGGAATTTGTGATTGGTAATTATTGTTGCTATTATATCATTTGTTTCTCTTTCCACCCTACCCATCCCAATAAAGCAACTTTATTCAACCTATTTCTCCTGGTTTAGCCCTCTGGAGCAAAGCAGAATAATACTCATAAAGCATTCATTATATGGCAATCTTTAGCTATTCAAAAGTAGCTATGTTATATCCCCGATTTTCTCTTCTTGCAACTAACTTCTCTGTTCCTGCAACTGTTCCACATATGTCACATATGTCATAGACTCAAGACCTTGGATACATATATGTAAATACAAAATATATATGTATGAATAAAGACTAAACATATATGTATACATGTGTGTATATTAGATATATATGTTAGATAGATAAACAGACCGATATTTGAGCCAAACAAGTAAGTTAAGAGATAGTGGGGTCAGGTGAGTATGAAGGAAGTTATATTTAATAAACATCAGAGTTGTTTTTCTTTGGGATAAAAAGGGGAAAAAATAAGGACTTATCGCAATAGAAATTGGGTGATCAGGAAAAATGTTCATATAGAGAGTGGTCCATAAACAGATTTTAGGATTTTAAAAGGTAGAACTGAAGAGGGAGATTACACAGACTAAAACAGTATGTTTAAATTCTCTCTTAATTTGAGGGGGAAGTTTAATGTAGAAGAAAGAACTAGAAAATAGTCAAGAATGCAGGCTGGCTCTTAGATTTGCTGAAAGATTCAAGGAAAAGCAAAGAAACTGAAGCAAGCATGGCCAATATATTTTTAAAGGCAGTAATCACTCTGGAGGACAGTCAGTTTGGGGAAGTGGATGAAGTCCTGAGCCTGGAGTCAGGAAGATTTTTCTTCCTGAGTTGAAATATGACCACAGATATTAAGTAGCTGTGTGGCCCTGGACAAGTACTTAACTCCATTTGCTTTGTTTTGCTCATCTGTCAAATGTGCTAGAGAAGGAAATGGTGATTAACTCCACAATCTGCTAAGAAATCCCAAATGGGATTGATGAAGTCTTAAGTATTAGGTGTGGTTAACAGAGGAATTGCCAAAATTGACCCCTGAGGCAAGCAGAAGAAGGCTCTGATAATGGAAATCAGTTTAGTTCCATGGTTCTAACCCTCTAAAGATAATCCAGTCAGAAACTGAAGATATGTCAAGACCCTGAGTCTAAATTTTCTTTATAAAACAACATATGGCTCATGGCTTTGATGCTGCCCTCCTTTGGGTCAATCCACCATTGTGGAAAACTCTGCCTCATGGTGTCTTTCTCTTTCCCCTTCCATCCTACCATCCTACCTCCACTATGCTTCCCAGCCCATTTCTCTTACTTACAGCTAATTAACTCCTTTGGTTTGCTAAATCTCTTTCAAGACAACCTGTCAACTGAGGGCATGTTCCAGCCTCTTGGGGTGCTCCCTTTCTAATTGTTATTTTGTAATTGTGATTTCCACCGAGGAACTTATCTTTCATATGCTCTCCTACTCTGTTATTATTCCCAGTGTCTATCGTATCCCTTCATTTAACATATAACCTATTCCCCTAAATAAATCTACCTTTTGCCAAAGAGAATGGCTATTGTGAATTTTTCATATGAGAGAACCCCAAGTTTTGGTGTCTGCCCTCATTTGGTTGAGCTTGAGAAAGGGAGACCCCAAAAATTTGGGGTCCAGACTGGTATTGCAAGGTGTCTTAAAAGAATTTGCAGGCTTGAAACCATGAAAGGCAAATTTTATTGAAAGTAATGGTAATGCTATTACAAAGCAGACTGAATTCTAAGGGAATCCAGCAGAGACACAGAAGCAAAGAAAATATTTTTATTCAGCTTCTACCATAGATATGCTAATTCTATGGCTCAAGGGTAGGGCTAGGGAGTCTATCCTGGCATGTTAATTTTATGGCCCAAGAGTAAGGCCAGGGGCTGACCAGATTATTGATCAGCAGTGAATTGAGGGATGGTCTCTGGAATTAGGCAGATTGGATGTGGGAGTTTCCTGAAACTAGAAGCTATTCAATTAAGGAGCTGTCAGAGTTAGACAGATTGGGTTTGGGATTTTCCAAAGCCAGAAGATTTAGGACTAGCAATTTATTTGTTAGAACAGAATCCCCCCCAAGGTTAGGGGACCCTAAAACTATGGTTATATTTCCCTAGAAGCTATACCATATCAATTGGGTGCCAAATCCCACACCACAGATCATGTCAGTCAAATATGATGCAAAAATGGCTAAACAACAAAACCATTCCTCTGTTCCAGCTCTTTAGTAGAATTGTCATGCAAAGTCATAAAAGGAATAAGGTTTGTCTATTTATTTTAATGGGAGAATCTCATTTAATATTAATTATTCACATTTATACAACATTTTATCATGACCCTGTGATGAAAGTAGCAGAAAAATTATTTTCTTTTTAGAGATAAGAAAGAGCCTCCCATTTACAGCCTACTGGGAAACTGAGGTACTAATAGATGAAATGATTTTCTCCATGGCCATATAGCCAAAAGATGTCTGAAATATCATTGAAAGTAGAGAGGGAACATGGTATAGTGGAAGATGTACTGAATTAGAAATCAAAAGCACTTGTATTCAAACCAAGTTTAGCTAGTTGCTTCCTTTGTAATGCAGAACACAGCATCAATCCCTCAGTTTCCATGTGGAAAATGAACAGCTGGACTCAGACCTCCTGCAGTTCTAAATTCTTGATCTAGCTTTCCTGACTCCAGTCCCAGTATGCTTTCCAACATAGCATATTTGCTCTAGACTTGTAGTTGGAGGGACCTAAGGGGTTAAAAGGTAGTGGGGTCAGGTAAGTTACATTTAATAAGCATAAGAGTTGTTCCCCTCTGGCTCTCATAAAGTATTACTTAGAATTGAAATTGAGGCTTTCAAGTTCTTTTTAAAGAAACAATGATTTCTAATTCTCTTTCATCTCCTTCTTCTGTTGCCTCTAGGCTTCCAGCAGAAAAATCTGCATCACTATGGAATCCACAAGCCCAGGGCAATGGATATCAAAATGTAGAAAGGCATATGTTATGAAAATGAAGCCCATGTGTGCCACTATACATTTTGGATTAAGACCTTAAATTGATGTGATCATTTTTTATTTTTATTATCTACACTTACTGGCAGTGTGGTGCAGTGAATTGAATATTGGCACTTAGGGCAGGAAAACAAGGACTTTGTCCTTTATTCTAGAAGAGGACCAATGATGTTAGGAGAGTAATGTCTTGATTTGCAAGTTAATTGGATTTAAGTGAGGCAAAGCTTTGCAGAATCATCAACCTTACTTTTTCTTCCATAGTCATCCTGGTCCAGTGTCAAGACATAAGACCACTGACGATGGTCTAGGATGCAATAGGAGACTTTGACCCTTTTAAGTTAAAGTCTTTCCCAGGTCTCAGTTTGTCTGTGACAATACCCATTCAGGGATTAAAGGCTAGGTAAGAATTGAGCAATAAGTGGCCTAGTTTATTTTTTAAAAAATCAATCTGAGGGGCACCTAGCTGGTGCAGTGGATAGAGCAACAACCCTGAAGTCATGAGGGCCTGAGTTTGTTTGACCTCAGACACTTAACATTTCCTCGCTGTGTGACCCTGGGCAAGTCCCTTAACCCCAATTGCTTCACAAAAAAAAGAAAAAATCAATCTGAGGGAAGAAGACTCTCAGAGTTTCTGATCATAAAAAGTAATTGGCTTATGACAGCCTCACTCTGTGACTATTTTTACCCCACCAGAAATAACCTGTGGGTCTCCTGGCTCTGATATTTGAATTTTTGAAGTAATTATTATGTCACTTACCAGATTATATTTTCACATGTTTGTGCTGTTAATCTTCCTCCTCACTCCTTTATTAGCATACCTTTATTTGTTGTGTGGGATCTTCCCCTTTTAGAATATAAGATTCTGCCTTGATTATTTTTATTTTTGTATGAATCACATAGAGCAATGACTAACACATTGAAACACAAGGAAAATTCTGAAGAATTTCATCTCTCTCTCTCTCTCTCTCTCTCTCTCTTTTTTCTGTCTCTATATCTCTCTGTCTCTCTCTGCTCTGTCTCTGTCTTTGCCTCCGTCTCTTTATTCTGTCTCTGTCTCTCTGTCTGTCTTTGCCTCTGTCTCTCTCTGTCTCTATCTGTCTTTGCCTCTGTCTTTGTGTGTTTCTGTCTCTTTGTCTGTCTCTGTCTCTCTCTGTGTCTTTCTGTCTGTCTTTGTCTCTCTCTCCCTCTCTTATTTCTGTTTCTACAAGTAGAGCTCTGGCACAGAGAGATGCTAATAATTGAACTATCTATGGTAGTTAATAAGAAGAAAGAAAATTGTATAACTCATTATCAATAAATGTGGAATGTTGGTGAGAGGGTACAACTTCTAGGAGAAATATAGCAGTGATCCTGAGGTCCCCTGACATTAGAGTCCTATTGTTCTAACAATCTGTCAAAGGTTCTAAAGCCTCCTGGCTTTAGGATTACTAGAGCATAGTTCTAAAAGTATTGTTGACTTTCAGATAGACAATCTGTTGGTCTGTGATAACAAAGTTTCTGAGGCAATACTGAATAGACCACCACTCAAACCTACCTGTAAATTACAAAAGTAACAAATAAATAACATGAAGCTCTATTTTCTCTAAGCTTGTTCTATAAATTTATATTACTCCTGGTTCTTTGCTAAATTCTTTTGTAACTTAGTCCATTTCATTTGGCATTACAATTATACTAATCTTTGAACCTTGACTTGGAGGTAGGTTCAAGCCTGCAAATTCTTTTGAGATACCTCACAACATGGGTCTGCAATTTTGAACCTCAACACTAGGTTAATTGGGGGGGTTGTATTTCTGCTATAATCAAAGGTTCCTCAAAACAAATAAAAAATTTACCCATTAAAAAAAAGGAAAAGAAAGGAAAGAGAGAAGGGGGGAGGAATGAAGGGAGAGAGAGACAGAGACAGAGACAGACAGGAAGAAAGGAAAAAAGAAAGGAAGGAAGGAAAGAAGGAAGTATTTTTTATTAAAAAAATGTTATAACTATTGAATAAAATGAGTTTCAATTAACAATGCCATCCTTATTTCTCACTTTCATTGATGATCAAGAGTATATAGACTGGAATGGGTGAAAAATAGTGTGGAGATGATGAAAATTCTGAGATAGGGGAGCGGGAATAGTTATGTTATTATCAAAGTCTAGGTATTGAAGAAGTAGCAGATAAATGAAGTAGCTTCAAAGACTGCTGAAATCAGCTTAAGTTTCTCTTTGTAATTTTGGGGAATGTAAGCTTCTCAAGTTCTGTTCTTGAAACCTGACACTGACTATCTAGTTCCTGAGATCCTGTGATCCAAACTAAATGAAACAATCTTTGAGGAAGCGTCCTTTGAGGAGATCCAACCAATTACGCCCATAGTAACTAATTGATTCCAATGTACCCTGCAGAATTTCTGGTTTTCCCAAGAGTTTACACTGTATGGAGAAGCATGACTTTTTAAATTAGGGTAACCTTACTCCCCTTGTGTCTGTGATAAAACTGGGTTTAGACATCATGTGAAGAATCAGATAAATGAAGTACCAATGTACCAGGTGGGAAAGTGGTTCAAGACATAAAAAACTCATGAGACATTTATCATAGCCACAAAGGATGCCATTTATTATGTGAAGCAGTTCATGGGCTAAATTGAGTATGACTAAGCAAGACTGAATCATATAGGATTAAGCAAGATCCTTTTGGAAACTGTCAAAGGAAAGGGGGGAAAGGAACTAAGAGCAAAGTCCAGGAAGTTAGGGAGTAATCAGGGAGGAGTTGGGAAGGAGTTAGGGAGGAGCCAGGAAGAAGCCTATATTCCTTTACTTCACCAGGCTCATAAGGAGACTAGAGGAAGTAGAGTATGCTTTTTAGATATGCTAATAAAACAGTCTAAGGGATTAGCCTAATTTTGAGTGTGACAATGGGAACTGGATGGGGATTAAAACTGTAACAATGGATTGATTAAAATTCCTGTTCCATATCATTTATGAGTTGATATGTATGGGGATGTCCCTGGGAATTAAACAAAAAGGGAAGGGGGACCTAAGAAACATCAGCAAAAGATAAGTGGAAAGGACATGATGATGAAAGGCATTGAAAAAGACTTTCTAGAAACTTCAGCATTTCATGCCTATGGTTCTGGGATAATGGTATCAAAAAATGAGAAGTTGGTAAATTAAATGGGAAAAGATAATACATTTAGTTCTGAATCTCTCGAGGCTTAAGTTATAGTTTAAGAAGTAGACTCCATAAAATGAAAGACCACAACCCATATAAAAAGTGGGAGGTAGAGACTAAGTATTATCTTACCTGATGAAATAGAGATGTTTAAGGCTTCTTGAACAGGTCCTTTAACGTACTTCTGCAGAAGGAAAAAAAAAAAAAAAAAAAAAAACAAACATTAATGAATGAACTATGCTTCTTTCCATTTTTCATTTGCAATTTGTATTCTTTAAGAAAAAACATTTTCACATTTTAAGTATATCAGCATTTTTTGACTTGTGTGTTTGATCCTTGTGATCCTTTGGAGTTTTCTTGCCAAAGATACAGGAAGGGTTTTCCATTTCCTCAGGCAGTTCATCTTGGAGTTGAAGAAACAGGCAAACAGGATTAAATGACTTGCCCAAGGTCACACATCTAGCAAGAGTCTGAGGCCAGATGTGAAATCAGGAAGATGAGTCAGGACTCCAAGCATGATGTACTATATGTTGTGCTAAAAGAGTGTAAAAAAAATAATAAAAATAAAAACTTAGACGTTGACAACTTTTTGCCTTAGATCTTTGCTGTAACATTAGCTTTTTAAGTGGAACTTGAATATCAAAACTTGTTTATTTCTTTTACAGAGTTTGATATGATTATAATATCAGCATATGACATTTAAGATGAGAAAAGACATTTTGAGATTCTTAAAAGACTTTTTAAAAAAATTTATTTTGCTTTATTGTTTTTGTTTTATTTGTTATGT
Source organism: Myrmecobius fasciatus (assembly GCA_023553655.1). NCBI lineage: Eukaryota > Metazoa > Chordata > Mammalia > Dasyuromorphia > Myrmecobiidae > Myrmecobius > Myrmecobius fasciatus. The sequence continues at coordinate 5,363 of JAJPUD010003828.1, read as the reverse complement.
GTGTATGTCCAGTCCTATAATTTTATTAGTCTAAGGAACTCCCCTTGAGAAAACTCCCTTTCTTAGTACAAGTTGGCACCTACTGTGAAATCTATAGTTTTAGGGTTGCCCAAGGCACAGAATGGTTATAAATGTTCAGGAACAATAACTGGTATGTTTTGAAGTTGGCAACTGAATCCAAGTTATCTTGACTTTTGAGTTTCCATTCATTATCTTGTTTAATATTTAGAATTGTGGGAGAAAAATGCTTTAAAAAGGTTCATTTGTATTTGGGAATAAAATTTATAAAGGACTTTATATTTTAATGTAAAAAGCTAGGCCCTTTATTTTGCTTAACATTAAGAATTCCTTTGTGACCATCAGTATTACTGGGTTGTCCCCAATATAAGCACAGTATTAATGTCCTTTCTTTAAGGCACTTGTTAATATAGTAATTTGTCCTTGGGAGGAGGGGAATTCTAAAATAAGTTTGTCTTTGATAATGTATATAGAACTGTGGAATCTCTGAAGGCATCTTATCTCCCTCATTTTAGAGATGAGGAAATTAAGACCCACAAAGGTAAAAAAAAAAAAAAAAAAAAAAAAAGACTTGTCAAGTTAGGTAGTGAGAGAAATTATCAGAAATTTAGTCTAAATTCCAAAAGAAAATTATGAATTTCATACTGGCAGAAATGAAATGGATGTCTTAACAAGTAGTAAATCTTCCTGGACCAGAAGTATTCAAGTAGAGGCTAATTGACCAGTTGTCCCTAAGACTTGGGCTTCAGGTAAGAGGTAGAATACAAAAATTAGCAATGTTTTTCAGAGTTTTTCAGAAAGTTTTCTTCCTATTATCTCTTTGAACTAGATTATCTCCATCAGTTTATAAATCTGGAAGAATTAAATACATAATTTATTATAACCCCTTCATTTTTTATATGAGCAAAATGAAACCCTCAAAATATATGACTTTGACAATAATTATGGATTTTGTCTTTGGAGAAGGTCTGTGAGTACCCAATTCTCTTTCTACTAAACTATGATCTCTGAAAATCCTTCTTTTTCCTTAATCTAGGACTCCATACCCAGTAAATACCATTTATCATTGTTTTCTTCTATCAGTAGCGCAGAGAAGGTGGTATTCCTGAAAAAGTCTGACTCATTTGTAGGTACTATTGCAAAGTATGGGGATTTTGTAAAAACTATTTTCATCAATACTTCAGATATCCATTTGGCATGGAGACTAGCTGCCTCAAAAGCCTAGAGTGCTCATAAGGAAAGAACTATCTTTCCTTACATTGCCAAATAAACCATTAAAAATTATGACTTGATTGGCTTAACAAGGAAAATATAAAACTCCTAGCCATAGGCCTATACAAAATAGACTCTTATGAAGAGAGAGGCAGACATATAGACAGACAGAGATAGAGAGACCTGACTCCTGACTCCTGGCCACAGGCCTATATAAAATAGGTTCTTATGAAGAGAGAAAGAGAGAGAGACAGAGACAGAGATGTGGACAGAGAGAGCAGTGAGAAGAAAAATATATATTGAGATGAATATATATTTTATATTTATTGTATATTTATAAATATATTTTAGTATATTTACATATTATATAAATATAATAAATTATGTTATAATATAAATTAATTATAACAATAACTATAAAAGTATAATAGATGTAATAATAATTATATAAATATTATAAATTATATAAAATGTTATATACTTATTATATATCTACCATGATAGAAAATAGCAATAACTTCTAGTAATTCTGTTCAACAGGCATTGTCTATGGTAAACAAGGAACTGTTCCTTAGGGCTGAAGAAAATGATAATCTCTCTATTTTGACAGTCCCTATATCAAGGACTTTTATTCTTATTTTCTGTCATGTACACCTTTGAAATGATGGACTCTCTCAAAATGTTTTTTTTTTTTTTCAAATGAAATGCATAGAATTACAAAGGAAGTCAATTAAATTGAATACATACACAAATGTATATTATCTATCATTCACACATACATATGTATATGTGTGCTTCTGTTTGTATTTTTATTTATATTTAAATATTTATTGATTTAATCCAAGTTCATAGACCTCAGTTTAAGAAATCCTGCCCTAAAACAAAACACCTGCTGCATTCATGGAACCAAAATATTTTGGAGAAACTAGTGACCTTATTCTCAAGATAATGTTGTTGATCCTGTTGTTAATGTACAGAACATGGAGTAAGCACTGAATCACTGTAATTCTCTCATATTCACCTCTAAGCAACCATAAAATAGCACCCTAAGACAAGTCCTGGAATAGAATCAGCAAGGGCAACCACCAGTGAAGCAATCTGTTAGCCCAGGAAATTTAGAAGATCATCAGAGAGTGTCCATCTCATTTAGGTAAAAAGGGGGATGCAGTCTACTACGGGAAGCTTCCTACTGAGCCAGCAGCAAGCCCTTCAGCAAGCCAGCAGGAAATCATGAGCTCAGTGTGGAGGAATGGACAAATGTGAGCCCCAGGATCCCCTCCGTGCCTTAGCATAGCACAGGGGATTGCAGATTGCAGCCCTGCAAACCACCATGTGTATCCCCAGGCAAACAGGCATTTTCCAAGCAGCCAGACAAGCTAGTGCTTCAGTGAAGTCCCCAGGACAAAAAGGCAGGGTCTAGAGTGCAGTCTGCCACATGCTACAATGTAGCTCCAGGGAAATGTAGAAACGTCCTACCAAGCCTTAGCTAGTGCCAGACACAGTTGCCAGGACTGTAGCTAAGCATGAGGTAATCTGCCAGGACCCCCCAGTGCAGCACTAAAAGACAAGTACCATCCTGGGGCAACATCAGTGCAGGAACAGGTAAACAGACAAGACTGCAGTCACTGACACAAGATGCTCGAATCAATATTCCTTCCACTTTGGAAGCAGGGCTTAAATTTAAAAGAGAGTTAAAAAGAAAAAGACTTCCTTTGCCCCATCCTCCCATACCCGCAAAAAAGATAAGCAAAAAAAAAAAAAATACTACAAAAAAATAGGGGCCATAGAAAATTATCATCGTGAAGGGACACAAAGGCACAAAATTAGAAGAATAAGACAGTGCTGAAATACCTATGGACAAAACCCCAAAGAAATATGGAAAGTGTTCTCAAGCTCAGAAATAAAACATGAAAGAGCTCAAAAAGGATGTTAAAAGCTATTATAGAAAAGATAGATGAAAAATTGGGGAAAAAAGGAAAGTGATTTAAGAAAATTATGAAAAAAGAGGCAACAGCTTGGAAAACTGCTTAAAAAGTAGAATTGGCCAAATGGAAAAGGAGATTCAAGAATATACTGAAAAAAGCATTAAAGAGTACATTTGGTTAAATGGAAAAGGAAATCCAAAAAATAATAACACAAATGTCCAGAAAGAAACAATTCAAATACAAGGGAGTTATAATAGGGATTCCACAAAACTTGGCAGTTGCAACATTAAAGAATCAGAAGTCCTGGAACATGAAATTCTGGAAGGCAAAGGCTCTAGGACTACAACCGAGGAACATTTACTTGGAAAAATTAAGCATAATATATCAGTACGTAATACATCAAAATTAAGCATAATACAGAAAAAAAAATTTTGAGCTTTTATAAGGAGAATAGAACTAAACCAATAATCTGAGTTCTAATAGCAAGAGCCAAAAGAAGCCTAAAGAAGGAAAAGAAAAATTAGGGGGTCAATAGAGCTAAAAGTGTTACATCCTTACAAGGGAAGATACTTGTAATTCTTAAAAATTGTATCACTAATAGTTCTGCTACAAGGAATATATGTAGATGGAGGAGACACAGATAAGGAGGATTTGAGGGAATGACATTTTAAAAAAGGGAATAAGAAAGAGGTGGTAGGTAGAAGCAAAAGACTGGTGAGGAAGGAAAGAATAAAAGGAGAAAGAGGATAGACAAGAAGGAAAATAGGGTGGAAGAACATATGTAGGGAGTAATCATAACTGTGAAGGTGATTGGAATAAACTTTTCCATAAAATGGAAGCTGATAATAAAGTGGGTCAAAACCCAGAATCCTACAAGATGTTGTTTACAAGAAACACACTTGAATCAGAAAGATACACAGAGTAAAGATTAACGGTTGGAGCAGAATCTATTATGCTTCAGTTGAAGTTAAAAAAAAAAAGCAATACATTACATTTTGTTTTTTTTTCTCATTTTTTTTCTTTTTGATCTGACTTTTCTTGTGCAGCAAGATTATTATATAAATATGTATATACATATTGGATTTAACATATATTTTACATGTTTAATATGTAATGGATTACTTGTCATCTAAAGGAGAAGGTGGGGGAAAGGAGAGGAAAATTTGGAACACAAGATTTTGTAAGGATCAATGTTGAAACATTATCCATGCATATGTTTTGAAAATAAAAAGCTTTAATTAAAAAAAAAGCAATGCAAGAAAATTATAATCAATATAAAATACCTGGATATCAATCTGCCAAGACAAGCACAGGAACTATATTAACAAAACTGCAAAACATTTTTCAAACAAAGTCAGATCTAAATACTTGGGAAAATATCAGTTGCTCATGGGTAGACTGAGTCAAAATAATAAAAATACGAATTCTGCTTAAATTAATTTACTTATTCAGTAACAAACCAAACTACCCAAAATTATCTGATGTAACTAGGAAAAAATAACAATCAAATTCATATGGAAGAAAAAAAAAGGGATTAATGCAAAAAAAATTACAAAGCAATGTGGTCTAGCAATACTAGATCTCAAATTATATTATAAAGTAGTAATCATCAAAACTATCTGGTTCTGATTAAGAAAAATATTGTTGGTCAGTGGAATAGATTAGAAACACGAGATACAGTAGTCAGTGACCAGATTAGTCTAGTCTCAAGCTTCTGGGATAATAATTCACTTAATTTACTCAATAATAATTCATTTGACAAAAACTACCGGGAAAACTGGGAAAAAACAGGACATACACTAGGTATAGATCAACATCTCCTATTGTGTCCCATGATAAGGCCAAAATGTGTGCATGCTTTAGACATAAAAGGAGAGACCAAAAATAAGAAGACCTAAGAATAGTTTACAGATATATGGGGAGAGGGAGAATTCATGGCCAAACAAGAGAAAGAGAGCATTATAGAATGTAAAATAGATAATTTTGGTTATTTTGAAAAAGCCTTTGTACATACAAAACAAATACAACCAAAATTAAAAGGAAAACAGAAATCTGGGGAACAATATTTGCAACAAGTTTCTCTGATAAAGTCATCATTTCTCAAATATTTAGAGAACTGTAAGAATAAAATCCATTCCCCAATTGATAAATGGTCAAAGGATATGAGCAGGCAGTTTTCAGACAAAAATGTTGCAGCTATCTTTTGGC
>JAJPUD010003827.1:118646-225951 GCA_023553655.1 Myrmecobius fasciatus | reverse complement strand
AACAAGACTTTACGATGATCAATTCTGATGGACATGGCTCTCTTCAATGAGATGATTCAGGGCAGTTCTTGTGATGAAGAGAGTCATTTGCACCCAGAGAGAGGACTATGGGAACTGAGTGTGGATCACAACACAGCATTTTCACTCTTTTTGTTGTTGTTTGCTTGAATTTTGTTTTCCTTCTCATTTGTTTTCCTTTGTGATATGATTTTTCTTGTGCAGCATGATAATTGTGAAAATAAGTATAGAAGAACTGCACATGTTTAACATATATTGGATCACTTGCCATCTAGGAGAGGAGATGGGGGGAAAAGGAGGAATAAAACTGGAATACAAGGTTTTACAAGGGGGAATGCTGAAAATTATCCATGCATATATTTTGAAAACAAAAGGCTTTAATTAAAAGACAAAATAAAGCAAAACAAACAAAAAAAAAAAAAAAAAGAACTGGCCAAACTAATCTGGAAAACAATTTGCAACTATCCAAGAAAATTTTTTTAAATGAATTTACTCTTTGATTTCACAAAGCCATTAATGGGCTTATATTCCCAAGGAAGTTAAAACTGTGTAAAACAGCAAGTATGTTATCCTACTCCTAACAGAGAGATCATGTACTCAGGTGCAGAATGAAACATTTTGAACATGACTAATCCATGAATTTGTTTGTCTTAACTGTGTATATATGTGTTACAAGAATTTTGTTTTTCTTTTCTTTCTTTCTTTTTTTTTTTTTTTTTGAATGGGGAAAAGGAAATGGGAGGTTCTTTTAAAAAAAAAAATTAGGAAAAGTTCCCATAGAAAATAATTTTTATGACCGCACTTTTTGTTATTTATTAATATTGATAACAAAGTAGGTCTCAATTAATTCAAGAATAGTTGAACAAACTGTGGTATATTAATGTAACAGTATATTAGTATATTGGAAAAACATGAAAAATTAAAAAGAAATTTGGTCAGATATGTATGAATAGAATAAATTAAACAGAAACAAGATAATAATTTTCTCAAGAACCATAATAATGTAAAGGAAAACATTGATCACAGAACTCTGACCAATCTCAAATTCAGAGTACTAATGGTGAAATATATCTTCCTCTCTTCAGCAGTGGGGGTAGTAAGATTATGGCTACAGAATAAGGCATAATTTGTCATAGACCAATATGTTATTTTGTTTCATTACACCTCTTTGCTAAAGGTGTAAGTTCTACATGGGTTGGGGTTTCTGGAAAGTGCAATTTTTTAAAAAGCCATCAATAAGTGGTATAAGAATGAAATGGGATACTACTGTTGCATAGGAAATGATGAACAGGCAGATTTCAGAAAAAATTGGAAAGACTTCCATGAACTGATTAAGTGAGCAGAACTAGGAAAACATTGTATACAGTAAAAGCAACATTGTGTGAATCATACAACTTTGATAGACTTCACTCTTCTCAACAATACAATAATCTAAGAATATCAAAAGACTCATGATGTTCCACAACAGAGAAAGAATTATGGAGTGACTGCAGATGGAAGCATACAATTTCATTTTTTTAAATTGTTTTTTTCTTTCTCATGGTTTTTCACTTTTGTTCTGATTCTTCTTTTACAACATAATGTGGAAATACATTTAATATGATTGTGCATATATAACCTATATCAGATTGCTTGCTGTCTTGAGGACAGAGTAGACAGAAAGGAGAAAAAATAGAAATCAAAATTTAATAAAAGTAAGTGTTGAAAATTATATCTACATGTAGTTAAGAAAAATACTATTAAGTGGAAGAAAAGTTATCAATAAACATAAAACCAAATTATTCTTAGAAACAAAACACCCCAATTTTTTTGTCCTTCATTACATGTGTCTCCTTCCACCTTTTATATACTGTCTTCTTAAATTTAAACTCATCAGATATTTTCTTTTGCAACATGATAATTATAGAAATGTGTATAGAAGAATTGCAATGTTTAACATAAATATATATTGAATTACTTGCCGTCTAGGGGAAGAGTTAAGGGAAGGGAGAGAAAAAAATTGAAACAAAAGGTTCTGCAAGGGTGAATGTTGAAAATTATCTATGCATATCTTTTTTTTTTATTAAAGCTTTTTATTTGATTACATGATGATCAATTCTGATGGATATGGCTCTATGCAACAAAGAATTGTCTCAAACCAGTTCCAATTGTTCACTGAAGAAAACCATATACACCCAGAGAGAGGGATATGAAATATGGACCACAACTTAACATTTTCATGCTCTCTATTGAGGTTTGCTTGCACTGTGTTTCCTTTCTCTGATTTTCTTTTTTTTTCTTGTAGATAGGATTTTTCTTGCACAACTTGTCAAGTATTTCAACATTATTAACATGTAGTGGACTTCCTGCCATCTAGGGGAGGGGAGGGGATTGGGGGTAAAATTTGTAATGTAAAGCTTTGTAAAGATCAATGCTGGGGAACTACCCATACATATGTTATACAAATAAAAAGCTTTTTTATTTTATTTTATTTTATTTTATTTTTTAATTAAAGCTTTTTATTTGCAAAACATATGTATGGGTAATTCTTTAACACTGACCCTTACAAAACTTTCTGTTACAAATCCCCCCCCCCAAGTCCCCATCCCTCCCTTAGATGGCAGGAAACCCACTACATGTTAATTATGTTAAAATACTTAACAAATCGAATATATGTATACATATTTCCACACTTATCATTGTTGTGCAAGAAAAATCATATCTACAAGAAAAAAAATCAGAGAAAGGAAACACAATGCAAGCAAACATCAATAGAGAGCGTGGAAATGTTATGTTGTGGTCCACATTTCATATCCCTCTCTCTGGATGTATATGGCTTTCTTCACTGAACAATTGGAACTGGTTTGAAACATTTCATTGTTGAAGAGAGCCATGTCCATCAGAATAGATCATCATATAGTCTTGTTGTTGCTGTGTATAATGATCTCCTGGTTCTGCTCATTTCACTCAGCATCAGTTCATGCTAGTCTCTCCAGCCCTCTCTGAAATCACCCTGCTGGTCGTTTCTTTTAGAACAATAATATTCCGTAACATTCATATACCATAATTTATCCAGCCATTCTCCAATTGATGGGCATCTATTCAGTTTCCAGTTTCTAGCCACTACAAAAAGAGCTTATGCATATCTTTTGAAAATGAAAAGCTTTAAGGGAAAAAAAAATAAATCGTTATATGTTGGCAGTGTTATGTAATTAATATGAGACAGATTTCAAAATACATTTGAAAGCAGAAAACCTATAAAAGTGGTTAAAAAAAATTAGTCAGCTCACTGTTAGCTCTATATAACTTGTCTAGTGAGGCCGTTTTAGATTTTCTCTAAAATATTTCTACCTTTCTGTATTTTATAAAATAGAAAAAATGCATTAAATTAAAAAAAACCTCATCAGATAATTCTCCAACAACTGCAACAGGATCTTCTTTACATACTTCTCATTTTCTTCATAATCTGTGTTATTGTCAACTATGTTGTTGGTCTCTTATCGATCCCTCTTGAATAAATTTCCTTCTCAGGTCATACAGTCCAACTTACTTTTTACCATTACTTTAAAAAATCTGTTTTACTATAAATTAATGAACTCTTAACTATACCCAGACTTTCCAACTCTAAAATGGCATCTTCTTCCAAGATTCTTAAATCCACTTCACCAGCCAGTTTCTCCTTATGAATTAAAACTTAACTATACTCTTTAACCCAGAGAACCTACTGCTAGCCTTATGTTCCCAAAGCAGTTGTTCACAAAGAAAAAAGACTTGACACAAAGCAAAGTATTTATAGAAGTACAATATGATAAATATAAAGTACAGAAAAATTTACATGAGCAGATACAAAATAAGCAGAGCCAGGAAAACAATAAATAGGATAACATCAATATAAATGGAAAGAACAATTACAACAAAATAAGTGAAGCTAAATGGGAAATAATAATAAAAAAAAAAGAAATATGGGTCCAAGAGACATGAGAAGATACCTTCCTCATCTCCTCTGCAGAGTTATAGAACATTGTATAAAACAAGTTATTTTTCAACATATTGATCAGTTCTGTTGATTTTTAATCTTTTTTTCTTTTTAAAAATTTTTTGTTCTAAGGAATAATCTAGAAAGGGCAAAGAAAAAGATGAGAGAAATCTAGGCATTAAAAAAAAAAAGCCAAGATATCAATAATAATCTGGGTTTTTAAAAATTAATTCTATATTAGCAATCTAGTAGTGTCATCTACTTATTCTATCTTTTGAGGAATAAAACTATTAGTAAAGCAAATCAAAAATTAATTAGATAGAAGATAATAGAAGAATATTAAGTACATTGAGTTACCCCCTCCAAAAAGATCTAGAAAATGCACTGGATCTAATCCTAATCAAAAAATTTAAGAGGGATAATATGGTCAGTTATTTGTCTAGTCCAATTCAGCATAAGGAAACAGAGAGGCCTGTAGATACAGGATGGGGCCTGGCAGGAAATGCCCAAAGAAAAGATGAGGTCTCAGATCCATATCAGATATTCAACTCCTGTGGGGTATGGGAATAATTGCCAAATAGTAGCTTAGTGTCTTTTTATCCAATTCAGAATCAATAGTTTCAGGACAGATTGGAGAAGTAAATTGTGTTTAGTGAGGAAAAGACTGCATCCTATCCTGTGCACCTATACCAAACAGAGAGGCAGTTCAGAAACAAGCAGCTATTTATTTTGTGGCTTAGAACCTAGAAGAAAAGTGAGGCCTCAGCTCCAACTTTTAACCCAATTAGAAATCTGTAAAGGAATAATCAGAACAGGAATTCCAAACCAAAGGGGATCTGGTACACTTATTCCAGCCTACAATCCTGTGAATCTAAACCAGTAGCTTTCCAGCTACTGACAATGGCCGAGTCTTGCAGCATTTCATTGTTACTTAGACCCAAACACAGATCAGGAAATTGCAAAGCTTATATCAGGGGCTCAATGATCAGATTTTGCTATGGATCTGACTGCTTTAGAAGCACTCAATGTGTCTCTAATGTGCGTAACATTATCCACTGAGAATCTGGAATAACACAACACTCACCACTGCTAAGAAAGTAGCAAAGGACCAATTAAGACCTTTTCTTTAAAAGTACTAATATCAAACTTAAAGTCAAGAAAGGAGGTTGGAAGAATGAGCAAACAAACAAACAAAAAAACAATAAAAAACCATTATGGTTACAAAGAAGCTTAAGACATAAAGCAGGAAGAAACATCCAAAATGGAGAAAAGAAAGGGAAGTAGCATTCAAACTATTCCTACCAAATGCCAGGCAAATAGAGGTTAAGTGACTTGCCCAAGATCACATGAACTAATAAGTGCCCAAAGCCAAATCTGAACTCAGGTCTTCCTGACTCCAAGCCCAAAATTGTATTCACTATGTCACTAGCTACAAACATCTGCAAGCAAAACTTCAAACATAAATCCAACTTGTTCATAAATTCAACTACAATTCTTGGAAGAGATGAAGTAAGAGTTTATGTGCATATCCTTTGATCTAGCAGTATCATTACTGGCTCTGTATCCCAAAGATGGAAAAGGACCCACATGTACAAAAATCTTTGTAGCAGTCCTTTTTCTTGTAGCAAGAAATTGAAAATTGATTGAATGCCCAAAATAAGTTATGATACATGAATGTAATAGAATACTATTGTTCTTTTTTAAAGCTTTTTATTTTCAAAACATATGCATTGATAATTTTCAACATTCACTCTTGCAAAATTTTGTGCTTCAAATTTTTTCCTCCCTTCCCCCCCATCCCGTTCCCTAGACAGCAAGTAATCCAAAATATGCTAAACATGTACAATTCTATACATATTTCCACAATTATCATATTGCACAAGAAAAATCAAATCAAAAAGGAAAAAAAAATGCAAGCAAACAACAACAAAAAAAGGGGAAATACTAAGTTGTGATCCACATTTAGTCTCCATACTCCTCTTTCTGGGTGCAAATGGCTTTCTTCATCACAAGACCATTGGAACTGGCCTGAATCACCTCTCTCTTGACATCTATCAGAATTGATTATCATAGAACATAGCTCTCTTCAACAATGAAATGTTTCAAATCAGTTCTAATTGTTCAGTAAAGAAAGCCATATACACCTAGAGAGAGGGATATGAAATGTGAACCACAACATAACATTTTCATGCTCTCTATTGATGTTTGCTTGCATTATGTTTCCCTTCTCAGATTTTTTTTTCTTGTAGATCCGACTTTTCTTGCACAGCAAGGTAACTGTAAAAATATGTATACACATATTCGATTTGTCAAATATTTTAACATAATTAACATGTAGTAGACTTCCTGCCATTAGGGGGATTAGGGGGAAAAAATTTGTAACACAAAGTTTTGTAAGGGCCAGTTGAAAAATTACCCATACATATGTTTTGCAAATAAAAAACTTTAATAAAAAAATAAAATAAAATAAAACAAAAAAAGAATTATCATATAATCTTGTTGCTGTGTACAATGTTCTCTTGGTTCTACTCACTTCATTTAGCATCAGTTCATGTAAGTTTCTCCAGGCCTCTCTGAAATCATGCTGCTGATCATTTCTTAAAGAACAATAATATTCCATAACATTCATATACCATAATCTATTTAGGCATTCCCCAATTGACAGATATCCACTCAGTTTCTATTTCCTTGCCACTACAAAAAGGGCTGCTACAAACATTTTTAGACATGTGGGTCCTTTTCCCTTTTTTATGGATCTCTTTTAAAAGCCCAGTACAAACACTGCTGAATCAAAAGGTATGCACAGTTTGATAGCCCTTTGGGTATAGTTCCATATTGCTTTCCAGAATGGTTGGATTAGTTCACAACTCAACGATATATTAGCATCTCAGTTTTTCCACATCCTCTCCAACATTCATCATTATCTCTTTTTGTCATCTTAGCCAATCTAATCTGAGATGTGTACAGGTACCTGGGAGTTGTCTTAATTTGCATTTCTGACTAACAATACTACAATTCTACAAAAAAAGATAAGCAGATTAATTTCAGAAAGCCTAGAAAAATTTACATGAATTGTTGCTAAGTGGAAGTGAGCAGAACCAGGAGAATATTGTGCATGGTAAGAAGATTGTGTGATGATCAACTATGATAGACTTAGCCCTTCTCAACAATGCAGTGATACAAGCCAATTTCAATAGACTTGGGATGGAAAATGCATCCAGAGAGAGTATTATGAAACTAAATGTGAATTGAAACATGCTATTTTCACCTATTTTCTTGGGTTTGGTTTTTGTTTGTTTCTTCTGATTTTTCCCTTTTGTTGTGATTTTTCTTTCACAACATAATTAGTATAGAAATATATTTAAAATGATTGTACACATATGACCTGAATGAGATTTCTTGCTGTCTTGAAGAGGAAGGTAAGAGATGTTTGAAGGAAAATTTGGAACTCAAAATCTTATAAAAATCAATGTTGAAAACTGTATTTACATGTAATTGGAAAAATAAAAAATTACTAAGTTTTTTAAGAGTGTAAAAAAATTAAAAAGCATTTTTATAAATAAAATGAGCATGCTATGGGAAAAAAAAATTTAAATAGAAATGAATGTAAGTACCAAGCAGGTGACAGTATAGTGGATAAAGTATTGAACCTGGAGTTAGGAAGACCTGGGTTCAAATATAGTTGCTGACAGCTACTAGATGTATGACTCTGTGAAAGTCATTTAAACCTCTGTTTAGCTGAGTTTCCTCAACTGTAAAAAAGTAGGTTTAAAAGAAAAGAAATGAGAGGTACAGGGGCAGCTAGGTGGCACAGTGGATAGAGCACCAGCCCTGAAGTCAGGAGGACCTGAATTCAAATCTGGTCTCAGACACTTAACATTTCCTAGCTGTGTGACCCTGGGCAAGTCACTTAACCTCAATTGCCTCAGCAAAAAGCAAAAAAAAAAAGAAAGAAAGAAAGAAATGAGAGATACAGAAGAAAAAAGTGAAAAGAGAATTAATAGCTTAGAAAAAGAGCACAAAATCTGCCAAACCAACAAATTCTCTGAAAATCAGAATGTAGCAAATAAAAGCCAATGACACCATATACCAATATAAAGAGTAAAGAAATATGACAATAAGAAATATCAAAAAAATCACAAGGCTGAAAAATAGAAGAAATTGTATGACATCTTATAGCAAAATTAACTGACATGGAAAACAGACCAAGGAAAAAAAAAAGTTTTAAGAATTACTGATTCCCTGAAAGCCATGAACAAAATAAAAAGAGCCTAGACAGGGCAGCTAGGTAGTGAGGTAGATAGAATATGAGACCTGGAATAAAACCTAAGTTCAAATTCATCCACAGACACCAGCTGTGTGCACCTGGCCAAGTCACTTATCTATAAAATGAGCTGGAGAAGAAAATGGAAATCCACTCCAGTATATTTATCAAGAAAATTGCAAATGGGGTCAACGAAGAGTCAGACACAACTGAAACAAATGAACAAGAAAATATATTTCAACCTAAAAGAAAAATCCCCAGATCTCTTAGAAATTGAGGGCAAAGTGGAAAAGAATCTGCCAGTCAGCTCCTGAAAGAAATTTAAAAGTATAGGAATACTATAGCCAAAATCTAGAGCTGAAAGAAATTCAGGACTATAGGAACACTATAGCCAAAATGTAGAGCTTCCTGGTCCCACAATAAGAACCACACCAAATACAGGAGGTACTGCTATAAAGGGTTCACATAAAGATATCTATATAAACAAGAAAGGGATGGGGAAAGCAGCTAAAACTTCAACCTTAGTCTCATCTGAACTGATTAAAAGCAGAATAAAAACACAGAATACGATTCAGAAATATAATTCATTCAAGCAGGAAAAGAGGATCAAAAGGGAGAAAAAGGGAGAAGGGGGAACTAGAGTGAGAGTAAATTAAGGGAAGAACTAAGTCCTAAGCAAAACAAAATCTAAAACATAATTTTTTTTAAGGTGGCAAAAAACTAGAATCTAAAGGAGTGTCAGTCAAACATTAATGTAACAAAAATCTAGAGATGTGGGTGAATTTATACAGAGTGAAATGAACAGAAAAAAAGAATAATTTATATAGTGACTACAATATTATAATGGCACTTTGAAAGATTTCAAATGATTACTTATGAAATATGCTTCCCAAGAGATGAATGACTCAAAAGTACAGAATGAAATATACATGTGCATATATATTACATATATATTTATATTTTTTATTTAAATGTGATCAATAAGGAAATTTGTTTTGCTTGACAATATAAGTTTGTAATAAGGACTTTGGTTTTTATTCTAAAAATGTGAGAAGGGGGAAGTGCTGGTTATTTCTTTTTTTGTGTGCAGGTTATTTGATTGAAAAAACAAAACTTAGGGGCAGCTAGCTAGGTGGCTCAATGGATAGAGCACCAGCCCTGAAGTCAGGAGGACCTGAGTTCAAATCTGGTCTCAGGCACTTAATACTTCCTAGCGTTGTGACCCTGGGCAAGTCACTTAACCCCAATTGCCTCAGCCAAAAGAAAAAACAAAACTTATTTTAAAGTTAGTAGAAAGTTAGGAATAGCAGGTTTTGTGATAGTAGAGTTGTCCCAATAACTACTTTTAACTATTCTCTGTTGTTCTCCTTCTGGGAAAATGAACCAAGCATGCATGGATTGCAAGCATGGATTGTCTTTTTTTTTTTTTTTTTTAAATTTGGAGCTCTAGAACTTACCATAGTGTCTGGCATATAATAAATACTAAATGTATTTCCATTTGTTCATTTCTAAGTTTATAAAGCATCAGGATTTGCCTGGGATATAGAAATTAGACAACATAGTAAGGGTCAGAGCTGAACATGAACCCAGGCTTTCCTGACTCCAAGTCTAACATCTTATCAATCAATATATATTTATTGGTGCATCAGAAATATTTTTAAATTGAATTTTGATATGTATCAGGAACTCATCATTCATCATGCATTTCCTACCCCAGGCCAATTGGTCTATAGTGTATTGCCATAACAATATATTTATTTCTCTCTTCTTTTATCCTCAAAAATGTTGCCTACCATTCTTCATGGATTTCCAAACAGGTGCGTATTCTTGACATACACCTGCACTGGCCCTTTCCCAATTTTGGGAGATAAATTTTAGGATCAAAGGATTAAAAAGTTAAATGAAATTCTAGAAATCATCGATTCCAACATTTTACTTTTACAGATGCTCTAAAAAGTGCCTGGCCTATAGCCACGTCCAGCATCTCAAGGGTCCCCAGAATAGTGATTCTTTGCAGGAGAAGCTTAATTGAATGATTAGAAGAAGCAATTATAGAATAGAAGTAATTATCACGTGAGGAGGGTCGTAGGGGCATTATTTCAAACTGGTCCACCTTTCAAAAGTCCCAAAGCTCAACAACCCCAACTAGGAACCTCCTGGCCCCGGGGTCCCTGCCCAGGGGCATGTGCCTCACCAAGCCGCACGCACTAGGGTTGGCGCAATTCCACAAGACACGCCCCCAACCTCGATGGCCACGCCCTCTTCCTTGACTGAGGAGGTAAGGAAAAGTAGATTGAACACACACCCTCGGAGCTCAAGGCCTCAGTCGCCGCACAGAGCCTTTCCAGACTAGATCCGTAAGGAAATGGAAAGGAGGTTCACCCTAAAAAACGTGCCCCGCGCCTCAGGGGCCACACTGTCTACCTTCAAAGCCCGGCGATTCTTCCCCCCCCGTCTGGGGAAGTAGAGGCGCGAGGCTTCCCACCCGGCTCCCAGTCCTCCGATGGTCTCACCCCTAGCTCGGGCCAACCCCCACCCCCTGAAGGAGGGGGAAGCAAAGCCAGTGGGGCCCGGAGTACGTCTCTCTCTTCTCCCGCTCCCAGCCTCCGCCTCGCGGAGCTCTCTGAGGAGGGGCCAGGGCGGGGGCGGGGCCGGGTCCCAGTGTCCGGAGGCGGAGCAGCCCTGCACAAACTCACCTCGTTTCCAAGCGTTAAGTGGAGATACCACTTCCACCCTCTCGGAGATGAAGTCGGCTAGGCTAGAGCGAAAGAGCAAAGCCCGCACAGTGACAGCCGCCACCAGCACCAGGGCCAGAGGAGCCGCCATGTTAGCGGGGGCGGGAGAGCAGGCGGGCGCGCGGAACAAGGCGGGGTCGACGCTGGGCGGTGCGAGGCTCCGCGTGGCGCACGCGCCCTGTACTGTAGTTTTCACTACCAAGGTGGGCACCACAACAGATAAGGGGGTACCTCGGATAAGAAACTACCATTCCCAGAATTCATTGGCCGTGGCGGGATGTGAACGACGGAAATTGAGAAGGATCCTTCTTTCTCGTCGTGCAACTGTTTCATCCCAACTCGTAGTCCTTAGGGGCCGAGATGGAGATTCTTTGCTCCGTTGACGTTTGGAGACCTGGAGGGGGCGCTTATTGCGCGTCTCTCCCACATTCTTTGTACTTGTATCTGCAACCACGTGGTGTTGTCGAAGGGCACATCTCTGGGGTCTCAAGCAAGGAGAAAGAGCCAGGAAACATGGAGCTTGAAAGCTCGGCAGAAATTTAGGGATTATCTCTTTGAACCTGTAGATTGAAGCCGTTGAGCATAGACTTCAGGGTTATCCAGTTAATTCATAAACGGAGCGGGGATTCAGGTCCTCTGTCACCAGTTTTTCTGCTTCAGCCAGGCTCCAAGGATGGTCACCCCAAGAAAGCCATTCTTCCTCCAACCTGAGGAACCCGTGTTATGTGTTCTACACATAAACATACTTTAACCAATTAATCACTCCACAAGTATCTATTAAACCTTCACTATGTACTTGTTTCTTTTCCATTAAAATGTAAGCTCATTACCAGAAACAACTTTTGGATTCTTTGCACTTACAAGGGCACCACAGCATGGTGTAAAGCACATTGACCCTGACTTGTTGATTAATTTCATGATAGCACAATGGATAGAGAGCTGTCCTTGAAGACAATAAAATCCCAGCTTTGATACATACTGGCTGTGACCCTGGATTAACCTCTGGGTGCTATAGTTTAGACAAATCTCTACTAAAATAAATTCCAGAGAAGGTGTGGATGTAATTGTTGAGGTTCAGAAAGACACCTCAAAAGGTTGGGGTGGCAGACCGGTGTCCCAGGATGTCTCAAAAGAATTTTCAGGCTTGAACCCATCTCCAAGTCAAAGGGCAAAGTTTATTGTAATTGTTGTAATTGTACCACCAATTGAAGCTGGCTAAGTTTCAAAAGGATTTTAGCAAAGAACCAAGTGCAACTGATACATTGTTGGTGGAACTGTGAACGGATCCAACCATTCTGGAGAGCAATCTGGAACTATGCTCAAAAAGTTATCAAACTGTGCATATCTTTTGACCCAGCAGTGTTTCTATTGGGCTTATATCCCAAAGAGATCTTAGAGGAGAGAAAGGGACCCACATGTGCAAGAATGTTTGTGGCAGCCCTTTTTGTAGTGGCTAGAAACTGGAAACTGGAAACTGAAAGGATGCCCATCAATTGGAGAATGGCTGAATAAATTATGGTATGTGAATGTTATGGAATATTGTTGTTCTGTAAGAAACGACCAGCAGGAAGATTTCAGAGAGGCCTGGAGAGACTTGCATGAACTGATGCTGAGCGAAATGAGCAGAACCAGATCATTGTACACGGCAACAACAAGACTATATGATGATCAATTCTGATGGACATGGCTCTCTGCAACAATGAAATGTTTCAAACCAGTTCCAATTGTTCAGTGAAGAAAGCCATATACACCCAGAGAGAGGGATGTGAAATGTGGACCACAACATAACATTTTCATGCTCTGTATCAATGTTTGCTTGCATTGGGTTTCCTTTCTCAGATATTTTTTGTTCATGTAGATATGATTGTTCTTGCACAGCAAGATAAGTATGGAAATATGTATATATATATTCAACTTGTCAAGTATTTTAATATAATTAACATGTAGTGGACTTCCTGCCATCTAGGGGAGGGGAGGGGAGTAGGGGTGAAAATTTGTAATGGAAAGCTTTATAAGGATCAATGTTGAGAAACTACCCATACATATGTTATGCAAATAAGAACCTTTAAAAAAAAAAAAAAACAAGTGCAAGAAGACAAATGTATAGGAAAAGACAGATCTGTTTCTTTTATGTCACTGATATGCTAATTTTATGGCCCAGAGGTAGATTTGAGGAGTGGTCTGGTACTTACCTCACCTTTTGTCTCAGAACCTGACCAACCCATAGTTATCTGGCAGTCAGCAAAGTTTCTAGGACTATAAGATAGAATTCCTAAAGCCAGGAGACTTTAGAATCCTTGACAAACAGATTGTTAGAACAATAACACTTTTAAGGTCTGGGATCCTCATGATTACTGCTATATTTCTCCTAGAAGCTGCACCATAATGACATAGCATAGTAGAAAAGCCCTCGAAATTGTGACAGATTCAGTCACAATCTCTATCCCCACTCTGTGCCAGGGCTGTGCTAACCCCTGAAAATACAAAGAAGCAGCAAAGAAAAGTCAATGCTCCCAAGTAAAGTCAAGAAGCATTTATTAAACACTTTCTATTTTGGGGACAGTGTGCTAAGCCTTGGGGATATAAAGCAAAAAACGTTCCTATCCTCAAGAAGCTCACAATCTAATGGAGAGACAACTTGCACACAATTATGCACAGATAAGATATATGTATAGGATGAAGTGGAGATAATCTCAGGGGAAAGGGCACTAGCACTTAGGGATACTCAGAAACTATTTTTGCAGAAAGTCAAATTTTAGCTGAGACTTAAAGGAAACCAGGGAATCCAAAATTTAGAAGAGGAGAGAAAGTATTCCATGCATGGAATACAATGAAAATGTTCAGTCAGGAGATGAGAGTTTCTTCTGGGAGGAACAGCAAATGCCACTGCCTTATAAACTAAACGAAAAGGAATAACATATAAGAAGATTGGGAAAGCTAGAAGGCATCAAAAAGTTATGAAGTGCTTTAAAAACAGACCAGATGATTTTATGTTTTATCCTGAGGGAAATAGAGATGGAGTTGATACAAAAAGAAAGTGAAGTGGTCAAATCTGCACTTTAGGAAGATCACTTTGACACCTGATGGAAGATGGACTGGAGTAAATAGAGACAAAACAGACAAATGTATTAAAAGACTATTGCAAAAGTCCAAGCATGAGGTGATAAACGTCTGCACTAGATTGGTGGTAGTTGTCAGAGGAAGGAACAGGACATATATCTGAGGTATTTCAAAGGTGGAATCAATGGGCCTTGGACACAATTTAGCCAGAGGAGTTGATTTGAATCAGTGTTGTCTTTCAATATTCTGAGGAACAGGAAAGATAGGAGGAAGGGAAAGTTTGGGGGAAATGATAATGAATTCAGGTTCAGAGTTCAGAGTTTAATATGTCTACAAAACATCCAGTTTGAGAAGTCCAATACATAGTTGGATATATAAGACTGGAGATCAGGAGAGAGATTAGTGCTAAATCTGAGAATCATCAACAGAGAGATGATCATTGAAACCATGGGGGCTGATTCATTAAGTGAAATAGAATGGAAGGAGAAGAAAAGAGGGCCAAACCAGAACTTTGTGGGATACCCCACAATTAGTAGGAATGATGTGGATTAAAATCCAGCAAAGGAGACTGAGAAGGAGCAGTCAGACATATGTGAAGAGAATCAAAGCAAAGTAGTATCATAAAAACCTAGAAAAAAAAGAGTATGATTGGTAGTGTCAAAAGCTCCAGAGGTCTAGAAGAATGAAGATTACAAAAAAGGTCATTAGATTTGACAATTAAGAAATTAGTCACTTTGAAGAGAATGGTTTCAGTTGAATATTTAGATCCCAAACTAGACTGCAGTATTAAAAAGCTAGTAAGAAGAAAGTGGAAATGACTATTGTAAACAGTTTTCTCAGGGAGATTAGTCGTGAAAGTGAAGAGTGATATAGGATAAGAACTAGTGGAAATGGTTAGATCAGAAAGAGGATATTTTGGGGATGAGAGAGAAATGGGCATTTTTATAGGCAGCAGCAAAATAGCTGGTAGATAGGAAAAGGTTGAGAAAATAGAGATGATGAGGTAATCTGTTGGATAAAATAATTTGGGATGGGATCATTTGTACATGCAAGTAGAAAGAGCTTCTCTTGGCAAGGAAAAAAAGCCACCTCTTTATGTTAGAGAGGAGAAAAGGAAGAGATTATGGCAGAAGGTATCTGAGTAAGATAAGGAAGTAGAGAGAAAAGGCAGTTCATTGGAGAATGGCTTCATTTTTTCCCATAAACCAAGAGGCAATGTTTTCAGCTAAGAGGTTGGAAGGAAGAAGAGGAAAGTTTTGGGGAGGGATGATAAGATTTGAAAAAAAGAAAAAAGACTTCTTGTGATGAGACAGTATGCATGAATTTTTTTAGATAAATTACCTGAGGAGACCAGTTGAGATTTTGTAACATAAATCTATAATGGACTCAATCAGCATGGTTTTGTGATTTTGCCAACTTCGTGTATCAGTAGGAAGAAGGTAGCAGATGGTAGAAGCAATCTAAAACTGTAACTTGGCAATTAAAAATCAGTGACATTATATAGGGGCAAAGGATTTAAGAGAAAAGGACAGTGTTGAGTTAAATTGGTTCACCAAGCAATCAAGTTCAGGGAAAGAAAAATTGTATAACTGGTGCAAAGGTGATAGCCAGGGAAAGAACTATAATATAGAAGGACTGGAAATCATGGTGAAGATGAACAAAGTTAAGAGTTGAAAGACAGAGGGAAAAGCATATTGTAATCAGATAAAGGAATATTAGATTTCATGAAAATGAAAGTGAGACAATTCCCCGGGGATGACAACAGCAAGATATAACCATCTATAGCTGAGGTGGAGGCAAGGAAGTAGGTTATGGGAAATGAGTAAATTGGGGAATTAGGAAGTTAGAATGTTTGGTATATTATTGTTATGTTGAAGACCCCTATTATGAGAGCTTGAGTTGAGAGTCAAGTTGAGGTTGAATAACATGAATTTTTAATGTAATGTATTCATCAGTTTTGTTAGACTTCTTGCGGCTGTATTTAGCAGCAAAAGAAACTTAACCCTGTTTGCTTCAATTCCCTCATCTGGAGAAGGAAATAGCAAACCACTCCAGTATCTTTGCCAAGAAAACCTCAAATGGGATCACAAGGAGTCAGGCAAGATTGAAACAAATGAACAAGAGTGTCCTGAGAAAATACTGAGGGGTGAAGGGTTTGGAGATCTCCATGAGGGTGAAGAAAAGACATAGGGATGAGAAATGGTAAGAGATAAAATGCCAAAAGGTTATGGTCAAATAGGGTTAGAGTTTCTAATTAAGAAAGTTATTCACTTGTGGCTATTGGTGAGATTCATTCTGCAATCATCCATATGTGTGGCTGAAGTGAAGTGAATAAATAAATCATAGGCTAGGAATTGGGAGTTTAGAGAACTCAAGAGAGGATCTATCTGTATATTATAGTTCCCTACTAAAAGGAAATAAGGATTCTTCTCTCAGTTCTGATACTTGCTACCTGTTGGTGACCCTGAGGAACTTAGTATGGTTTTATGCCTCAATTTCCTTTATCTGTAAAATTGGGAATACTGATATTTGCACTACTTACTTTTAAGTGTTATATCAGTGTAAGTTATACTTGAAACATTGACAGGATCTCAAATTTGGAAAGGAGTCTCAGAAGTCTTGTAGTCTAATTCAAACCTAAAAATGAAAGATGACTTCAAGATCCTCAACAAGTGTCCTTACAACTTCTGCTTAGGAAGAAACCCTCCTCCTCTTGAGGCATTCCATTTTCTTTTTGGACTTTTTGGATTACATTGTTCTTTGTGTAACCCCTGTCCCAAAGCCTACTGGTCTAGGATACTCCTCATTTTTTAAAATTAAAGCTGTTTATTTTCTCTTTTTTATTAATACTTTTTATTTGCAAAACATATGTATAGGTAATTCTTCAACATTAACCCTTACAAAGCTTTCTGTTATAAATTTTTCCCCCCTACTCTCCACCCCTCCCCTAGATGGCAGGACATCCACTACATGTTAATTATGTTAAAATACTTGACAAATCAAATATATGTATACTTATTTCCACACATCATTTTTGTGCAGGAAAAATTGTATCTACAAGAAAGAATAATCAGATAAAGGAAATACAATGCAAGCAAACATCAATAGAGAGCATGAAAATGATATGTTGTGGTCCACATTTCACAGCCCTCTCTCTGAGTGTAGATGGCTTTCTTCACTGAACAATTGGAACTGGTTTAAAGCATTTCATTGTTGAAGAGAGTCATGTCCATCAGAATTGATCATCATATAGTATTGTTGTTGTCGTGTATAATGATCTCCTGGTTCTGCTCACTTCACTGAGCATCAGTTCATGCATGTCTCTCCAGGCCTCTCTGAAATCGTCCTCCTGGTCATTTCTTACAGAACAATAATATTCCATAATATTCATATACCATAATTTATTCAGCCATTCTCCAATTGATGGGCATCCATTCAATTTCCGGTTTCTAGCCACTACAGAAAGAGCTGCCACAAACATTCTTGCACATGTGGGGCCCTTTCCTTCTTTTATGATTTCTTTGGGATATAAGCCCAATAGAAATACTGCTGGGTCAAATGATATGCACAGTTTGATAACTTTTTGAGCATAGCTCCAAATTGCTCTCCAGAATGGCTGTATCCGTTCACAGTTCCACCAACAATGCAACAGTGTCCCAGCCTTCCCACATCCCCTCCAACACCTGTCATTATCCTTTCCTGTCATTTTAGCTAATCTGACAGGTGTGTAGTGGTACCTCAGAGTTGTCATTTCTCTGATCAATAGTGATTTGGAGCACCTTTTCATATGACTATAAATAGTTTTAATTTCATCATCTGAAAATTGTCTGTTCATATCCTTTGACTATTTATCAATTGAAGAATGGCTTGAATTCTTATAAATATGAGACAATTTTCTATATATCTTAGAGATGAGACCTTTATCAGAACCCTTAAATGTAAAGATGATTTCCCAATTTGATGCTTCCCTCCTAATCTTGTCTGCATTAGTTTTGTTTGTACAGAAACTTTTTAACTTAATATAATCAAAATTATCTATCTGGTGTTCAATTAAGAGTTCCAGATCTTCTTTGGACATAAATTTATTCCATCTCCACAGGTCTGAGAGGTAAACTATCCTATGTTCCTCTAATTTGATTACAATATCACTCTTTATATCTAGATCATGAATAGGGTACTCCTTATTAATGGAGATGACCTTATCCTGCTGAATTCATTCTTTGAATATAACCTTCTTTATTCTTTCAGCTTTGAGTCTTGTGTGGGACTCTTCAAGCTCAAGTCTCTTTGGGGGCTTCTAACTTCAAACTTTAAGAAGGAAGATGGCCAACCCTATAACTGCTGAAGGAAAAGACTCTGAAGATATGAGAGGAGTGGGAGGTCTCCATCATGTTCCTATGCCCAGTTTACTATTCTAGAGAATTGAGGAATTTTTATTTGAGTGAGATCTACAGCTCTCTCTCTCTTGATTGAGCTGAATTATCTCAATCCCAATAGGAGAAGTTCTTTCATTCTGTATATTCTGGTATTTTTTTCTCTCATGTATGCCTTCTCCAGTGTGGATAAATGGGGTTCTTTGGTATTTGCTATGTATATTCATTGTGGAGCTGCTATTTAGTGATTAAACTTGGACATAAAGGTTGGTGGTTCCCCTTTTCTCCACAGTGATCAAAAGTTAGAGTGAACTTGATCATATCCCCTAGAATAAAAATATCTTAAGGAGCAGAAGATATGTCTAGTCCTTTACCTCCTTTCTCTGAGAGGACCTCCAGCATCTACCTTCTGCTTTCCTTCCTGGCAAGAATTAAAGACTTTCTTGGAAAAGGGGGAAGGAGAAGTTTAGAGATGTCTGTTCTGTGTCCCTTAAGAGTCATACAATAATACTCCCATGTAGAATAGGTAGAGGGGACAGTCCCATGCAACAGAAGGCTTCTCTACATGTGGGGTTCACTCTGAACTTGTATTAAGCTAAAACCTTCCTTGTCACCATTTTCCCCTATTGTCTGTTCTTACACCTGTGGTTTGGGACCAGACAGAACAGCTCTTATACCTCATGACAGCTCTCCAAGTACCTGAAGATAGCCATCACCTTCTACATCTTCTCTTTTCTATGCTAAATATCATCCTTGGATTCTTAGATGAAATTGCCACCAGGCTATTATTTCTGTGTATGCGATAATGTGAATCTAATGTGATTGTTTCATATATTTTACATACTTAACAGATGGGCTATTTAATCTCTGTGAGGAGTTCTAGGTAGGGATCTACATCTTCTTTGCTATTTATGTGTGCAGTAGTGCTGTGTCTCAATGTACAGTAAAGAAATTGAGAGATTAAGTGGCAAAGTAGCTATGTGTTAAAGATATGACAAAGCCTTTCTAATGCTGAAATCAATTCTCCCTTTCTCACCTAAGCTTTTGTTTCCCACATTGTGTATAATGGTGCTCTGGGGCACCACAACAAACTCATAGGGACACCAGTAGATATTTTAAGATAATTTTCAAGGAAAACACAGTAAAACTCAACATCTGTCAGAATCTATTTGCACTAATAACTCAATGATGTTGTTAGTTGTTTCAGTCATGTCCAACTCTTTTGGTTTTCTTGGCAGAGATACTGGAATGATTTGCCATTTTCTTCTCCAGATGAAGATCTGAGTTAAGCAGGGTTAAAGTGATTTGCTCAGGAGTCACACAGCTAGTAAGTATCTGAGACTGGATTTGAACTCAGGACCTCCTAACTCCAGGAATGGTACTTTATCAACCATCTACCTGCTGATAACTCAGTGTAGTTCAGTTTCAACCGACTACAAGATATCTTTTGTTTGATGAAGTTCTTGAATGTTTGAGCTATTTTTATTTAACCTCTAATTTCCTAGTTACCTCTCAGTATATCATCTTCTATTTTTGTTTTTTTTATCTCCTATTTTTGTGAAAGTGGGTTTTCTAGTGATTACTGTGATAATAAAGCAATTAACTCTTAAAAATAAGTATGAAGCAAAAAATAAGGGTGGTAGTATTCAATCTGATTCCAAAGTTTGAGGAGTTATGCACATATCCATTAGCACCTGTTGCACATTTAGCTTGGAGAAGACTCAGAAGGGAAAATGATAGCTGTCTTCAGCTGTCTGAAGGAGGAATTAGATTTGTTCTGCTCCAGAGAGCAAAAGCAGGAACTCTGGAACTGCAAAAAGGAAAATAGAAACTTAATGACAAGAAAAAACTTCCTAACAATTAGAGCCATCCAAAAGTGGAATGGATAGTGTTCTGGCATGACTTAAGTCAGTCTCTTTGCTGGTAGTTTATATTTGATACAAAAACAAAATGAGATGCATATACATCATTCAACAATTAATAGAAGGGGATTTATTTAGCCCCAGGAAGAAGAGAATATTCCACAAGAATATGAATCAATGTTGATTTAGCTGAGCAAAAGCTTGCTTCTGAATTGCCCATTGTGGTCAACCAGTCAAATGTCAGACATTGCTTGGAGCTCCTGGTGGCTATTTTGTGACTAGATATCCAAAGTGATATCAATAGCCTGGGCCATTATTCTCCTAAACCACTCAAATCTCGAGAATGATACTACTATTAGTATTATTACTCAGTCTTTTCAACTCAATGGGCCCTAGAGAACTTGTGTCTCAGGAATTCAGGGTTATTTTTTTTCCTAGTAAATTTATTTATTTTTAATACACATTGCTTTATGAATCATGTTGGGAGAGAAAAATCAGAAAAAAAGGGAAAAACCATGGGAGAAATTTAAAAACAACAGAAAAAAAGAAGTGAACATTGTATGTGTTGATTTACATTTAGTCTCCTTAGTTCTTTTTCTGGATACAGATGGCATTTTCTGTACAGAGTTTATTGGGTTTACTTTGGATCACTGAATCACTGAGAAGAATTAAGTCTTTCATAGTTAATCATCGCACATTCTTGCTGTTATTGTGTACAATGTATTGCTGGTTCTGCTTGTTTTGCTCAGCATCAGTTCATGTAAATCTAGGCCTTTCTAAAATCAACTTGTTCATCGTTTTTTATAGAACAATAATATTCTATTTTTATAGATGGCAACAACAAGACTATATGATGATCAATTCTGATGGACATGGTTCTCTTCAACAATGATATCATTCAAACCAGTTCCTATTGCTCAGCAATGAAGATAGTCATATACATCCAGAGAGAGGCCTGAGGGAACTGAGTGTGGACCACAACACAGCATTTAAGGCTTTCTGGGAATATTTCCCTTCTTAGGTTGTTTTTTTTCTCTTTCTAGATCTGACGTTTCTTGTGCAGTAAGATAACTGTATAGATATGTATACATATATTGGATTTGTCATATAATTTAACATATTTAGCGTGTATTAGATTACTTGTCATCTAGGGGTGGGGAATGGGGGGAAGAAGGGGAAAAGCTTGGAACAAAAAAAAAGTTTTGCAAAGGTCAATGTAGAAAAATCACTCATGTTTTGTAAATAAGAAGCTTTTAATAAAAAAAAAAAGAAAAAAGAAACAGTCATTCAATGTACTAAGGATACTTATGGATCACATATTGAATTAGATTACAACATGTTAACACTATGTTTTGTTGCATTTTTACTTTTGTTAAATATTTCCAATTATATTTTAATCTGGTTTAGCTAGCACTATGAAGTGTTGTGAGCCATGAGGAGACATCTAATGAAAACAATAGGTTAATGCTATTATTCTGAAAGACTTTTCTACCTTGTAGAAGAGGGAAGGGAAGGAAATAGGTAGTTATTAAGCAGTTATTAGGCACTGTTCTAAATGCTTTATATCACATAATCTTTATTTTTATATTTTCTTGCTTAGAAAGTAAGAATGAGGAGGAAGAATTGTGCTGAGTGTCATCAACTACACTGGATCATTTCTTTTCTGCATTGTTTAATGTGCTTCTGGGAGTCCTTTGTATTTTCTGTGAGGTAGAATAAAACCTGCTTGATACTTAACATATATATTGATACTTTGGGTTCTGGTCTGGGATCTTGGAGGTCCTTTTTACCTACATCTGTGATGACACATCAACTTGTTATATTTGGTATTTTCAGAGTAAACACTAGATTAAGAATATTGCAAGACAATAATTTGAAGAGTAGTCCCCAAGTTCATGCCTCACTGATGCATGTACAACTCCTTTTATTTAGGTTGGTGTCAATAACATTTAAAATAATGCTGTAGATTAAATAGAAACAGCAAAGAACTGAAGAATTAAAATGCAAATTATATAAAATCCCAACTAAAACCCAAATGTGTCCAATGTATTTATTCAAACTCCTACATAATTCTTTAAGTCTGTAAATTACAGAGAAATTGCAGACCTGTATCAATAGAGGGAGCTTTCCTATTTGTGAGTTGTCTTTATCAATGAAATGACAAATGCAGCCCATAATTTTCTATGATATTATAGCATAATAACAGTGTACATATTATATTATCATATTAAAAATCTAAACTATTCAGTTTATTTTTCTCTGTCATTTTTTCACCAAGGCTACCACAGGTCATTTCCTCAGCCCTATCCCAATGAACGAAGCATCTACCCTTGGCCTTGGGGTTTGTTAAGAGCTCGAGGCTGCCGGAAAGATGGGGCCATAAGAACTTTACTTCACTCACTAGCAGGGCCCCTAAGGCTCCTCCACTTCCTTCCTTCCTGTCCAGCACAAATGTGTAAACACATCTGGGACTTGTGAAAAGCCATGGCATAATTGCAAACAGCCCAGTTGTTGCCACTTCTGCCTCAAAGACTTGCCTGGCAAGTTCCCATTTTAGTCCAACAGAAATGACCTTTCCCTCCTCAGAATTCTAAAATCACCTCTATACCTTGGGCATTTATAAGTTTTAATCTATTTTGTATTTACATATGTCTCTACATATGCTGTCTCTCTCCCCTGTAAGACTTGTTACCTTTGCAAGGACAGGATCCAAGACTTCATTATTTATTTCCATCAGTTCTAACAACTACTAACACTCATCAGGATCACTAGGCTTTGCATACTGCCCGAAATGGTGGTTCAATTCAGTTTAGTAAATATTAGGATATGTGCAAAGCCCTATATACAGTGCTAAGGATGCAAAAATGAAAGAAGTCAATCTTTAGCCAAAGGAGTTTATAGACTAAAGGGATCTGGAGGTAGGAATGTGCTCAGGTGATACTGGAGTCAAAAGACCTAGATTCAAACTCCAAATCTAACATTTAATAGTTTGGTGACATTGGACTTAACTTTCCTGAGTTTCCTCATCTTATAAAATGAAGGGATAGAATTAGTTGGCCTCTGAATTCTCTTCAAGCTCTAGATCTATGATATTATGGAATGGAGGCTCATGAAACAATTTTGGACAACAGATTTTATATTTTTAAATGTTGTGTAATATTCTATGTCCCTCATATTAATTTTGGATGTTGATAGCAAGGATTAAGCCACAGTTTAATGCCTCCATCCAAATATGGGCTTGGAGGTGTAGGAAGTAGTCTAGGTTTTTGTAGACTGAGTATACTCTGGTAGCCACTGAGGACTTTAGCTAGCCTTTTAGGGTGACTAAACTGCTTGCACCAGAGGGAAAAAACTAATGAGATTATTGGATTGGTGATTGAAGTCAAGTACTAATGGTAGGCAATTTAGATTTTGTATTCCCTTACTGGATGATTAAAATGATGACATGCTATCTTAATGTAAACCTAAGGAAAGCAGAACTCAAAAATCTCAGGTACTATCTTGTACAAATGTCTCATTTTAAAGTTAATTTAAGGTATTCTAATCATTATAACTACATACACATGGTCTTATCAGCAGCAGCTTAGGTCAGATAATGGCTAAAAAAATTAATACTCCTTTGCCCTTTAATAACTAAATATGTAAGTTATAGCATATAAATTTTATGGAATATTATTGTGATATAAGAAATGATGAAGGGAATGGTTTTGGGGAAAACCTGGGAAGATTTGTATGTGATGCAAAGAGAAGCAAGCAGAGCCAGGAGAATGATTTACATAATAACAGCAATACTGTAAAGATAATCATCTTTGAAAGACAACTCTGATCAACATAATGACCAAGCACAATTCTATAGGACTCACGATGAAGCGTGCTATCCACCTCCAGTTAGAGAGTTGATAGATTCAGAGAAGAAACTGAAGTGTATTTTCTTCTCTTTCTTTGTCTTGCTTTTGATTGGGGGTGGGGAGAAGAAACATGATTAATGTGGAAAATTGTTTTGCATGACTATACATATTTGTAATAGGTTTTCTTTGGTGTAGGAAAAGGAGGGAAAGGGGAGAATTTAGAACTGAAAATAAGATTTAAAGAAATTAATATACCTCCAATTATTTGTTTTCCTTTATTTCTATAAAGTTATTTAGCATTTATATTTATAGACCTTACATGTGTCTTAGTAGGTCACAGTACCTCAAAAATAATTTACAGTTTACAAAACACTTTACTTACAAGTGTCCTGAAGCACGTTGTAAAAAATATCTTCATCTTACAAATGAAGAAATAGGGGTTGAGAAATGTTAAATGAATTCTCCTACGTCACATAAACTAATATCTCAGAGCCAGTACTCCAAGTTGGGCCTCCTACTCCCAGTCCTCTTGAAGAACTATTTTTCCTGAACCTTCCCCTTTCTCTTCCAGACTTGGTCCCAATTAGTTAGTTTAACCTGACAAACATCTTCAAAGTTAGGGACAAGAAATTATCCCTGGACCCAGGCCCATAAGTACTGGAGAAACTGAAACAGGTATCCAATCTTTGAAATCTTTCATTCTTTATGAATGAAAGAAGCCTTAATCCCTAGAGATGGAAGTGTCCAATACCATTCTCTAATAATCTCTTATCAACTTCCAGCCTCTGCTCAGATACCTCCAACAACAACAATAGCAGCTAGCATTTATTTTTAAGCACTTTAGGATTTGCTAAGCACTTTTTACATACGTTATCTCATTTGATCCTCACAACAACTCTGAGGGAAGGTACCCCAAAGGGGGACTGAAATTTAGAGTTAAATGATTTGTCCCAAATCACACAGTTACTTCCCCTTTGAGGAAGGATTAGAATTCAGGCCTTCCTGACTCTTGAGCCAACCTTCTATCCAATGCACCATTTATCAGCAACAAAGAATCCTAAGCTTCCCCATTATTCACTTATAGGATCATAGGACTTAAGAACTGGAATTTACCTTTATTATCATTTAATACAATTCTTTGATCTTAGAGCTGGGGAAATCAGAGAGCAGAAGGTATTTGTTCAAGGTCACACAAGAATCCAAAACCAAATTTTCTGACACCAGTGTTCTTTCTGGCTCTAACTTGTTCCTGCCGTCCATAATATGTCTTTCCCACTCCCACCTCACTTCAGCATCATCTTCCAAAGTCTTCTTAAATTCTTCCTCCTTCATAAAGTTCTCTCTGACTGACCTCTTTGATTTCAAGCAAAATTCCCCTCAGATAACAACCCTTAGCAGAGCTACTTTCTGAGGACAGAGGCCCAGCCAGATTGACAATATTTACTTATGAATTTCTGAGTCTATCTGTTGTTGTTGCATCACCTTCCCTTTTTTCTCCCAACCCCTTTCTATTCCAATACTCCATGAATCATGCTCTCATTCTGGTCTCATCTCCCAAGTGTTTCTGACAGGACCTTGTTTCCTCTAACTGCAGTGAGCACTAGAAGCTATTAGGAGCCTCATACTCCTAATAGGTTGAAAAAGAAACATCTGAGTCCTGTCACTAAATAGATCATAGAACATCAAGCTGGGAGGGATCATAGAACATAGAATAAATACTGTCATCATTAGAAGGGACTTTAGTGCCTAGAACATAGACTCTCCAAGTTGAAAGGCACCCTAGGTTGTAGAATACAGAGCTGTTAGGGATCTCAGATGCCATCTAACCAGGGGTCCTTGATCTTTTTTGTAATGTAGGCACCTTTGGCAATTTGGTGAAGGTGATAGATATCTTCTTAGCATCTTTTTTTAAATTAAAGCTTTTAATTTACAGAACATAAGATTTTTCTACATTGACTTTTGCAAAGCTCTTAGCATCATTTTTAAATAAACTAGATGAATTTATGTAGTGAAAATAAAGATGTGATTTTTATTTTCCTGTCCAAGTTCAAGGATTCCCTGAAATCTAACTCATAGGGGTCTTGTGAATATAGGTTAATAATCCCTAAGCTAATTGAACCCCATCATATAACAGGCCCAGAGAGAATGATTACCTTCCATAAAATTAAACCAAAGAATCAGTCTATGACATAGCCCAGACTAATATTCCAGCTTCCTGACTCCTAGACCAAGGCTTTCTCCACTACAGGACTGATCATGGCATTAGGAGATTGAAGAAAGAAAAAGGAAAAGGAAGGAGATAGGGATAGGGGGAAAAGTCAGAACTGTAAATCCAACTGTAGTTAGAATGTCTCATTTTACAGGTGATAAAATTGAGAAGAAAAAATAGCTAGCAGATACTGAGACAAGACATGTCAGAGAAAGGGAAGAGATGAAAAAGGAGACAGATGGTCATGAATGAAGAACCAAGGTAGGCCCTAGACCAGGGAAATGACCTTTTGGAACAATTAGGATTTCATTGTATGAAGCACTATCCAATATCCACTTTCCTCCCCTTGATTACCTTTCTCCTTTCTGTTCCCCTTGCTTAAATCAAACCCAATTCAGTCCCAATCTCCACAAGGCAGCATTTTTTGATTATTACTGTACATTCCTAGCTTAGCTCCTTGGGGCCTTGATAACTGCCTTAATCAACCTCCAAAGTTTCTGTCATGCCATTCTATTCCAGGCCCTAGTGAGGGGGCCAAGCTGAGTCTCACTCTCCAGACAGGAGAGGGAGTGCTGCTTAATAGCTTTTGCCTTTCCTAACACTTCCAACCTCAGGATCAAATTTCCAGCTTTTCTTAGGGAGTTACATAAAACACTGGATTAGAAGGAAGTTTAGAGATCATCTACTCTAATCCTTTGATTTTTTTTTTCAGATTAGAAAATAGTTCCCTTCTGTGAGGCAAGGTGACAACTAAAATCACACAGGTGGTAAATATTGAAATTATGATTCAAATCCAGGTCATGTAACTTCAAACCCATTGCTTCTTCCATAAACTACATTTCCTTTCTCTGTCTCTGTCTTTGTCTATGTCTGTCTTTTGTCTCTTTCTGTCTCTCTTTCAGTCTCTCTCTCTCTGCCTCTGTCTTTGTCTCTCTGTTTTGTCCATTTATCTGTCTCTCTCTTTGTCTCTCTTATACCCCTCACACACATCTTCTCTTTCCTTCTCTTAGTTCTGTGACAAAGCCCAGCAATATCCCATCCTCTTGATCTTTGAACTGCTCTAGTGTCTCAAACCCTGGACCTGGAACTCATAAAAAGAGAAATTAAGGACAAGGTAGACTGATCCTAGGACAAAACTATATTTACTGCCTGCATGAATCTTATTCTCAGTCAATCAGTAAGCATTAATAAGGATATGTCATGTGCCAAACACTATATTAAATACTGGGGATAACAATACAAAGAATGGAACACTCTTTGCCTTTAGAGAACATATATTTGTAATCTGTTATAAGACTCTGGGGCTATTTGCCAGATCTCTACTCTCATTGATAGTTCAGTTCCCCCAGAGAAAGAGATAGATAGCTCTTTCCTTAGAGTTCTAGGGATATCCTTAAGGGGCAATGATGTAATTCTTCTAAAGCTATTGTCTTGAGTTCCCATTCTAATTTTTTCCCTCAACATGATTTGCCAGTTGCAGAGGTAACAATCATTGACTCAGTGATTAGCATCCTGATATCATTTAACCAAATAACATTAATTCACTTTTATTGAAGAAATGCATCAAGAGTAGCAAGGGAAATTATCTCCCATACCATTTCAGTCTTTGGGGAGAGTGAACTCAGACTAAAAGCTATAAAGTTTAAAAAAAAACTATCAAAGCTTTGTCACATCAAATTTACTTTCCAAATGCTCCAGGGCCACTTCGTGAATTGCTTCTTTCCTTGAAGAAAGCAGTATCTCTGAATAAACTAGTGTTTATTCAGTACTGGATTGAACTGGACTGAATCAAAAAGGTAGCTTGTAAGTTTCACTCCCCACTTGGCCTTGGATGCTTTGTAAACTTTCCTTCTTCCACTCATAGTGAACTCTCTCCCAACCAGGAGATTTAATTAAAGATCTCCTCCTCCTCACCTCCTCACTCCAAAGCATCAAAACAGGAAAGAGAACACGGTCAAATCATAGCACAGCCTTTTGTATTCACATTCTGTTCCAGCTTAGAAGCCAACTGAAAAGTCTTTTTTTCATGAGAACCAGAAACAGTTATACTTGTGCATGTTCTGATGTTCATATGAGGGGTTGCATCAGACTAAACATGTTGTACAAGATCATAAGGGCATGGCTCTCATTGGCCAGTTTCCATATTATACGTGATAACTGGGGAAACAATACATATTTATGTACATATATACACACATATA
This sequence comes from Myrmecobius fasciatus, assembly GCA_023553655.1. NCBI lineage: Eukaryota > Metazoa > Chordata > Mammalia > Dasyuromorphia > Myrmecobiidae > Myrmecobius > Myrmecobius fasciatus. Next base: position 197,426 of record JAJPUD010003827.1, on the reverse strand, counting down.
TATGTATATGTAACTAAATATATGTGTTATCTTAGTACAGATTTAAGCCATATAAACAGCTTTAGTTGCTTAGAAGTGCACTAAGACTTTTAGGAGATTCTATATATACAAAAGAAACATTAAGACATTCTAGTCTTTAATATGGTAAACATGGATATAATCCATGTAAATAAAAGCAATTTAGGGAGAACCTCAATAATTTTAAGACTATAAAGGGGTCTTGAGGAAGGCAAGGGCATTATTATCCACTATTATTCCAAATGAGGAAACTCAGACTAGGAGAGGTTAATTTGCCATGGTCACAAGGGCAAATGAGTCAATTTTTAAACCCAGATTCAGGTCTAAAAGTTGCCCCTACTCTAAGATGCTTTCACTTACAATAGTTCTGTGAATAATTACAATTATGCAAGTAATTATTCTCATTTTACAGATGGAAAAACTGAGGTTCAGGCAGATGAACTGACCATCAGAATTATACAAATTGCACAGCTAGTAGGTGTTTGGACTTTTGCCAGGTCTTCTGACTTCAAGGCCTTCTTCTACCATTACACATTTAGGGTGTGTATGAAAATGTATAGGGAAACATTCACATTCATCTATTTACCAGAAGAAAAAGTTCCCCTCCTAGTGGGAGCCTGGGTCTAGGTTATCTTCTGAATTCTGACCTAGTCAGGATTTGTGATCATAGCTAGTAGTGTTCTCCCCTCAAAGACATAGTGCCACTAAATCTGGGCTGAGATGTAGAAGGGGCCAGGTCCATCTTCTACTTTTAAATATCTGAGGACAGAGGTGGTGACCTCTCAAATCCTAGGTAGTTCTAAATCTGTAATCCTCCGGGACTCCTCCTAGGAGGGGTTCCAATGCCTGAAAATACACTCCATTATTACCTCTCAGGATTCTTGCCTTCTTTCAAGGTTTGACTCAGCTGCTAACTCTCCTGTAAGACCCTACCCCAACACATACAAGCACATCCCTGTTTCTAATGACTTTTCCTCCTGAAATTACATTGTATTATACTTCTGTATATATCCCTTGTATCCTTCAAGTAAAATAATAGTTTCTTGAGGTAATTTTAATCTAGATATCCCCAGTCTAGCACAGGGGTATCTTGTAATTTTAATTGATGCTTAATTTTTATTGAATTAAATTAAGATATGGTCCATGGCCTTAAAATTTGCCATCTTTTAGGGCAGAATCTTTTAGGTCAGAGAGGTTCCCGAAAGACACAGCTTTTCCCTCCCCAATAATGAGAGAGTTCTGGGATGCCATCCATCGGTTCCGAAGGGACCTTCAAACCCCAAACTTTGACCAGGTCAGAGTTGTTGTCAAATCCTAGCCCTGTGACCTTGGATTGATTGGGGTCTTGGGACAAAGCCCAAGGCAGCGACCACATTTGCCTCCTCTGGGCTCCAAGCTAAAAATTCTGACCCTTAGATTTCTATGAGCCTAAATTCCTCCCCATCAGGCAGCCAATCCAGAAATATTTATTGAGCATCTATTATGCCCTTCATTCAGGGTTCCACATTCGTTGAAAAACAGTAGCTCCCTATAAGTTGATTTTCTAGAGGAAGCATGAGTATGGCTGGGTCTTAAAGCATTTTAGGGCTTAGAGAAGGGCATTGTAGGCAGGGGGTAGAATGATCAAGGAAGGGGGTCTGTGTGGAAGATGACCAGATAGTCTGAGATGGGGAATTATGGATAATAAATTGGACATGCTAGGAAGGTGCCTAGAACTTGAATGCCAGGCTGAGTAAAAAGCGCTGCTTTTGTAAGATGAAGACCTAGATTCAAATTCCAGCTCCAAGTCAATTAACCTCTATAAAGCCTAAGTTTTCTCAACTATAACATAAGGAGGCTGGACAAGATGATCTTTCAGATCCCTTTCAGCTCTAAATCACATTATAATCCTGTGATTTTCTCCTCTGGACAATAGGAGTCATTGAAGCTTCCTGAGCAGGGGAGAGATGTGGTCAGAATCATAATTTGAAGAGCACTTTTAGGTTTGTAAGAAGCATTACATATCTCATCTCATTTTATTTTATAACAATGCTGTAAATAGATGCTATTAGGATTAGAGAAACTAAGTGACAGTCATAGTAAATCATAGCTATTAAGGATCTGAGGTAGGAATCAAATCAGGAGTCTGCTGATTCCAAATCCATCATTCTTTCCGATACACATTTGTTGTCTTTTGTGGACGGTTTAGAAATCAAATTTTGGTCAAGAGGTCAGGGTGAGGGTATAAGGAGTTCATAGCTCTTTCCCTGCTTAGGGTTTAGTGCCTATGAAGTCCAGGTACCTGGGCCAGATAGCAGGAAGATTGAGTCATCCATCATTCTCTGCTAGATTCAAGCATCCTGGGGCCTCACCCTTTTGGGTGAGCCAGTCACATGGGGCTCCTTCTCTGTGTCCTGGAGCCAGTCTTGGTGTGGTCAGTGACAAAGTAATAAGGCATGTTTCTGGCCTAACCCCAGTTCTAGTCCAAGGTTCTCTAGGATTCTGAAGTCCACAGCTTCCTGTTGTGCCATGGTGGGCAAACATGGACCCCAAAAAGACTCATAAATCAATCCAGCTTCTATGCATTGACCCCTTTTCTATTAGGGAGAAGACTTAGGCCCTCTTACTTCCTCCCCCAAATATCTCCTCATCCACAAAAGGGGGACTCAAGTGTAGGATCCTGGTAGTGGCAAAGGCTAGGAGTTCTGTAGCAAGTGAAGAACTGGAAGCATAAGGTTTTGCAACTGTTGAGTCCTAGAAAGAGTGGAAGTATGGGAATTAAGAATGGAAAAAAAAGTTGAAAGATCAAGTCCTATCCTCTCATTGTGCAAATAGGGAAAATAAGACTCAGAGAAGACAGAATTTGCCTAATGTTACCAAGTTAGTGGTAAAGCTGACTGAAAGAAAGAGGGAAGGGGGAGGTGGGGAGTGAAAAATCATAAAACTTAAAAGTGTCAGGAGACCTAGATTCTCTGTGTGATTTGGACTGTCTTCCTTTTTTTGCTCTCCAGTTTGTTTCTCCATGACAAGAGAAATGGACTATGGTCTTCAAGATGCCTTTCCATCAATTATCAAGTACCCATTACGTGCCAGACATTGTGCTAAGTGTGGACAACACAAAGATAAAAATGAAACAGTCTCTATAGTTACAGAGCTTGCCTTCTATTCTGTCTCCAGTTTTGAAGTGCTAGGTTTGCAGCCAGGTTTGTGGGCTACAGAATTGGACTGCTAGGGAATGAATTCAAATTCCACCCAGACTGAAGCATGAGGGACTCCCTTATTCTTAAAACCTAGGGGCCCTCTCTCCATTACCTGTTTTTTTTTTTTTGGTTTGTTTTTTTTTCCTTGATTAGGAACAGTGTCCAGTCACTCCTTTTCTGCAAACCACCCTTTCTCCTACCCCCTTGGGATCTTCTAGACTCATTTCTCCTGTATTTACCACCTCCATAAAGATCCTGGAGCCAGAAGCTTCTGAACTCTGAGAAGTACCCAACTAGCTCTTGACCATTTTTTAAGGTTTCTGTGCCATATCCAAAAGTTTTGGAACCTCTGAAGGCCACTGAACCTCAAATGAACCAAGGTAGTTTAAATATGACCTCTTCTCCAAGGCTCTTTCACAGGAGCCTTTTCTCCAGGGGCTCTGAATTTAGGCCTCCCTATTCTTTGGGCACTCCGGTATCTTCCTGATGTCCCCCAGGTCTCCCTGGGACCACCTCAGGAAGAATCTCACTCATCCTTGAGGACCAGCAGAGGGTCCTTCCATGCAGAGTAATCTCCCCTAAGACCCAGGACACCAGTATTACCGGATCTCTCCTTTCACCTCCCCCTTCTCCAGAGGATGGGGCGGGGTTGGATAAAGAATGTAGGGGGACGTTAGAAGCAGGGAGAATTGCGGAGGCGACAATCCGACCCGTTGCCCAAGGTGGGGGGGGGGGGGGAATAAGAAGGGAAGCGTCAGGTTAGAGGATAAGCTGGGCCCACCCAAGTGGGTCAAGAAGGATTGACCCACTGGGCTGACTCAGGACTAAAGAAGGTTGGTCGGAAACTCAAAGTGTTATTATGCCCTGTTGTGGCAGGATCCCCGGGATAAGGGTAGAGGACCCGAGCAGGGGGAGTACACACAATTCTTGATTGGCCTTGGGCCGCCCGGGCCGTGACGTGAGGGCGGGCGGGCCCCTTTGTGACGTCACAATCAGCTGTTTGAGCGTTCCAATTTGTGCCGTGAGCCCCGGTGGATCTGCTGCCAATACACCAACCCCCGCCGGGAGCGCTAGAAGCAAAGCCCGCATCCCCGCAACCAGCTTGCCCCGGAGCCGGCCCTCAGCAATGCTGCTGGACCTCTAAGGAGTCTCCTGTTTCAGGACACTTCGCCACAGCCGGCTTCCTTTCCCTTTTCCCGTCGCCTGCTCCTCAGCTCCGTCCCGGCCAACTCCGCGCTCGCTGCCCTGGGACGTGGCTGGCGACTGGAAGCAGCCCCAGGTCAGTGCATTCCGGACTGGGCCTTTCTCTGCAGCTCTAAGCCGGGATGACCTGAGCGCTGTCAGTCTCACCGTGGTGGGGGCTCGGGGCTATTTTTGCGGCTGCTCAGGGACCCGCACCCCCTCCGGGGGCCGCTTGTGGCTCTCCTACTCCCGGCCCGCGGGAGAAGACGCGGAGGTTGGGGTGGGAAGAACAGCACTTGGAGGTAGAAATTGGTAAGGAAGGGGACTTGCGGCTCTGTGCAGGACAGGAGGCTGCTCGGGGGACCGGGCTTTCTGGAGAGGGAGGACGCCCCTGAAGCTACGCAGATGCTACCGTGGAAGGGACTGAGAGGGTTGGAGAAAGCTCAAGGGCTCCCCGGCTCGCGGCTTCTAGGCCTGGATGCAAACCCTTCCTCTTCTGAGGAGGCAGACCCCAGGGGCTGCAGAGACTGGGCTGGCCCGGGACCGCTAGACCCTTCGTCCCGCGGGGTTACCCTCCCTCCTTAGCTAGAGATCCGGCTTCACTCCTGGGCCTTTGTCTCTTGGCTTCGCCGCTTCACCAACCGTAGGAGCCCAGAGCCACACTGCCCTCTGCCCATTGGCTCCCGGGGGTTGTCCGCTGCGGTTACGTCATCATATTTGCATATGACATTGAGTCGTCACCAAGGCCAGCTCCTCCCCGCCACCTTCTACTCCCCCAACTCTGGCTGTCCTCTGGTGACCCGGCTGGGTTGGAACTGGATAGAGGGCTGATGGGGCGAGGCCTGTGGCTGGACGGGAGGGGGCCCGGGAAGGATGTGGGGTGTGTGTATGTGTGTGTGGGGGGCGATAGGGTTGGTCTTGGGACCTTGGCTAGGAAATGCCAATTAGTACTTGAGGCTTGCCATCTGGGTTTAGTGGGTCTCCCTAAGGCCACTCAGAGCAAGTAATGATTGACATGCATTAGACTTTAAAACTCCTGGGAAACTGAAACCTTTGTATGACTCAAGCTCAGGGATCCAGCAGTTGGAAGGTTGATGCTGGTGCTGTTTCCTCTTAGCCTACCTAGCTCTGATTTTCATTCCCTGGGAATGAGGGAAGGGAGGCATCAGGAGGCAGGTAATACAATCTTGGAGCTAATGATCTCTGGGGCATAAGTCTGTGGTCCAGTTGCAGCTGGTGAGGTTTGTATTACTTTTCTCTGTTGGCCTGTTTCCTTTTCTGCTTCTTTCCTTGCCCTTGAAAAAGGAGCCAAGTTGGGTGGGCAGGCAGAGAGCAAGGTGGCTATCCTTGGAGGGCTAAGGATGGAGGGGTGCTGAGGGGTGCTAGTGGCAAATGGACCTAGTACCTGGTCTGCCCATCCATCCAACTTGATGCAACAGAGAAAACCTTGACCTTGGGGTCAGATTGCCCAGATTACAGACCAGGCTGAGCTGGATGGGCTTTGGAGCAAAAACATTTTTCCCCTCTCCAACCCTCAAGTTTATCCATCTATAAAATGGGGACAATAAGACTACAGACCTCACCAGGTAGATGAGGGGTAAGCACCCACAAAGCACTAGAAACTGCTAGCTGCTATGATGATAATGATCCCCTTTCCTGTGAAAGCAACTGTACTTGGAGATCAGGCAAGAATTTGGTTGAAGGACAGGCCTAGTTTTGAGAGCTGAAATTCTGGGGTCCCATTCTTAGCTGCACCACTGACTCACTGGGAGCCACAGTATCTATTTTGGGCACCTCTTACAATGACTAAAGGGATTTGTCCTCCCAAGGGCTATTTGAAGAAGTCAAAAACAAGGAAATTGTTTGGCTAGGAGGAACCTGCTTGGGTTCTGATGCTCCCATGAAAGTGGTGGGATGGGATTGGGTGGAGGTGATCAGGTGTGCAAGGATCTCAGTTCTTGACAATTGTGTGGAATGCTTAAGTTCATGAACTGAATCTGTCTCAATCTTCAGTTAGGTCACAATATCCTAGGAAGTCAAAGCTAAAGGAGACCTTAGAGACCATAACATTACAAATGGGAATGCTTTGCCTAAGGTCAAACAACTAATAAGTATCATAACCATAATTGGAACTGAGGTTTCCTGCCTCTACATCCAATGCTCTTTTCCATCATACCATGCAGCCTTTGGAACTGTGGTGCCAAACTCCCTTTCTTAGGCGGAGTGATCAACTCTTTTTTTTTTTTTTTTTTTTTTTTTTTTTTTTTGAAGTGAAAGAGGTCTAGTACAGGGAATGCAAATTGAGGAAACTCCCTGTACTGACATACCAGAAACTCTTCAGCAATTTGTATAGTCTTATTTGCCTGGGGATCTGACTGACTTGCTCAAGATCAAATCAGAAGTAGAAAGTGAGCCTGGGTTTTCATGACTCCATGGCTGGATTCTCCATCCACTGTCCAGGCTGCTCTCAATTTCCTAAGACAGGACACTGTTTAGACTCCTTTAGGAATGGAGGTACAGGATGGGGATACAGGATGCACTGGGCAGAAAAACTAAGTGACTGGTTGCTCAGTTTCAGGCCCGGAATATGTGGGCCCAAGACTCTGAGTTGTCTCAGAGCAAATAAATGAGAAAATGTATTTAGCTTGCTGTCCTTGGGGGGAGAATAAGAGGTCTGGAAGGAGGTGGTAGAAGGAAGATACTCAGTACTTGTGGGAATGACTGTCTCCCTGGGCCCATGTTTTGTGCCTGAGGATTCCTTTCCGTTGCAGGAAACCTTGCTCAGCTTTTGGTGGGGGAAAGAATGAATTTCTTTGATGTTTTCCTCCTATTCCTTCCAGGGAGTTTCCCTTTCTTGCATGTGTTAAAGGCTTATTCTATACCCCTTTCTCAAAATCTATCCCCGATGGGATCTAAGACATTTCTACCTCCTATCTGAGGTATAGGAAGCATCCCTGCATGGACACAAGATAGTCCCAGCCTGACTATGAGATGGAGCAGGAACCAAGACCTGACTGATTTTTAGCTTCTTTGTCCTCAGGTCTCTGTAGGGCTACTGAAACTGGGCCTTCCACTGCTACCTCCTCTACCCCGCCTTGTACATCATGTTCCAGCGGCTCACCAGCCTCTTCTTTAGTACCAGCCCACCATCTGAGGAGCCTCCCTCCCCCAAAGCCTTCATCTGCCCTGAGAAAGATGAAGAAGTGGATGGATGGCTTATTATTGACCTGCCTGGTAAGTGGCTGATTGCCCCAGCCTGTGTTCCACTTCAGTGTACACAAGGGTCTCTGCACTCAGAGAGCTGGGTTGGGAGTAGGGCTAGAATTCCTGGGTCCTCACATTCCCCATATTGGGAAGGGATGATGGCTAGGAGATATTCCAAATTCCCTTTCAAGGCTCATTTGAAGGTATTCAGGGCAATGGAAGTTTGTGGAGGTCTAAGAGAGTGACTTCTATTGCAGGGAGTAGGGGGAATACCTTTGATCAGCCTAGAGGACTGGGTACTGGCTTGAGATGGGAACTCAAGTACTAGGGAAGTATCTGGAGGGGTTCCCTAGGCCTCTGACCAGGAGGGGCTTGCTGCTAAAGCCGGAAAGGTCTTTCCCAGGTCCCTTCCCCCACGGGCAGCAGCTGCTTCTAAAAGAGTTACTCATTGCTCTAGTCCTAGAGGAGTAGGATCTGGCCTCTCCTGAGGGAGGAGGAAAGAAGAATTAACCAGAGATGGGTGCCAGTGGGGGGAAAGGCTATTTTGAGGCCAGTTGGCTTTGGGTCTGACTAATTATTCCCCTTTCTCTTCCCTACCCTTCCATGTGTCCCTGTATGTGTGGTGCCCTGCTGCTGCTCCCCTCCCCCCAGATAGTTTTGCTGCCCCACCAAGTCCCAAAGCAGCCCCCCCTTGCTTGCTGGATGAGAGCTGGTTTGTCACCCCTCCCGCCTGTTTCACTGCAGAAGGGCCTGAGCTGGGGCCTACCCACCTGGAGAGCAGCCCCTTGGAGGACCTGCTCATCGAGCACCCCAGTATGTCTGTCTACGTCACTGGCAGTACCATCGTCCTGGAGCCTGGACCTGACCCGACCCTGACCCCACCCCGGAGCCCGCCTCCAGCCAGAGCTGGCTACCGGTGAGCCAGGGACGGGGATAGGGAAAGCAGACAGATGGGGGTATGGGGCAGGACAAAGAGGGGACCGGGTGATCTGAGAACACTGATGGAAAAGGCAGTTGGGCCTGGTAGGTGCAGTCCTCCACCTACCCAGGCTGAGCCTTAAGTTGTGGCAGAGCTGTGTCTGAAAGTGCCCTCTGCTGGTCTGAGCGCCAAGGGCACCATTCTCTACTGGGTTGGTGTCCCTGGTCCTGAGGGTGGGTCACTTAGAGGTTTTTTTAATAGAGACATTTAGAGCTAGAAAAGGGGGTTCCTGTGTGTTTGTGTGGAGGGGCTCAGGGACTTCGCAATGGCATTGGTTCTGGAGCTATGGTCATAGTTAGAATCATCACTGTCCCTGGGAGATCATGGTCAGGAGTGGAAAAGTGAGGAATCAAGCTAGGATGTACTGGGATCTTTTGAAGGTCTAGGCTAGAGAAAAATCCTGTATGAGGTAGGGCTTCGCTGTGCCAGGAAAGGCCAAGAATAACAGATTCCCTGGTGGCAACGAAGGATAAATAACTGAAGCCAAAGGTTAACTTTTTTTTTGTGGTGACATGAACCTTCAGATTTATTTTTTGAAGACATTCACAGAGAACTCCTGGCCTAAGCAGGACTCTGGTCCTTGAGTGAGCCCAACTTGAGGGGAGAAGGGAACTGTTCCTGAGTAGTGTAGCCAGAGAGGAGCATAGTATGGCTGGAAGAATCAGTGTAAGTCATCCTTTTGGGGTGGAAGGGGGAACAGAGGACTATGCTCTTTAGAGAGGGCACTTTCATGTTAGATAAATTGTCTAGGATAGATCGGAGGTAGAGAAGTTAGTTGGCCAAGAGTCCGAGCAGGAGATGATGAAGCCAGCCTGGCAGGGGAAAGGATACTACAGACCAAAGGGCTGGAATTAGAGGTCAGGCAGGGGAGGATTTCGGGGATACTGGGGCTGTGGGCAGTGGTGATGGGTCTCCCCCTGAGCCCAGTTCTGAGCCTACTATATGCCTCCTCTCCCCAAGGGAGGTCATGCAATCCCGACGGGATCCAGGCCCCAGACACCACACAGCTTCGATGCCCCCTCGGACAGCGGTGCTGGAAAAGGCCAGTCAGGCCCGCTGGGTGCAGCGGGCCCGCCAGAAGGCTGACAGACAGAGGCTGAGCCCTAAGGTTGTCCAGCGGCAGAACCGTATTCGAGAGCGCCATCCCCGCCGGTCTAAGCACCAGGGCAGCTTTCTCCACCAGCCGTGCCAGCGCCAGTTCAATTACTGACGCCACAGAGGTTGCCTGTCTGCCCGTTCTGGGCTGCTCCACTCTACACTGCTCTCAAATAAACCTCTCACCAGCTTCCCTCCCCCTCCCCACAGACACTACCCTCCCCCCACTTATTCTCACCAGCCTGCTCCTGCCACTTGTTCTGGACCTAAGTGGTGACCCCTACATGTTCCATGGACTTGTTGGCCAAAGCCCCAATTCCCCAAGGAGAGGAGAGGTGTTGCTAGCCATCCCTGTGGGGTAAATGCCTCCCCTCTGGTCATTCCCTTGTCCAGGAGATGCCAGCCCCCTTATTTCGGATCTCTGCATTCCCCAACTGACTTCTCCCGCTCCTTATCTCAAAATCCTGTCTTGTAAATTCTGATCTCCTTCTTCATCCCCAACTTTGATCCTCTTGTTTCCCTCTACATCTAACTCCACCTACACACATACAAAACATTAGTTCCATCACCAGACTGTCCCCTCCCTAAGCTCCCTACTAGGAAAACTGTCCAGTGAGTGACAGAAGTGTAACTTTTCTAAGGCTCCTTAACAAATCTTGGCAACTAGGTTGCAATGCCCAAGGCCTAGTTTCTATGGTCTGTACCCTAGCACAGACTCCTTAGAGCTGGCCCAGGCCTCTGAAGGTAAAGTATGTTGGAGAGGGCTGTGAAATGTGAAATTTGAAAGTGAAAGAATGGAGGGATTTAGACAGGGACAGAAAGTCAGAGAGAGACTTGAGAATGGCAAATGACTGAAGCAGCAGCAGCTCTGGAGGAGGGAACCACTGAGCACAGGAAAGCTGGATTTTTACTAGCTGAGAGGGACCTATCACCCTGGATTAGAAGGCTGCTTTATGGAATATTTAGGTGATTTCCTCTGTCTGATCCCACCACAGACCATGGCCAGAAAGACTTCTGGTCCAGCTGACTCCTCTCTCTTACCCTGCCCTAAGGCATTGGAGTCTGGGGATCCAGATCTTATGAAACCTATGCTAGCAGTTTTCCTGGGGGTTAGGAGCTCTCTAGGAACTGGATTCAGGGCAATGAAAAGGATAACTTCTGATCTCAGCCTGAAGACTCTAAATGACTTAGGCTGCCCAATTTTCTGCCTCAACACCAGAGTTCTGTGCTTTAGATTATAAATGTCTCACCTACCTTGGAGCTAGAGATCATCTTCTCTGCTCCAGGATGGGCAGATGTTCTGGAAGATCCACAGCCTTCCAGTATTGAATCTTGTTTAGATCTAGGCCTTGGAAAAAGGACAGAGAAGCACCTCCTCTGGCCCTTGTACTGCCCACCCATTCTGAAGTTCTTATCTCTAGGGAACTGGAGCTATTAGTATCAAACTTTACTGAAGTTCCCTACCTTTGTTTTTTTTTTTTTTTTCCCTTGAGGTGTGTTGGAGTGGGAGACAAGATGCCCAAACTATAGCCAGCCTGGGACTGAAGAAGTAGCTGTCCCTTTTGACGCTGTGGGCTGTGAATTCCGGGCTTAGATACCAGCAACTATCCCCTTGCAATGCCCTGAATAGCCCCTGCCAGTTTCTAGATATTATTTTTTCTTGTCTCTTTATCTTGATTTATTTCTTAAGCTAGTTCTCTCTCTTGAAACTTTCAAGCCTCTTCTATTGCGGGTCATTATGCCCACATGCTCCTTTTCTCATTTCTTGGCCCTGGCTCTATAGCCAGAGAACAGGGCTAGTTTTCTGAGTCCAGGTGCCTATAGCTTAATTAGCTATGTGGGCAGAGGCTCCCAGCCCTGAGGAACAAACTCAATTATTTGTTTTTAAATTAAAACGAGATATTTTAAAAACACTTTCAGCTTGCTTAGAAGCCAGTGATTAAGATTACATCCTGTCCCTTCTAAGGTTCCCTCAACCTTCTTTCAAGAGTCTTTCTCTCCAAACTCCCACTTCAGACACACCCAGCTACATTGTGGTTTTCATAATAGCTGAAATTTTCAAAGCTCCCATTTTCCCTGTTCCAATTCTGGGGAGCTGAGCTTGATTCTTGGTAGCTGCATATTGGGGACTGGAGTGAAGGATTTCTAGAGAGCAGGAGCCTGCTATCCTAAACCTTGCTTGCCTGTTTATGCCTCCCTTCCCCTCAAGGCTCCTTCAAGTCTTTGTAACCAAGGATCAACACAAACTTGTAAGACTTTTTTTTTTTTTATCATCCCATTCAAACTGTAGCATCTGAGTGTGGCAATATTTTACATCTATAGATTTTTAAGATCTGACACCACGCCATCCTCCATTTGTTTGACTATAGAGCCACCAGATCTTCTCATGCTATATGGACTGTGTATGTGCCTTTCACCCTTAGCATGGTTCAGGGTTTTTCAAACCACAGAACTTGAACAAATTAAGGAACCAGGATTCATGAAGTCCTATGCAACCTAAGACAGGGAGTCAGAGTGTGCAGTGACAACTGTTTCAGAGACATTGGGGAAATGACCAGTTTGTGAGAAGTATTAGCTAGACATTAGTATAACCAGCACTTCAACAAAATAGTGTGTGTGTGTGTGTGTGTGTGTGTGTGTGTGTGTGTGTGTGAGTGTGAGTGTGTGTTGGGGGAAGATGCCCATCTTTTTGTTCTAACAGTCTGTTTCTAGAGTGTGCTGTTCACGGGGGCAGCATTACTCTTTCCCTCCTGAGTCTTGAGAGCATGAACCTGCCCTTCTCCTGCCCCAAGTATCACTTCCTGGCCCCCTGCTCCCCTCTCGTCACAAGAGGGCCACTGTGTGTTAATTTGTGCAGTTGTGACCGGTTTTAAGCATACATGTGCAATGAGGAACCCACCAATTGGCCCCTTAGACAGAGCGCCTCCTCTCCTCTCTTAGAGGGCATCACTGCCCCCAGGTGCTCCAGATCTTGACTGCCTTACTAAATCTACATGGCTTTGAACTAGGGGGCTTAATGCAGACAAACCACCCACTTTCTGATACCTATTGACTGTAGCCCTGCCGCCTGGTTCCAAACAAAGCTAGCAAGCTGCGTCTCTGTCTTATGCTGAGCCCAGATTCTAGAAGGAACCTACCTTAGGATGTTTAAAATGTGTGTTGGTGGACTCAAGGATGCAATCACCTTGACTCAGTCGTGGTATGTGTGTGTATGTATGTATGTGCGTGTAACAGGACTTGTGAGTGTTAGACTGTAATGCTATTCCTCTGTGGGGGAAAAAATTAATATAAAGGAAAACACAAATAAAAATCTATTTAAAGCATATACTGAAGTTGAATTACCTTGGTTTGGGACATGCCAGAGATTCCATGCTTATGGGGCACTGAGTAGGAAAAGTGACATTATGGGCACACACTGGAATAAAGCCACATTTCTCTTCCCATTTTGCTCCCTGATGGGTGACATTGACAGGGATGAGGCACTGCTATTTCCCGCTATCATTCCTATCTGGGGCTGCTCTGCTATATGTACTATGAACCTGAGAGTCAGGATCCATAAGCAGAAGGTTTGGAGATAAAGCAAGAAGAGCATAGAAACACAGCACCATTTTTGAGGAGGAGATGAGACACAAATCCCAGTTCTTGTTCAGGACTTAGAAGGTCTAGCTGAGGGGTGGAGGGGTTATGAAGCCCCATTGGGCCTTCAAATGTGGCCCAGATTACCCTTGGGGAGGATACTGAGCAGGAGACTGTCTATGAACAGTGACCATCAAATGCCAGAAAGGACCACAAATGAAATGGCCTGTTGTCCTAATGGGAAAGGTAATAAGGCCTGAATCTGAAGACTCAAGGATGGAGAAAGGAAATCAATGCATATCCCTGTTGGTCCCCCCAAAGGGCTCCTAAGAAGCCCATATGCACTCACATCTTCAGGCCTCAAATCTCTTTTTACCTCAGCTGGGGAAGAAAGGATAATAGCTAATATTTATGTAGTGCCTACTACATCCCAGGCATGGGATAAGTGTTTTAAAACTTATCTTATTTAATGCTCACAACCACCTTGGGAAATAGGTATTATCCCCATTTCACAGATGGGCAAACTGAGGCAAAGAGATGAATTGACTTGTCCAGGTTCTCACAGTTGTCCAAGAATATCTAAGGAATTTTGGACAGAATGGCTGATGCTCAGCATTTTCAATGAAATAATAGTTTCCTTCTATACCCAAGGTGATAGATTTAGAACTAGAAGACATCTGCAAGATCCCTAGCCCTGCACATGCAGTCAGGAGCTGTTTGTTTCCTGTTTAACCTCTGGTAAGTATGACTTCATCTTGCTGGGCCTGTTTCCTTATTGGTAAAATGAGGGAATTAGACTAGCTGACCTCTGAATTTTCATTTTACAGACGAGAAAACCTTGCCTTTTCCTTCTAGGATGTACCACTGTTGCTAATAATACCTTTGATGGTCTAAAACAATGACATTTATTTAGAGCATTTGGAATTCCACATTATACAAACCCTTAGATTCTCTTTATTCACTGGTCCATTTTTCTACAACAAATATGTCTGAAATCATCTATAATAAAATTATTTACAACATTTCCAAAGAAGAGGGATTATTTCTGTCCCCATTACAGCTATTCACAGAGTACTTCCACTGCACAAAATATCACCAGCTACCTAAGAACGGCCACTGTGTCTGCTAATTTGTTTAAGAAACATGTGAAATCTAAACATTTACAACAGTAGGTTGTCATTTCTTACAAGAGACAGCTATTCTTTGTGGAAAACCTGAACTTCATCTTGCCACAATAAATGGTTCATCAACCCTGCCTCTCTTGCTGTTCATTAATGAAGAGGCCACGTGGTTTTGAGAGGGAGGCAGCATTATTAAAATGACTAACTGTGCAGAAATTGTTGTGTTTGTTTTTAAAAATCACAGTTCAAAATTGCTTTTTGTAAAATTTCACACACATTTACAAGTCTCAAGTTGCCTAAAGTGATTTACTTGGATTTCCTTCGTTTAGACTGCATCACACTGGCTGCGGGTTCTGTGAAGAAGAAAGGAAAAACAGGTACAGTTAGGACATCTATTCCCTGACTCCTTTTTTCTACTAATCTTTGGCAAGCTCTACAGTGATAAATCTTCCTCACCAGGAATCTCAAGAGAGCTAGAGATGAGCTGCAAAGTAGGGTCTCCTCAGGCTATATCATTATACCACAGGGCCAAATACTGGTCAAATAGTAAACAATAGGATCAGAGATTAATTACAAGCATCTACTAGGTAAAAAGCACTACTTAAGTGTTGGGATAGAAAGATTCTGAAAAAAATGATAGTCTTTCCCTTTGTGGAGGCTACATGAAAGCAATGTTACATGCATATCCATAAGGATAAAATAAGCATAATGTAAGATGGAGGCAAAGAAGGGATCTAGATAGACTGCTCCAGGAAAATCTGGAGAGGCCACTATTTCTGTTGACTCAGATAGTAATGGTAGGGAGCAAAAAGGGCAGAGAAATGCCAGAGGTGAATGGGAGGAGGCATGCTCTCCACCTGCTGGCTGCTTCTTATTGCCTGAGGAAGCATATACTCACACCCAGAAGCATAGACCTTCAGGAGAAACCCTGAGCTCTTCTCCTGGAGTCCCCAGGATTTTCTGGTTGGGTGAATGACCTACCTACAGATTAGTAAAAGGCCCTAACAGGAACAAATGTAGCTACAGACAGTATCATCATTACCATCTCTACAGAGTTAACTGAGAGATGCCTGTTTCCAAACTCCACAGGAGTGTTGTGCCAGCCCCACTCCTCTCAGCTAGCTAATGCCTGAAGGAAGCCTGGCACAGTTCTTTGTAAAATTCTGAATTTAAACACCAAATAAAATATGCATTTCCACACACAAAGTAGAAACAAAAAGTACTGTACATGAAACTGCTAGTGTCTATTATGTACAACTTTTCTTTTTAAAATACATAATAAATTCAATATGTAACTTCCAAAACTCTCCTGCTTGTTGATTATTGCCTCTTCTGTGCATTTAAAAAAAAATGTTTCAATGACCAATTTTTCTTTCTTTTTTTTTTTGCTGCTTCTTACTTTTTTCTTGCCTACCCTAATTCCTAGTTTCTCTACTTTCTACCTCCCTAATCCCCAAACTGAAAAAAAAAAAAAAAAAAGAAAAGAAAAGAAAAAAGCAACACCCTTATAACCAATACAATACAATACATACAATGTGTAACAGTTCCTGCTACAGACTACTTTGGATTACATTTTCCTATCAGGCACACTAACTTGTTGCTTTTCCTTATACTTCTGGATTTTCTGATGGTCCAGATGAACAAAGATTAAGAAGATCTCAACAACCCAATGTGGTTTCCAATGTTGGCCATTTCCAATGTTTATCTTTCTTCTGGTTTTAAAGGTATCTGAAGCAGACACAGCCCAGAGATTTCAAACATGTAACTGAGGGGTAACAATGAGAAAGGAAAAAGGAAAAGGTATTTCAGAACCTTTATGTCTACAATCTAGATTCTGTCCTTTGAAATAACAAGTTGTATTTCTTCCAAAATGATTTCTGCTGAAAAGACAATTTTAAGTGAGAAAGGAAATCTCTGGACACGCAGCAATTTCTTGCCCTTCTTTCCTGCCTAAAATACATGTCAGTGGTATTCTACTCTGTTAACTAGGGTCCATGGTACTAAGAATTTTATATCTCCTCAGTCTCAAGTGACTATGTCACAGATTCAGGGAAGATGAAAATGGCAGTTGGAGAAAGGAGGTAGGATTAGGTCTTAAACTGCAATCAAGAGATTGTGTGCAGCCATCAGTTTCTATTTTTCTCTATTATAAAGTCAACAGCTAGAGAATATGCCCCAGTACATGCCACACATGCTATTCCCTCTCAGGAATGGGTTATGGGGAGACCACAGTTCATATTAGATGAAGTGAAATCACAGAAATCAAGCCTACCTAGGTCTACCCAATTCTCTGATGGCAGAGGCAAGCGCCCCTAGCTAATGTTCCTATTTGAGAGTTACCCAGGTTGGTAAAAACCAGACCAAGCAAAGGCAGGGCTGCAAACACAGGGCACACACTTTGGTGAGGGAATTCTCCTGGATTCTATACATAACTTGTGGGAGCACTCAGTCACACTGAAGCCCAGAAACACTGATGATCTGTAACACCTCTGTCGAGTCTGGATGGCCTTAATGAGGCTTCATCTTTCAATAAGTTAAGAAAGCTCATCAGGAATGGCAGCCCTAACTTCTCAGAGGTGCTCACTTAATTAACACATGCTTTTCTTCACACTATCTCCTAAAACTAGAATCCCTTCTATCTCCCTGAATTCTGCAAATATCCTGTCTATCCTACAAACATTACCTTAAATATAAGCTATTTCTGAAACCTTACAAGTTGGAAATGATCTTTCCTTCTTTGACTTTATGTACCATTTTGCTTACATTGCTCTTAAACACTAACATAGACTAATATGTGTTATCAGTATTTTGGGCTTGTGTCATATTCCTCTACTACAATGTAAGCACAATGAGATTAAGGACCAAGTCTTATTTATCTCTCTATCTTCCCAGGACACAACGGAGTGCTTTAGCAAATAACAAGTACTTAGCAACTATTTGTTAAATTTAACTGCAGTGGCTTCTCTTCAAGGACAGCTATTTTGCTGTTCAAAATCTAGTTCAAAGGATAATTAAATCCAGGAAGGGAGATTCTTCAAGTTACAGAGGTATGAGTTTCCACCAAACTATAAACAGTGTTCTTGTCTCCTCTCTACTTCCATTCATCTGCACTACAGTTTCTATAAATAGCACAGTATGATTTTGTCTACATCAAAACAATGGTGGAATTTCCAAATTCACATCCCTTCCGTTTCACTCTAACAGTCAAAGCACCTTGGTTGTAATGAGCCTACTCTTTTTTCTGTCCTGCTCTCCTCTCTGCAGGTACACAATAGAGCCCACCTTTTGAAGTGCTAGAAGCTGATGCCGGGCGGGAGGATCTCTTGCGCTGTCCATTCTCCCCACTCTCTGGAGCAGGGGTGGGCTCCTCAGCTCTCGAGTTTCTCCGGCTTGGAGTTTTAGACTTCTCCCCCGTCTCCTTGGGCTCATTACTAAAGGGTGAAAGCATTGAATTTCTAGTAAGGAGCACATATTCAGGTACAGAATTAGGGAAGGGCACAATAACCAGAAGTTAGAAACAGAAGGCAAGTGCTGAAGGAGTGGTTTGAAGTCCCAAAACAGGTTAGGTGACAGAGGGAACCATCTCACACAGGAAGGTTAAGCAACAGCTTTCAAAAGACATGACTCTCAAAATTTAGAAAGGTGCACATAATCTTACAAGGAGTTGTTCTATTCATATTTCAGGATCATTCCTAAAAATCAATCCCTTAGGTACAAATGACTTCATCTTATTAATCTTTCCAGTCTTAGAAATGCCCCCAAACTGCCTATTCTCTGAATTAACCATTATTTATACTTTAAAGCTTTCTCTCTCTATATTTAAATGTACATTTATATTACACTGTACATTTAAAACATCTTCAAAGGGGGAATATAAGTGCTGGGCTGTGAGACTAACATGTTAACCTATACACCAGTTACTTGAACATGAAGCACTCACATTAATAGAATGAAGATTACAACCATAAATTTGTCCAGTAAGGAAGAATCCCCGAGTTTCCCATTAACTTATTAAAATGTCAACAGAAAACTACTGAGTATCTATATAAATATACACTTTTTCCAGCCAACACTGTGCTATATTTGTATCTATGCCCAGATAGAGAAGTCTTCCCTCACTTCTCTCCAGTTGCTTCTTGTTTACATCTGCTTCATCACAACTGACAAAGCTACTTAATTGCCTTGTTCCAATAAGACTGCAGCATTTTTCCACCCTTCTGCTAGTCAATCACTACCAATGACTAGTGCCAAATAAAGTTCCTCTCATATTTCCTCTTGCAAAGATCCCCCATCTTTCTTCTAGTAGCATCATGATTAGGTATTGTCCTATTGGTTCCTCTCCCCAGAGTCCTAGGATAATTCTAATTGTTAGGAAGTTTGTTTCTTAAATTGAGCTGAAATCTGCCTCTGTGCAACTTGCACCCAATTCAGTTTTCTGGGATAATAAAAATCTAATTGAATTTTCACATGACAGCTTTGCATGACAATTTTCAGACACTGAATAACCATATCAGAGAGATTGTATAAAGAAGATTCTTATAATGGGTACAAAGTTGGACTGGAGATTTTTCAGGTTTTTTCAAGCTA
This sequence comes from Myrmecobius fasciatus, assembly GCA_023553655.1. Lineage (NCBI taxonomy): Eukaryota > Metazoa > Chordata > Mammalia > Dasyuromorphia > Myrmecobiidae > Myrmecobius > Myrmecobius fasciatus. The sequence continues at coordinate 178,485 of JAJPUD010003827.1, read as the reverse complement.
TAAAAATCCTATGACTCTATGTTTGCTAAACAATGAAAATAGGGCAGCTAGGTGGCGCAGTGGGTAGAGCACCAGTCTTGAAATCAGGAGGACCTGAGCTCAAATTTGATCTCAGACACTTAACATTCCCTAGCTGTGTGACCCTGGGCAAGTCACTTAACCTCAATTGCCTCAGCAAAAAGCTAAACAATCCATGTTTGGATAGATTAGATACATTCCAAGGTTCTTTCTTCATTCTAATAGTCAAGAAATCAATAACTTCAAAAAGCTATCTTTCATTGATGTAGATAATTGGTTTAACTGTATAATGTTATTCACTTCCAATGAAAGGATATGAAGTCCAGATTCTTGCTTATACAAGAAGCAGATGGGCATACTTACACAAATAATAAAATAGCAATCAACATGCTTTATTAGAGGAAACCTTAGCTCTGGGAGCTAAAGTTAATTTGCAAGGAAAATAGACAGATAAATGAAGTTAAGAAAAAGGACAAGGAGAGAAGCCATTTATAACCTGAGAAAGCTGACATCCTCCAAACAGGCTTATGTTCCTGCTGAATTTGCAGGAACTATCATCTTACCTTTGACTGGAGACTAGAGCAGCATTTGCTTCCAGTTCTGCAAAAAACATAAAAGGAGACTAAGAAGCTGTTGTGACATGGCCTCAACCCAAAATACAGATGTGTGAAATCTTCCTGCTCAAGGATACATATGGTAGATGGTAGAGGGTCATGGCTAGTATTGAGACTGTACTATAAATGTGGGCTATATGAAACCTGGTCTATTTTTTCAACAACTCTGTGCTGTAAACAACAGTTTAAAGATTAATACTTCCCAATAAACTTTAGATGGAAAATGCCATACACTTTCAGCGAGAGAATTGTGGAAACTAAATGTGTACTAAAGCATACTATTTTCATCATTTATTTTTTTCTTTTCTTTTCTTTTTTTTCCCCATGATTTTCCCCTTTTCTTTCCCAACATGATTAATATAGAAATATGTTAAAAATGAATAGACACATATAATCTATATCAGATTGCTTGCTGGTGTGGAGAGGGGGGGTGAGAGACGGAGGAAAAAAAATCGGGAGCTCTCAATCTTACAAAAACGAAAGTTGAAAAACATAATTTTTACAAGTAATTGGAAAAACAATATACTATTAAAATATATATATTTTTAAAAAAGATCAATTCCACTTGACATTAAGGTAACTAAAACTAGATTGCACTTTTAAATAGATCCATTAAGCTCCAGAAAAGCCAAAAGTGCCAGTATTCAAGTGCTGCCTAAGAATTATTAACTTTAATGCTTTTATACTTTAGGACTAAATTAAGTATCTTTTAATTCTGACTATCAATAAACACTGTATGAGACTGAGGACTGGTTCAGGGGATATGGGATGAATATAAAGTTCTGGGGAATGTTTCTACCCCTCCCTGCTTGTGTCTGCCATCTTGTGGTCATTTAAGAAAGCCGGGCTGGAGGAATTCTTGCTGAAAAACATTCCTCAGAGAAATATAACTTAATTAGAAGACTTGACAAGAGATCACTTACATCAAAAAAGACTGCTTAATGAAAAACTAATTTTTTTTTACTGTAAACTGTGAACATTGTCTATTTCTCTGTTTATATTAATATGACATTATCAAGTAATGTTATAAAAATCCTAATCAGCATCTCATCACATAGGGGTTTCATGCTTTATCTATACTGTAAAATTAAGATTTATCAATTCATTCACTAATTGTTTCATATTTTTACATTTTGCCTTTACAACAAGCCTTAGCACAATGCCTGGCACATTGATTTACTAACTGAAGAACTCTTTATGGGCAAGGATTTAGCATTGTTTTCTTTTTTAAAGAAAAATTTTTTTAACAATAGCCATCAATATAAACTAACATTTATATATACTAACGAGAAAAAGATCATACTGGAAACTGATTTACAAATTACGAAGTTCATATAGATCTGGGGTGTGCTTCTATCTCTAAAACACTTCCTCTATTGTTTGAAATATTTAACCCTCATTCCTCAAATTTGAAGTACTACATTGGACAGTAGCCTATCTTTCCAGCTTTATGTTTTATTACTTGTCTCCCTACTCTTGGTACTCTGTGCTCCAGCCAACTGGAACTACTTGTTCCTCTTAGTCTATGCCCTTGTACATAATATTGTATGTACTGGGGGAGAATGCCTTCCCATGTAATCTCTGCTAAAAGTCTACCAATTTTTAAAGATCCAGTCCATCTCTATTAAGCCAATGTGATATATTTCTTCCATGAATCTTCATAATATTTTCCAGTTTGGATTGTAGATGTGTATGCAATAACTTCTTATAAGAGTTTCATGTATAAGACCCTGCATGAACTTACTATCTGAGTTTAATTCAATTAATAACTTTCAAATGTAATTCAATCAACAAGTATTAATACCAAGTGCTTACAGGCCCAATGAATGGCAAGATGAAAGATACAATGATAAAAAGAAATTAATTACATGATCTTTGTCCTAAAGGAGCTTTAAATTTAGTTTGATAGGAAAAAAAGGAAATATGAAAAAAAGGAATTACATACATACAGGTGCAAATATAAAAAATGGGTATGCTAGGTATCAAGTGAGTAATACAGGCACTAAGTGATCTAGGAATTCAGAAAAGAGAAAAAATTTTGAACTGGAATAGTTGAGTATAATCTCAAAGAAGAAAGCAACTCATCTTGGAAAGACAGGCAGCATTTTAATGGGCTGTAAAACTGCTGTAAGTACGTACCCAAGCATACTTAGGAGAAAGTTAAAAGAACAATCTGGCTGGAGCAGAAAGTTCAGGAGGTTAAAGTCAGATTGTGGGAGGCCTTAAATACTACTCTGGGAGTTGCTTCCTTATTCTACATGAAGATGAAAAGTCACCAAACATTTATGAATGTTTTTTGCATGGGGAATGATAAATGAATTGGAGAGAAATAAGCTAAGATGCACATTATCATAATTACATAACACATTTTTCCTTTTTCATCTTACATTTAAATGTCTTAGGAATATGTAGCTCTACTATGTACTAGGAATGAGACAGAATTTAAAAAAAAGTGTTTCTCAAGTCTGTTTTTCATGCATTTAAAGCTTGTTAATCTTATCATAAACCTCAGTAAAAAATAAATAAATAAATAAATGAAATTACACACATATCTTCCCCTCCCTCCAAAAAACCCATAGACTAAAGTCATCACAAAAGATGTCTGTCTTCAATTATCATTAAAATCCATGGGAAGGCTTGGTTAAATCTGACCCAGGCGGATGTATATGAACTTAGGACCTAAAAAACAGCCATGTTCTAACAGATCACCCTGGTTTCTTCCTTTTAGAAATATCACTCCAGGACCATTTACAGCATTCCAGGGCTAGGGGACAAACAAAAACCTACACAGACATGGCTGAAATGATTTTCATTTGCTGAGAACTACTTTACTATTTAATCAGAGATCAGCTATACAAGTACTGACTTTAGTCATAATTAATATGAGCACTATTTAACTACATTTTAATTTTGTTCTACTACAACTAGCAATTCCCCAAGGTTCCTGGGAATGCTGTAGTTATGAACCACAGATGAGCCACAAAAAATAAAGAGTTCTGTTGGTTCACAGAACAGGGCACTAGATTAGGAGCAAGGACATCTCTGTTCCAGGTATATAATGGCCAAAAGAGGAGTTATGAAAAGTGGTTGGATATTTTTGCATAGGGAATTAACAATCTTGTGGCAACATGGAGCATGGGATTAGAGATGGAAGACATTAAACTAGATGAGAAACCCACTTGAATGCAGGCACCATAATCTTGTGATACAATCCTCAGTACAATCAGGGAATTGGACTAGATCTTTGAGCTTTTCTTCTCTTAGAATCTATGACCTTGTGACTCAAATTAAAGTGTCTTTTGTCAGTTAGCTAGAGAGGGGAGAAGGCAGAAAGATTGGAGAGTTGGAATGCAAGAACACAGTAAATCACAAGCTTATCCTCTCACAGCAAAGGTACTTCCTAAAATGACATATAAAGTTTTTTTTTTTAAAGTTTTTTATTTGCATAACATATATATGGGTATTTCTTCAGCATTGATCCTTACAAAGCTTTCTGTTACAAATTTTCCCCCTAGTCTCCTCCCCTTCCCTAGATGGCAGGAAATCCACTACATATTAATTATATTAAAATACTTGACAAGTGGAATAGACATAAAATTTTTAATAGTGTCCTTCCTTGAAGTGATAGTTTCCCCCAACAGGTAAGAATATATGCAAATGAAAGCAAGGAGACCCTCAATAAGAGGCCTACCTAAGTCTACTACCCTTCAGTCCATTCTAGCCCAAAGAGAAGCTTTTCCAAGGGATACTCTACCTGGTCTGTGTGTAGGTCCCTGAGGTGGTACAGCTGGGATGTCCTTCTGGGCCAGATTTGGTGAAGGTACTAAAAGTGAGGAAAGTTAGGTGAGCTAATTTTCTTTTTCAAAACAAAATAAAAATGTAGTGTTGCAGTCTGAAATACGGAAGGGGTGAGGTAGACCTGAATTTACAAATAAATTCCAGAAAGTTCATCCTTACTGACTAGCAAAGATCAGCACCAGGAAATATATGTATGTATACATGCAAGAATGCCAGTTCCCCTTCTCCCCAGGTCAATCACCCCTTTAGAACTCTTCTTGTTCCTGGGTGCCAGTTTTTCAAAGGTATTTCAGAGACATGAATGAAGTCTTGGCAGAAAATTCAATCACTTCTGCAGGACTTATAGTCTATTACACACCTTTTGGCAATTAAATAATATTTTATCCTACTCCCTAATGAGATTATAAGCTTCCTAAAGGCAGGAATTACTTCATATATATTCCTCAGTATCCATCAGAGCACCTAGTAGTGTTGGATATAAAATTAATTTGTACAAGTTCAAATAGACCAAAATTCTGAGATCATATAGCAAAATGGGAAAAAAAAAAAGCAAAACAAAAAGAAACCCAAAAAGTAGATGTTCACTAGCAAATAGCATTAGAAAGAATTAGGGCAGGCAGCCCTAGCTTCTCAGCACAGGAGTTGTTACTATGAGATGAAGACATAGGGAGATGCTTATCACTGTTCTAGGACCAGTTGTCAAAAATTACTAGCGTGGAAGAAGGCAGAAGGAGGTATACACATTAAAGGTAGTGCCAACAATTCATCACCTCTTGTATTTTCGGGATCTCAAGAAGTGGGTCTGAAGCACCATTCCAGAGCTGTTTAAGAAGGGTAAATTGAAGCTGCAGTTTCCAGGACCCATAATTTAAATCAGGTTCTATTGTGCCAGGTTTTATTCCTTTATTGGCTTGTATGGTTCCCTAAGGCTTTTGTCCATATGACTAGAACCAAAGGGGACGAGTGTTTTCTTAATAATTAAGTGACGTCTGGAAAGACCCCATTAGCTGTGGTTGTCTGCAGGTTGTAGAAGTAGACTAGATGAAGGACATGAATCAGTTATAATCATTCAAAGAATAGCCTGGAATGAGAAATTAACCCCAGACTAAGGGTTATATCCTGAGGCATTTCTTTTTCTCTCGGCTAGAGTATAATAAATTGCAAAGATGAAGCTGCACTCAACAGCAGAAATTCTACAGCCATACAGGGCCCTTTATATCTTATCCTAAAATATTTATATGGTGTGATAGGCTATAATAAACATTAAACAAATATTTCAATACAAAGATTAGGTGGTGATGTTGACTGTAAGACCCCTAAAATAAGTTTTGTTTTTTTTCCTACAAACTACAGAATCTCCTTTGGGAAAAGACACCAGAAGAGTTTTAAATTAACTCCCTCTCCCCCAGTCATGGCCCAAACTTCTTACATTAACTGTTAGATTGCTAACTCACTGCATGAGAAAAACCATAAGGCTCAGCATACATACCGATATTCTGCAGAAGCTCAGGGTGGGTTCCTGTTTTCTCTTCCACTAGGCCAATTCCAAGTTGTTCAGTCACCATGCCACCATGATTACTTTTAGGATTGGGGTTTACGGAAGCCAGCTCTGAAATCAGTGGGGCATTGCCCACGGATGGCGCGCTGGTAGGAGAAGCGCTGCTCAACAAGCTTGGCGCCACCGGTACTGAGGAAGAGGAAATAGCCATGGTGCTAACACTTGGCGTGCCAGGCCCGGGAGTGCTTATCTTTAGCAGAGTGGGTGCCGGGGGTGTGGAGGCCTTATTGTCCGGTTCTGTGGTTATCTGCTCAGTTCCCACATTACACAGGGCAGGCATTTCCAGGCCTGGGCCTTCAGCATCTCCATCCACAGAATACTGTTCCTCCCCTTTTTCAAGAGATCCTGTTACTTTCTTGCATGCCTTGGTCAACAAAATCTGACCAATCTTGTCCACTTTCCCCTTGCCCTTACTAGATGAAACTGGGCTTCTTCGGTTGCCAGAGGAACCTGGACTACTGGTAAGAAGAGGTGAAACCATCACTGCTGATTGTGCAGCTGCTACAGGGCACTGATCTGCTGAAACACTAACTTGAGAACTAGCCTCATCTGGACTAAACTCTTTGATTTGCTGGACAGGGGTTTGTGTAGGAACAACTGAAGAAGCTGTGGATGGGGGAGAAGGAAGCTGCATGGGTGTCGCCCGTGAGTTAAGAACCAGGGACCTGTTGGTTGATATGCTTGGGGCAGGACTACTGGATGGAGCACTAGAAGGTGCAGGAGCAGAAGAAAACTTTATGTTCTGGGGGATGTGTAAAGGGCCAACCACTGCCACGGGCTGTGGCATTAAGTTGGAGTTAGAGGTCAGTGGGGCTGTAGGAATTGTACTTGACTGAGATCCTTTCATAACCTGAATTATCGAGGATGAATTTATAAATACAGGTGTAATGAACTGAGGTCGAGCACTGGACTGAGCTGAGGATTGTCCCTCAGAAACCATAACTTTGTTTCCCACATTGGGCATTGTGACTACTGTTGACATTAATGTAGGCTGTAGGTGAGATGGCAGAGGTGCTGATGTATTAGAAGTAGTAGTAATGGGATTTGAAGTTACAAAGACAGTTATCTGGCTTGGTGGCAAAGGAGTAGAAATAGAGGAGCTGACAGGCCTGGACATTATGGGGGGTACATTTGGTGTGACACTGGAGTTGACCTCACCCAATTCCTGGTGCATTTGGGTTGAACATGGCTCATTACTGTGAGGCAAGTTTAAGGGATTAGAAGATTCCTTACCAGAAGGTGGATCCTGCAGTGGAGGAATGACAGCTATCTTTTTTAGTTCCTCCCCTGATGACATTGTAGGTGACACTTCAAGACTGTTAAGTCCAGGGGGTTTAATGGTAACATTAGGAGCTCCAGAATTATCAAGAAGTTGACTTAAAGATGTTGGGGCTTCTCTCATAGCAGAAGAAAGCATAGCTTTGTTCTCCTCTACAACAGGAAGCTTGCTAGCGTCTAAAGGTTGCACCTCCTTCTTTTGTTGGTCTTCAGAAACCATCATCTTCATTTCTTGGATAGGAATGGCTTTCAGTTCAACATTTGCCTGCTCTTTATTACCTGAAACAGTCTGACAGTCACTGTCTTGGGGAACATTAAGACTCTCTTTGTTATCCTCAGTAATACTAGCCACTGCAGCCATAGGCACAGTTGGGTTTGGTGGATTCAGCATGTTGTTATTAGGAAAATTCCCAGGTACAGGTGTGGTTAAAGACGTAGAACTGGCCAATACATTTCTTTGCAATTCTGCACCCTGCATCAGAGCTGGATTTGTCTGGGATGTCAAAGACAACTTAGGTGTTTTTGAATTTTGTCTGCCAGGACTTGGCGTAGTTTTCCTACTGGACCCAGGGCTAGACCTTCGACTATTGCTTGGACTAGCTCGCTTTGTTCCTCCAGCATTAGCCTGTTTTCCAGAATTAACTACAGTAGAATCCAGTTTATGAGTCTGTGGAGGAGCAAAACTTGATGGATTATTAACAGTGAGATTTGAAGGGGCTTGCCCAATGGCCTTCAAAGTAGTTGGATTAAGACCCTGCTGATCAAATCCTCTATTCAGATTAGGCCTAGGAGGCAAAGGAATATTAATCTGAGGAGGAAAGAGACCTGCTATAGAAGCGTTGAGCCGTTCTGGTGACAAACTTATTTCTGAAGGTTCTGTACTGGGTGGGCGGTTGTTGGGTGTCTGAGGGTAATACGGCCTTGGGCTGGCCCTATTTGGTGTTTTAGGTCTGGAGGTCTGTGTTGGGGTGGCAACATTTGGAAAATGGTGACCATGAGAAGTAGATAAAGAATTAACTGATGGTTGCTGTGGACTTGCACCTTGAGTAGCAGAAAGGGGAGATGGTCCTGGTTTTGGCCCTGCTATCATTAGCTGATTTTGAGAAACTACTAAATGTGAAGCCAGGTTATTTGAAGCCCCGGAGACGGGAGGAACTTCATTTCCATTTCCTTCAGGAAGTGATGATACTTCTCCCAGAGGTGAATTGGAAGGATTCTGTATATTATCTGGGTATACCATTTTTCGTGCATTATTCCCCAGGGGAGGATTTACTGGCAATGGCATTCTTTGCTTATCAGGAGATGGTGGTACTGAGCCAGGACCTTGCAGACTGACCATTACTGACATGCCGCCACTCTGCTGCATGGGCATTCTCTGTGCATCTGCATTTAGGGGACCCCTTGTGGGATGAACATTTTGGGACACAGGCAGTCTGACGGATTTGGCATCTTGCTGCATCATAAGCATCATCATCATTTGTTGCTGCTGCTGCTGCGACTGTGCCTGAGTAGGGGGTGGTGGGGGGGGCTGTGGTTGAGGTGTCTGCGGTGGTGGCTGCTGTGGAGTTGGCTGCTGGGATGGTGGCACATGCTGCATGAGTTGAGGAGGCATCTGTTGTAGTGGCCTTTGTTCAGCTTGTTGAGATGGATAACCTAGAACGAGCCCCCCAAATCAGGGAAGTTAGATATAAAATAAATTCAGGAATCTATAAAGCATTTTCACAAACATTCAGTGAAACTTCTGTGGAAGGCCACATAGAATCTATGCAAGCACAATCATTTTTCTAGGACGCAGTCTTTTGGTATTAGGGCATACATATAGTTTAAGAAAATGTAAAGATTAAGAGAAGACAAAATCACTAGAACAAAATCACTAAGTCCCTGGGATATTAATGAGATGCTATTGATTCAGGTTCTGACAATTGTATATAACTATTCATAAAAGTCCTGACATATCTACCAAAAATGTGAATTAAGCATTCCACATGGATGCTTTTTGCCATCTAGAACTTCAGTATCACATAGATGTCACCTTACCTTCACTAACATATAAATAAAGCAATTCTCTCCATTGTAACAAATGACTTATTTTCTCATGGTTTTCTTGACAACTATATAGGAATAGATAGCTTTATGACTTTTAAAATTGAGATAGTTTTAAAATTGGGATAGTCTAAGGTTTACTTCCTTAAGAAAAGTAAATCTTGTTGGCAATTTGTATCTATTGGCTCTCCAGGACATCTATCAGTTGAATGAACTATAAATCACAATAAGACACATAAATTATGGGAAGAGACATTTATAAGTCTATAAATTCATCTTTTAAAATTATCCCTTACTTCCTTATTTACTTATATTTTATTTTCTTCACTTGCAGAAAGATTTCTCAATAACTCACACCATTAGAAAGCAAAGACATCTGTATTTCACTTCTTAGACAACAAATGGAAAAGAGATGATAGGGACATAATCACACAGAGCTTCATAAAGGCAAGGCTAATTGCCTCATTGCTTACAAAAAAGCATTACTTATCATAGTACCAAAAAGTACTAAAAAGGATGCTGACATTAACAATGGAGGTGAGTTGGAGAAAAAGGGGCATGGGGCTAAAATACAACTTTTGTAGAAATTGTTAAAACTGTACTATAATCAGGCACAGCAGGTTTAAAAGCTTTGCAGAAGTGTTTTGTTTTTATTTTTCAAAACCCTTTACAACTGACAGGTACCAAATGCTACCAATTAGACCTGGTAAAAACTGTTTAGACATTAGCTTAATTACACATAGCACCAAATCAAGTGGATAAGTCTCATCTAAGGACAGAATAGATGAACAGTTTACATACATCCGAGCTAAGATTTGTTTTGGTATCTAATGATAAATGCTAGAGAATCTAGATTTGGAGTCTTAGCCATGTTTTTAAAAAATGTAATATAATTTTTCTTTTAAACAAGGTAAAATACAATATTGTTATATATTTAGTTCTTGTTCTTGAGACATTTCTCTCAGAATAAGTGAGGAAAATACCTCCTCTAACACAATCAAACATAATATTATATGATGAATATAACATATTCTTTTCTATGAGGCAGAGATTCCACAATGCACATTGTACAATATTAAGCACCAAGCACTTATGGTTTCTCTACCGGTTCTTTGATGCTACTGCCATGATATAGGTGACAAAGATTCTCTCTAAATTGTTGCTTCAGCAGCTAGTTCATCTGCCCTAAAAAAGGAAGAGAACACCTAACCAGAGTGTAGCAGGGAACACTATAGCATCATCCAGTGGAAATTACATTCCTAGACATGGATGCCATGAAAGGGTCAAGAAGAGGCATTAGCTGAGGAGTGATAGGGCTCTTAACAGTATAAAAGATGAGCAGATGGTTTATGTGGGAAGATTAAATCTGCCTATCATTAATTACTGCTATGGATACAGTTTGTATCTCTCTTGGCTCTACCTGTCAGAAATGGAGACCTCTTAGTGAACTTTACTATTTATAGGTATAGATGATATCTCATCTGAGATGGGGTCTATCACACTCCTAGATGTGAGAGTGACAGTATCTACGACTGGTACTTCTTTTTGACACTGAACGTGCCAATACTGAGTAGATATATGATTGATGTCTTGGAAATCCATAATTCATAATGCAGAAAAAGCAGATTAACATATCAGATCAGATAGTAGGGAAAATTCATAAACTTGGCTTCTCTGAATATGGCTGAGTCTTAGATGTATACTATTAGGATTAGGAAGGTCCATCCATTTCGGTCTGCCTTTGGAAGAAGCTGAAAGGTCCAAATGGAGTTGAATCCAAAAGTACATGTACCTTCAGACAAATTTTATTATTATTTTAAAGGTTTATTATTATTCAGCAACACAAAAATTCAGCACATGCCAAAATGTTTGGTAAATATACTTGGATCACAATGGACAGATAGTGTCATTTTTTCCTTGAGGAGAAGGAAGAATATCAACAAAGACCCCTATCATATGTCATAAACAAGACAAGTGAGATTATTATGTTTATCACCTGGCGGCCTACTTGCAAAATCTGAGAGTTTAGGACCTGTGTTGTCCAGGTTAATTCCTTGTTCTCCAGACAGTGATTGTTGGTCAGATTCCTCAAGGCCAGTTGGGCGTGTATCTGGGGTACTGAGTTAAAAAAAGAAATAAAAGGAAAACATTTGAAAGTGAAGAATCAAAATTTGTTTGACCTTAAGCTACTTTTTTTAATAAGCCAAATTTTTATTAGAATTATGTTTTCTATAATTTAAATGGTTTACATAACCTGGTAATTGTGAGAAATATCACAGGCCACTATGTTAAAAATCACATTCATCCCAAGTAATTTTTGTACCATTTTTATTGTAAAATAATTACCCAGGGTAATGTAATGATGTAATCACCCAGAACTGAGGAATTCTAGAGGTGGAAAGAACAATTCATAGACTTGAGATGAAAGGGACCTTAAAGATAGGTTATTTACTTTAACTCTAAAGGTTCTCCCCACTCTAGTCAATCTTCCCCTCTACTGCTAAAGGGATCTCTCAAGTTATGACAATGCCACTTTCCTACTCAATAAACTCTAATGGTTCCCTATTACCTTTAGGAACAAATGAAAACAAAACAAACAAACAAACAAACAAAACCCGAGAGAACCCAAACCCAACCCCCCCCCAAAAAAAACCAAACCAAACCAAAACAAACAAACAAACAAACAAACCTTCATAATCTGGCCCCTTCCTTCCTTTTCAGTTTTCTTATACTTTATTCTGTACTTTGTGATCCAGGGTCACCACAGTGCCTACTCTGAGCCTTTTCACTGGTTGTCTTCTAACCTTGGAATGCTTTCCCTTCTTCTGTCCATCACCTGGACCTACCAGTCAGTGCCTTCTCTCTGAGACCATCTCCCATTTATATGACATGTGCCTTACATGTACATAAGCTTTATATAAATTGCAAATTGTCTCCCCCATGACCTTCTAAAGGAAGTTTCATTCTTTTTATCTCTAGTGGCTGGCAGAGTGGTGGGCACATATTAAGTGCCCAATAAATTTTTGCTAATTGTTGATTGACAGATAAGGAAGTTAGGACTCAGAAGTCCAGTGACTTGCCTGGGGTTACACAGGTAGTGACAGAGGATTGCCTCCAAATTCAGTGTCCTTTTCATTCTACCATGCTGCTTCTACCATAGTTCAAGATCTCAACTAAGTCCCTAGTTTTAGAGATGGGGAAAAATAAGGGATCAGATAATTAAGTGACCTGTCAAAGGTCAAATAGCCAAGAAAGGTGGGAACTGAACTGGATCCCTTTCACTTCTCCACCTGCCTCTCTAGAAGTTAGAGGAAGAAGAAATAGCTGAAGCTATCCTAGGAGTTCTAGGCTCTCAGAGTACGACTGCAATAGGTTTGGAGATGCTGACTCTGAAATGTCAACACCTGCAATGCTACATCTCAGGAGCCATAAAATGTAACCAGGGGCCCAATACTTATTTATCTAGTGAGAAGTTCCTCAACAATGACTCCAAACATTCAATAAGTATTTAAAAAGGGATGGGGGAGTGGGAGAAGAGAGTACAATAGGAAAACTGCAACCAAAACAGTCTAGCTAACATTTACTAGCTCTCTGATCATGGGACAGTATATTTTATCCTAAAATAAGACAAGTTCTGCCCACCTTATGACTTATTGTAATTTAACAATATTCCCATTTGCTTGTTTTCAAAGACTATATAAAATTTAACAACTACCAATAAATTAAATTGGAGGAATTTACTGTCCTTTTTAGAATCACAGATTAGGGCTGAAAGGAACCTCGAAGACTGCACAGTCCAAACTACTAATTTTAAAGAAGTGAAAACTGAGGACAAAAAAATATATATAAATAAATAAATAAAAATAAAAAAATAAAAATTTGCCCAAAGTCACACAATAAATCAGAGGCAAAGTTGCTACTAGGGCTCCTAATTCTCCTTTTCAGTTTCCCACAATATACCGTACCGGATTCCATGGCTAGGCTATTTTAGGTAACTGCCAGGCACTGACTAATTTGGGCTGATCCTATAGCAGTGAGTAGTACATTAATGGAGGCAGACTCGACATGGTGAAGCAACTCCTATCTCCCTGAGAAACGAAGGAGTCAGAGCCAAAATATAAGAATATTCTAATAGCAAATAGGTAACTATGCATTTCAGTCTTTAACATTCAAAATACTGGGAAGAACAATAAGCCTCTGAAAAGTAAAAAGGAATGAGGGTATGAAACAAATAATCTCAATAAAGATTTTCACAGAAAATAAAAGTGTATATGAAGTTGGAATTCAAGAAAATAAATTCCTTCTGACATTATAGCTAAAGATAGGGTTTTTTTTAATAGTTAATTTTGAAATTCAAATGGGTATTATAATAGTAAAAGGGCATTTAGTTGCCCTAAATGAATTAAAATCTTAACACTCAGACAAATTACAATCTAGGTTTCCATCACTGACTTTTCAAAAACTATAAAAATGGAAAAGATGATCCAGGACTACAGCAGCATATGAATTTGTTTCCTGTTTCTAGATTCTCTGTGACTTTAAAAGCACTTGATGTAACCTGTATGTAAAGTAACCCATCATGTTATCATCTAACACATTTGAAAGTATAAAAACTTAAGAAAAACTAAAGAAGCCTATCAACCACAGAGATCTGCTATATCTCTATAAAACAAAATCTACATGTTTAGGTCTCCCTGAAATGCAAGGGGGAAAAAAAAAGTTGAAGCAATTAAAAAAAAAAGTGATCTCAATCTTAAAAAGTCTAGAAAACTTAAGTGTTTTGACTCAGGTCATACAACCCTTTTAGGAAGGAAAATTCCTACATCTTATTTCCCCCATCCCCAACTTCTGCATCAAATACGCCAAGTTTAGTCAGGGTGAAAAAGACAAGTCGTGGAAGAATGTTAATTCTTCTGCAACAACTCCAACATTAATTTATGAACTATATTAATGACTAAAATAATGAAAAATGGTCAAAGAACACCCACAATTAAAAATCACACCTGCACACATATGTCCTAAGAAAAGAGAATACACACTGTGGGATTTCTATTATTATTATTTTTTGCTGAGGCAATTGGGGTTAAGTGACTTGCCCAGGATCACACAGCTAAGTGTATTTCAGGCCAAATTTGAACTCAGGTCCTCCTGGCTTCAAGGCCAATGCTCTATCCACTATGCCATCTAGCTGCCCGAGATTTCTATTATAAAGTATTGTCCTTTTTTCCTGTGGAGGAAGTTTGGCTAAGTTTTATTGAATTCTTATCCTAAACACAGATGTTAGTATATAACATTATGAGACCTTTTAGAAATTAGTCAAAACAAAGTTACAGAAATAACAAGAAACTATGTCTCTATATAAGTTGTTGCTAACCTGTCCTCTAGATAAAATTCCTAGTAACTTCTCTTTATCGATGTAGATGGGGACCTATTCTGCCATTCAGTCTTAAAGATTTGCCTGGGGGAAGCGAGAGGTTAAGTGGCTTAATCACATTCACCAAGCCAATCTAGGAAAATTCAAAAACTGCAGAGCTCAGACTACCCTTAAAGAAGTGTGATGCTAACAGGTGTTTCACTGTCCTGGAAATGACAAAGATTCATGTCTTACCAGACGCACTCTCCCACAAAATGACTCTTTGCACCAGAGAAAATACTGAGTCTTTAGAATATCAGATTCAAAACATGCTTATGGCTTAAGAGAAATCAATGAAATCAACTATAAAATTTATTTGAAGCAAGAAGGGTTTTTTGTTTTTTGCTAGTTGCAACCTGCATTTCTTAATATGAGATTTGAAATACAATGCTACTCTGTATACATCCTGACATTACATTCTAAGTAAATATCAATGAATATAACCATCTTGGGATAAAGAGAACATTAATAATTTCAGGGGGGAAATGTATTTGGGAAAACTCTCTGCAAAACTAACAAGCCATTCAACTAATCTGTTCTTTTTCAACTGGATGCAAATTTTTTGTTCTTATAGTGTGAAAGGGGCTTTGAATTCTCAAAGAAGAGGCTAAAAGAGTACAAACTCTGGTTAGCCTATAAGCAAGTCAAGTTTTGAATACAGGCCAAGCAACAAATTAGGTTTCTGTCACCTAAAAACCTCCCTAGTTTGGTGTGGATGCCTGGCCACCAGAGGCTATTTCTTCTTTGTCACACACGGGAACACTTTAACAAATTATAATATACACCAATGTTGGGAATACCTTTGCTAATGAAATAACAGATCTTTCAAACTATACTTATTGTAAATAAAGCAGATGCTTTTTACTTTAGATTCAATCCTGATGCTGCCACCAAGTAATGAATATTTCTTTGTTCTCTTCTTTACTCCTAATCTTGAAGTATAATCATGGCAAAATACTTTGTAAGGTCAATAGTGGAGCTAGGCACTAAATGTTTACTTTTTAACTTTACCAACAAGTAACTTTCAAACAGCATGATTCTTGTCCCAGATGATTAAAAACATATGCAAGGTAACCCCTTATTAATTAACATAATTATACGAGAGAAAATATTTCAACAGCCATCTAATGCAACCAATACACAGAAGAAACCTTCATAACATTTTCATCAATGATTATTCCGCCTTTGCTTGAAAACTTCCAAGGAGAGGGGGAGCCCTCTGACCTTCTGAGGCAGTTCATCTGACAAATTAATTTTTGCCAGATCACCACAAAATGAGTTTTTAAAAATGTACTTCTTACAAATGAAAAGTGGTTTATTAGATTTGGTATGTTTAATTTAGCTGCAGTTATGACAGGGGAAATCTGCAACAGCTAAAGCCTTTTTTCTGTCACCTAACATCTATCACATATTTTTGTTACAGTATACGTTAGGCTAAAACCCAGACTAAACATAAGGAAGAACAATAAGCCATTCATTAATTAGAGTCCTGTTTATACTTCTACTGTCAATTCCAATTATGTATTTGAATTAACCTTTTCTATCTTCATTAGAGTGATTAGTTTAATAAATTCTAACTAGTGCTTTTCTACCTTACATTTTGAAGCAGAGAGAAACAGTTAAACATTTTCTTGAAAATGCTTATCATCAAGGCACAAAACAAGCCAAAGTAACATTCAGCCTTTGGAAATAGAGTACAAATGAATTTGTTAATCATTCTGCCTTCTGTAAACATGCAAGGAACCCATCTGTCAGGGATAGAAAGGGGAACCTGATTTGAAATGTCTAATCGCCTTAATGTAGATTTTAAGCCTTTAGAAATGATTAAGAACTAATATTCTAAGAAGACACCCGTCAAAAAAAAAAACAAAAACAACAACAACAAAAAAACCCTCTGAAACAGCAGGGAGCTTTCTTAAGCAGGTTTTGCTTTATCAGGTTATAGCAGGTTTGTGCTATAAAAGATAGGCTGTTTTTTCAAAACATACTTACCCACTCTGATTCACTAGCCATTATTAAGCCCAAGAATATAGTCAACAGCAGGTGAGGATCTCTTTCTTTTGTTACGATGGCCCTGGTAGCTTTCCAAGGGGGTGAGCCATGGGCTCCCTAGAACAAGCTATTTGTTTAACCTTTACTGATCAGTAGGCTACTTCAATGACTGAAGGGTCAACTAAATTAAACAACTTGGAATCATAAAATGTTAAAGCTAAAGAGTCCTAAGAAATCATCTATTTCAACCTCTCATTGTACAGAAGCCAATAAAGCCCAGAGAGAAGGGACATAGCTAAAAATCACCCAAATTGGTGGCAGAATTTAGGACTAGAACTCAATTCTCTTGACTTCTAGTTTAGGGATCTTTCTATTTACAGGGGTTCCTGTAAATAACATTTACACAAGATTAAAAACAAATAATTTACACAAGATTATTTCAACCTACTTAAGTTCTCCTTGCTGATTACTTTTCTTCTTCCGTGGTGGTTTCTTCTTCTTGGGTTTATTTGCATTTGTATTATTTTGTTTATTGTTCACCCCAAAGTGGCCCGCAGATATGTCACTTTGTAGTAAATTCACTAATAAAGGACTTGTTAGAGTGACGTCTTTATTGACAGGGAAACCAGGATTCTGACCACAGGAGATCTGATTTCCATTTGGTGCTCCACTGAAGGGTGCATTAAAAGGCATCCCATGCCCTGAAAAGTGGTTCCCTGAGGTGCTGTTTCCTTGCATTGCCTGCAAGTGGGGTGGCACCATGTTTGATGGTTGCATGGAAACATCAGGCATCATCTGGGAAATGTTGACTTCATTGTTTGTGGGGGTAGTGGCGTCATTATGCTGCTGGGACATGTGTGAGCCAGGTCCTGGTGGTCTTAAAACCTGCCCCTGAATTCCCATAACCTGAGATGGATTGCTGTTCACAGGGCCTTGCTGGG
Organism: Myrmecobius fasciatus; assembly: GCA_023553655.1. NCBI lineage: Eukaryota > Metazoa > Chordata > Mammalia > Dasyuromorphia > Myrmecobiidae > Myrmecobius > Myrmecobius fasciatus. The sequence continues at coordinate 160,830 of JAJPUD010003827.1, read as the reverse complement.
TCATCATTTGTCCTGTCATCTGTCCTGTAAACTGAACCATATTTCCTTGCATGTTTGGAGTTGGTCCTCTCATTATCTGAGCTGGTCCCGTCATAACATTGGATTGGTTCTGACCATTAAATGGCTGCTTATTTCCTTGCATCTGATTGGTCATTATTTGCTCTATCATTGGGTTTTGCTGTAGCAAGACCTGGCCTTGAGGTCCCATCATTTGATTATGTGGTGCCATCATCTGCTGGCCCTGCTGGGGAATCATTTGTTTGGGGGGGGTCATTCTTTGCGGTGAAGGCCCAAGGTTTTGGTTTTGAGGGGCTACCATCATTTGGCCTTGTGGCATGAGTTGGGCACGAGAAAGGATCATTGGATTTTGAGGGTTCAGGGCTCCTTGAGCCTGAGAGTTCACCATCTGTCCTTGGGAGGACACAATCTGTTGATGCATGCCCATCATTTGAGATGGGGGTCCTTGTTGAGGCTGACTTTGCATGCTGCCCATGTTCACCTGAGGAACTCCACTGTTATTAGTTTGTTGACTGGCTATATTGCTATGAAGTCCCATCATATTGGGCTGCATCATATTTGGTGGCCCATGTGATACTTGCATCTGATTCTGGGGAGGACCAGTTCCTTGGCCACCTTTAAAAGAAAAAGCACAGCTTTAGAAAGAAATTCTTATGAATCAACTGGCATTAGTACATTCCAATGACCTTAACTACAAAGATACCCCACTCCCCACCATTCTGATTGACCAATTTAAATACCATTACCTGTCAACACACTTGAGAGTGCTTTTGGTGGGTTTTCTGGGTCATAAAGGTGTGACGCTGTATAATCATCTACATTGAGATCTTACTGCACAACAGGGATAGAGGTAAACAAGTTCTCCCCACTCCTGCCTGGCAACTCAATGATACAAATTTTTTGCTGGATAATCAAGCTTACATTCTCTCAGATTACAAAGGGAAGAGGACATAATCTCATTGTCAATACTGAATAAGATGATTGTTGCTACCTGTAAGATGAAGAAAATTAAAAACACTTTTGGTCAGTGAACTAAATTTTGCCTCAAGAGCAGCTGGGGAAATATAAGATGTAAGTGCAGAGACTTTAAGAGAAGATGCTTCCTTTCTAACAAGCAAATTCTGAAGAAGTTGGAGAGACCTACAAAATTTTTTAGGAAGCTAAAATCTGGACTTTCTTCTCCAGCTACCTGGGCAAACACTATTTGTTATATGAGCAAATAGGAAGGGTCAAAGAAATTGCCTTTTCTTCTCAAGATGTCATATGAATTTTCACCAGCTAAAAACAGGCTTTTCTAATTCAATCATATGCAACTAAAAGTGGGATCAAATGATTAAATTAATCCCAAGTGAGAACACAGGACTATCAGGATATTTTTGATGGCATCAGACATCCAATTTAAACGATGCCTTGACATAAAGGGGCAAGATAGGAATAGAAATAGCAATTTGGTACATAAAAATATCAGAGAGATGAAATGTGGACCTTTGAGCACTTCTTGGCTCATTCCTGGAGTAATCAGATTTAGCCTCTCCCAAAATGTTTTGTTTCATAGTATACTATGGGGACTAATTGCACTAGATGTTTTCATGCTTTTGCAACCAATACACAATGAATCAGAAGCTATTTTCTGTGTGAGTCAAGTTAGCATGTAGTTATATATATATATTATTTACTGATTTCCAAATCAGTTATCTACAGGTCCCAACACTTCTCAAATAGATTGTGGAGAAAAATCCCTGGCTAATAAGATAAGCCATTACAGATCTCCTTGACCTTTACTTTCACCTATTTTCAATCTAGCTTTATTCACTCTGCCCAGAACACATGGTCAGCTGCTACTGATGGCAGCATTACACCCAGCCTCTCAAGTGCACTGGCTGCCAGTTAGCCTGATCCAGATGTGTTTCATCACTCCTTATTTCAATTGAGAAAGGGTTAAAGTAAGGAATAAATACAGAAACATCTTAATTATAGGAATAATTTACTGGAGGCTTAAAGCTCTAGTCAAAAACAGGAGTCACAGACCTGAGAATCTTTCCTGTAAATCTCTTCCCTAACTAATTTGAAGGCTAAAGTTGTTAGCTTCCCTAATTTGTTCACAACAAGACAAACAGCCTATTTCAATGACATTTGTTGAGACATCTATTCATCACATAATCCTAGGAGTTAGAAGGAATCATAAAGCTCAGGTAGTTTAACCTCTATCTCAATGGATGAATTTTTTCTCTAATATCCCTGCCAAGTGGTTTATCTGGCCTCTGTCTAAATATACCTCCAGCAACAGGAACACTTGAAGCAGACTAGACCATTGATGAATAGCTCTGTTAAGCAGTTTTTCCTTACAGGTAGCTGAAATCTGCCTTTTTTTTAACCTCCATCTATGAGGTCTAATCATACCTTCTAGGGGACAAGAGTATAAATTTAATCCCTCTTCCACATGATAATTCTTAAGATATCTTAAGACAGTAATTGTGCCTGTTTTATTTACTCCATCAGCCTCAAATCTCCTTTGTACAAATTTGGCATAAAAGAAAGATAAAATCAGTATGATCTAAAGCTCTTGTCCACAGATATAGGGAGAGAGAGACAAACCTGCATGTTGTACACTCTGGTTTCCTTGTAGTTGAGGGGCTCCTGTGTTTCCAGGGGTTCCAGAGGCTGTTGAAGGCACTTGGCCTTGCATAAAATTCTGATTGGCCTGTCCTGTCGAGAAGCCAGGTGGGAGCCGTTTAGGTATTCCTTAATAGAAAACAATGAGTGAGGCAGTTACCTAGCAAATTAGCACTCTTCTACTCAAGTATGGAATGAATAAGGAAGAATGAACAGCATGAGGAATCCACTTACTTAGGTCTTTTTTTTTTTTTTTTAAGTCACACTGGCTATATCTTTATGTTAAGTTCAGAAAAAATGGGTTAAAAAAAATCAACACTTTTACATGAGCATTGTCAAAAATAAAAAGAAAATATTTTAAAATTTATATTTAGAACATGCCAAGGAAAAGAGGGCAATCTGCTACCTAGAAGTGACCAGAGTTCACTGGCACAGCTAGGTTCATGTGCTCACACTGTTCTGTAGTCTACCAAATCTGGAAAATCCGAATTTCCTCAGCACAGACCCCAAAAAAGCATCTGAAACAAGGGAACATGCTAAAACTTGAAATATGAGAAAAAAAAAAAAAGCATGAGAACAGGTTGATATGCAACATATCAAGGTGAACAGTTGAGTTCTGATATTAAAAATAGTTAAGTAGCTTCAATCCCATCAAAGGAGATAAATGACATTTCCTCCCACAATATTTCTCCTTTCCTCCTTAGCCCACCTTAAATATTGTAATGTTGATTTCTTTAAAATGGGTGGTAGGGAAAAGCTTCAATATGAGGGAGGATATCATCAGTTTTAACACAGAACCTGCCCTAAGGTTCTCTGCTCCATCCTCTGATGGTCATGATACAAAGAATTATTGTAATATGAAATGGCTAAAATCTTGCTTCTCTTTTTTGACAATGTTTTATATCTGAGAATTTAGAAGGAGAGTAAATAATAGATCATATCTAAGTGAACCCATCAAGGACTCAATAGAAGACATTTAACTCAAAAATCTTCTTTCCAATTTTACTTTTATGAAATATATTTCTCTCTTTAAAAGTACTATATTTTCAATCCCATTCTCCTCAGAAGACACTTTTTGCATACAAATATGCATCTATTTAATAGCATGTCTTCTTGCACCAACCAATGGTACCTGAAAACACATTAATCAAATCTGTAGAATGGGACCCAGATAAAGCCTGGCTGATGATCTGTATCAGAATGTCCAGAATATTGGGGGGCTGAAGTTTGGGGTTGAAATTTTTTTCCGGAAAACATGAATTTGGTAGGGCCCTTTTCTCCAAGAGATGCAAATATTAAAGCCATAACTATAGCCCATGTCAAGAAAATAAACTGCAAGCCAGTGAAAAGATCAATGAGCAACTCAAGTTCACTAGAAACTATGAGAACATGCCTTTACTATGCTGTACTAGAGCTTTAAGGAATATTTTGGGGGGGAAGGGGGAAGTGACTTTTTTTCTAAGCCTGTTTATCAGATGACAATTATAACTGTGCTTTCTATGTTTTATTGAAAAGCTCCAAGCACATTCTTGTGCACTAGATAAATGATTAATAATAATAAATAAAAATAAACATGGAAATGGGTAAGTTTTACGGTAATCGTTTTACCTCTCACACATTAAGCTCCATTGCTTTTTCTTCATACGAGACACCTTAAAAATTAATAAATAAATCTCCTTTAGGTATAACTAGTGGAGCTCCCTCTCTAAGGAGCAGCTATCTGCATTATAATACTATTAAAGTCAAAGTGTTCTGAACTTATCTTTTGCATTTTAACAAAATTTTACCATATTTATCAAAAGACCACGTTTATTTTTACCAGTAGTTGGTGTACTACCAAGGGTAGCTAGGTGGTCCAATAGATAGAGAGGTGGGTCTGGAATCAGGAAGATTCAGGTTCCTGAGTTCAAATCCAGTCTCAAACACTTCCTAGCTGTGTGACCCTGGCCAAGTCACTTAATCCTGTTTGCCTCAAATCCAAATGGGGTCACAAGAGTCAAAAACAACTTAAAACCACTAATTAACCACAATGTGCTAAAATCAATAGATAAGCTTGTGAAATATGACAACTCTTTTTCTCTTAAGATTTATAGTAAGATTCTATATTTGATCTTTTTATTTTGGCCTGAGGAGAAACATCACATTTCTATTTTGTGATTGAATTATTTATAAAATGTGCTGTTCTTGACACATTTTCTTAGCTGACAAGTCAAAAGATCTCAGAAAATAAAACAAACGCATCTAACATGGATTACTGGCATTTGCACAAAGATGATTGGCTTAATTATCAAGATATAATACACTAAAGTAGCTAAGTTAATGACAATACTAACCATGCAGTAGAAAATATGAATTAGATCCTTACAATATAGCTTTACCCATGCCAACTGAAAAAGCCAGATGAAGTTCTAGCAATTTTTCTCTTTAAAAAAGTTGAATGGCAAAAAAAATGTTCAGTACAACTCACCTCCTAGACTTGGATGTAAACCCTGTGGACCCTGATTTTGCTGTTGCATCACCATGAAGTTGGGTGGCACATTCCCTTGTTGAACCATAGGATTTCGACCAGGAGAAGTGACAGGCTGCTGAAATCCTTGGGGAAGAGGGTTATTTTGAGGTGGCCTTGGTCCCATCTGCTGCTGTGTTTGGTTAACTGTTGGAGATGACGCAGGAGACCCCTGCTGAAAAGAGGAAGGAGACGAGGCAGGAGACTTGTTCGTTAGGTGAGGCTGCTGAAGTGGTGTAGGGACCCGGGAAGGTCCTCCTTGAAGACTCTTCATTTGAGGAGCAGTAAATTGACCTGGGTTGCTCATTGGAGGAAAGTTTGTATGGGACTGTGAGGCTTGCTGGCTTCCAAAGGGATATGGAGGTGGAGGGTGGGAAGGAGTCTGTACTGTGGCTAGAGATGGTCTTGCCTGGAGCTGCTGCTGCATAGGACCAGGAAGGGGGGCTTTTTTCCATCCTTGATTTGCTGTCAATGTGCCCAGAGCACCCTGGGCTGGTGGAGGCTGAAGAGCTCCAGAAGGCAACTGGTTCCAGCCAGGAGGCACAGGCACCTGAGTGGGAGTAGTAAAAGGAGGCCGAATACTCTGTGGCTGCTGCTGCTGCTGTTGCTGTGGGGGTCTGGGTTGCATCTGCTGTTGCTGCTGCTGCTGCTGAAGCTGCTGAAAATTAGGTGGATTTATCTGTCTGTTAATGGGAACAGGCTGCATTTGATGGAGTTGAGGAGGCAAAGATCCTGAGCTATGACTCTGTTGCTGTAAAGGAAGCCCAGAGAGGAGTGGATCCACTGAATCTGTTTTAAAGAAAATCAACAAAGGGAAAATTCAACTAATGCCACTGAAAAGTGATAATAGCTCACTTTTCTTTTGCTTTTTGCTAAGGCAATTGGGGTTAAGTGACTTGCCCAGGGTCACACAGCTAGGGAATATTAAGTGTCTGAGACCAAATCTAAACTCAGATCTTCCTGACTTCAGGGCTGGTGCTCTATCCACTGCGCCACCTAGCTGCCCCAATAGCTCACTTTTCAATACCACTTTATGGTTTACAAATCAGTTTTAGATTTGAAGGCTTACAAAATTACAAAAACACTTCCTTATCATAACTCTATTATGGCTGGCTTAAGTACTATTATCTCCATTTTATAGAGGCTGAAAAAGAAAAGTAACCTGTACATAGTTGTACATTAAATGCCAAAGGTGGAATTAACCCCAGGACTTCTGATCCTCAGTCTATACTAGGATCTCTTATGATACAATAGGTTTCATGAAGTCAATTATCATCTCTGCAGATGGTTCTCAGATCAATTTATCTAGTCCTGACTTTTTTCTTGACACCCAAGCCAATTGCCCATTGTTTATCTTGGGCAGGATGTCTTGTCGTAAAGACATCTTTTACAACATGTCCAAAATTGAATTCATTATCTTTCTTCAAAAATCCTCATCTCTTCCTAACTTCTCTCTTGCTATCAAGGGCACCACCATCCTTCTAGTCAACCAGACTTACAATTTAGGTGTCATTCTCAATTCCTCATTCTCTCATCTCCTCTCCTCTCTCCCATATGCTCCTTTCTCTTTTCTAACCCCAACACCACAGTAGTGTAGGCTTTCATCACCACTGAAATGAGCTTTCTAAAGTGCAGTTCTTTTTAAAGCCCATCATAACCTGGTCTATTCCTATCTTTTGTATTTTCCTGCACTTTATTCTCCTCGATATCCTATACAACACACCAGGGACACTGTCCTACCTATTGCTACTCCAATATGGCATACCATTTCCTGACTCCAGGTGTTTTTATTGGCCTGAAATGCTCAGCCTTCTGGCTTCCTTCAAATTCTGACTAAAATCTCACTTTCTGCAAGATTTTCCTAGTCACTTTAAGGCTAGAACCTTCTCACTTAGATAACCTCCAATTTATCTTGCCTTTATCTTGTTTGTATCTAATTGTCTGCATGTTGTCTCCCTCATTAGATTGTCAGCTACCTGAGAGCTCTTTTTGCCTTTCTTTGTGCTTAGCACAGGGGCTGACACATAATAAGCATTTAATTAATGTTAATTTGACTGGACTAGAAACTGCACAAAAAGAGCGATTGTTGTAAAGGAAACCAAACATATGTATAAGTACTATTGTATTTAACATCTGTTAAAGAATTACATAAAAGGAGCAGTTGGAGGGCACAGTGAATAGAGCACTGGCCCTGGAGTCAGGAAGAGCTGAGTTCAAATTCAGTCTCAGACACATAACACTTTCTAGCTATGTGATCCTGGGCAAATCATTTAAATCCAACTGCCTTGCCAACAGAAAGAAGAAAAAGAGAGAATTACATAAAAGCAATTTTTAAAAATACATATAAATATTTATTATACAGTATCAAATGAATAGAGCAAGAATATTAAGAGTGTGCCTATTTAATCACATGCTAAATACTTTCTGCAACATCTAAAGAAATGAACAGAATTCTAAAGGAAAGGCTCACAGATAGGTTTTAAAAGAATCAAAAAAGTTTCAATTTGAAAGTATTTGTGCAAGAATCAGCATGCCACTGTGGGCAATCATTTAGACCTGGAATCAGAAGGCCTGAATTCAAGTTCTACCTTTGACTTATAATAGCTGTGTGATTCTGGGCAAATCACTAAACCTCCAGGCAATGGAATTTAAAGTAGTAGAGTAGGTCCCAAAGTACCTGGGTAGAAAATTTCCTTACTGGCAGTTCCCTGAAATCACAGATCCACTGGAAAACAAACATGGTCAGTGCTTAGACAAAGGCATTTGAAGTGGGGCTAATGGTATCAAAGACAAAAATGGTCATGTAGGGAAAGACTTTAAGAAATGGTGAACAAACAGATTTGCTACTTAACAAGATCAATACTATCTAAATGCAATACCTTTGCTGGCTTCTCAAGGCTCTATGAGAAATAAGTTGGTGCTAACAAATTGTTCATGTACATATATGCATATGTGTATATCAGAATATGGCCAATGTGGAAATCTGTTTTTCTTGATTACTTCGTAACATGGATTTTATTTTAATTCTCAATGTGGGGAATGTAGAAGACAAAATTCTACTGAAATGTTTAAAAAAAAAAATTAAGTTAGTGCTTCTTGCCAAAGAAGGGAGCTAAGAATTAAAGAAAATGATCAACTCATATAAGCTACTTCCATAATATAAAGAATTCAAGAACTAAAGAGAAAATAAATAGAGAAGAGTTGATATAATCAAGCTTTCCCCTCTTATGACTGTGGATAGTAAGGATAGTTTAGAGCATAGTTCCATATTGAAGCCAAAGTTCAATTCCTGTATTGTCTAGTTAGCTCTGCTCTGTTTCACAGTCACAATCTACACACCTAATTTAGGCCAGCTGTTTGGAAATTGATATCATTACAAAGGGGACCAAATAAAGGCAATGGCATTAAGGCAAAATAGAATAAATCAAAGCTTGACGATGAGAAAAAAAGAGTTCAAAATCTGTATCCTAACTATTACTGGGATCTTGGATCGAAAGAGAAAGCTTTTCATATTTCTTTCCTCTCTGAGATTCTATGAAGATACATGATCTTCAAGTAGGGAAAAAAAATACTTTTTTTTTGCTTGACAAGATTAAAGAAATAAAATAATCTAATAATTACAAAAGGACTATAAAATCAGTAGGAAAGATGGAATAACAGAAGGAGAACTAGACTCAAAGTCACAAAACCCAAGTTCAAATTTTGGCTCCAACACTGATTAGAATCTATGGGTAAGTCACTTCACTTTCTTATTAAGAGTCTGTTTCTTTCTCTACAAAAGTGGAAATAACAACACACTCTATACCTCAGGGGATTGTTATAAGGAAAGAGTTTTGCAAATCTTGTAAAAACATGAGCTAATAGTAAGGTCCCTTAAAAATAGCTACTTGCTAGTATGCTAACATAAGCAAAAGATCAAAAATATCAGAAAAAAAATCTTATTGGATCTGATTCTTTCTTTGTAAAATGTGATGGTTGGAATAGTATTTTCCAGGCTTCCAGCACAATTCCCATAACTATCATTCAAAGAACCAATTTTTGTGGAAATAAGATCTAACAACTGCTCTCCATGTGCTGCAGCCACAATTTCAAAACACTGGAGAAAGTTCTTTTCATCAAAACCCTGTCAAATGATTCGTATTAGAAATGGAGACAGCTTTGTCAATGGAAATAAAATTAAGGAAGATGCATTACCATCTGCTTTGTTGCCAAAGCAAATTTAATAAGGATAAGGGGCCTTTCCATCTGACTCTGTTCTAACCTTCTGTGTGTTATATATCCCCTTATAGAAATATAAGCTTCTTGAATGAAGGCACTATCTTAGTTTTCTATCTGTGTCCTAGGTGCTTTGCACATAAGAAGTGCTTAAGAAATGCCTTCACATTCTATGAATCTGTTGAGGGATAATTTCGAAAGATACCTTAGAAGCCCTTCTCCCATTTTATCCTTAGTACTTCTATCATTTTAAGGAAATGAGAGCTATTAAAACAACAACAACAACAAAAAAAGCAAGCAAATGTGTACTTAAGAAATGTTTACTATCTCTAAGCTAGGTCACAAATAAAAGACATTGACTTTAGATAGCACTGATCTTGTTATCTTAAGCAGAAAATCTATTTGTTCACTATTTCTTTAAAAAAATAGCTTTTTATTTTCAAAATACATGCAAAGATAGTTTTCAGCATTCATTTCTACAAAACCTTGTGTTACAAATTTTTCTCCCTCCTTTCCTCCCACCCCCTAACCATGTTCAATTCTTCCAAATGCACTTACACATTTATGCTACACAAGAAAAATCAGATCAAAAAGGAAAAAAAATGAGAAAGAATAAAAGAACAAGCAAACAACAGAAAAGGTGAAAATACTATGCTGTGATCTACATTCAGTTTCTGCAGTCCTCTTTCTGGATGTAGATGGCTCTCACCATCACAAGTTTATTGGAAATGGCCTGAATCAATTCATTGTTGAAAAGAGCTATGTCCATCAGGGTTGATCATCACATAATCTTGTTGTTGCCATGGTCAATGTTCTTTTGTTTCTATTCCCTTCACTTAGCATCAGTTCCTGTAAGTCTCTCCAGACCTTTCTAAAATCATCCTGCTGAAGATGGTTCAATATTAGGAAAACTACTGCATAATTGACTACATCAATAACCAAATTAACAAAACACATATGATTATCTCAATAGAAGCAGAAAAAGCATTTGATAAAATCCAACACCCATTCCTATTAAAAACACTAGAGAATATAGGAATAAATGGACTTTTCCTTAAAATAGTCAGTAGCACATCAGCTACCTCATATGTAATGGTGATAAACTGGAACCATTCCAAATGAGATCAGGGGTAAAACAAGGTTGCCCACTATTACCATTACTATTCAATATTGTATTAGAAATGCTAGCTTTGGCAATAAGACAAGAAAAAGAGGTTAAAGAAATTAGAGTGGGTCACAAGGAAACCAAATTATCACTCTTTGCAGATGATATGATGATATACTTAGAGAACCCTAGAGAATCAACTGAAAAACTATTAGAAATAATCCACAACTTTAGCAAAGTTGCAGGATACAAAATAAATCCACATAAATCATCAGCATTTCTATACATCACTAACAAAATACAACAAGAGATAGAATAAACTAATCTATTTATTTAGTGCTATACCAATCAAACTCCCAAGAAATTATTTTACTGACCTAGAAAAAAATAACAACAAAATTCGTCTGGAAAAACAAAAGGTCAAGAATTTCAAGGGAATTAATGGAAAAAAAAAAAAAAGTAAATGAGGGTGGCCTAGCTGTAACAGATCTAAAACTATATTACAAAGCAGTGGTCATCAAAACCATTTGGTACTAAGAAACAGAGTAGTTGAAAGTGGAACAGGTTAAGTTCACAGGACAAAATAGTCAATGACTACAGTAATCTAGTATTTGACAAACCCAAAGACCCCAGCTTTTGGGATAAGAACTCACTATTTAACAAAAACTGCTGGGAAAATTGGAAACTAGTATGGAAGAAACTAGGCAATAACCTATACCTAACACCATATACCAAGATAAGGTCGAAATGGATTCATTATCGAAACAAAGAATGATATTATAAACAAATTAGAAGAACGAAGGATGGTTTACCTCTCAGATTTGCAGAGGAGGAAGGAATTTATGACCAAAGAAGAACTAGAGAATCATCATTAATCACAAAATAGATAATTTTGACTATATCAAGTTAAAAAGTTTTTGTACAAACAAAATGAATGCAGACAAGATTAGAAGGGAAGCAATAAACTGGGAAAATATTTTTACATTCAAAAGTTCTGATAAAGGCCTCATTTCTAAAATATATAGAGAATTGATTCAAATTTATAAGAATTCAAGCCATTCTCCAATAGATAAATGGTCAAAGGATATGAGCAAACAATTTTCAGATGAAGAAATTGAAATTATTTCTAGTCACATGAGAAGATGCTCCAAATCACTGTTGAGAAATGCAAATTGAGACAACTCTGAGATACCACTACACATCTGTCAGATTGGCTAAGATGACAGGAAAAGATAATGATGAATGTTGGAGGGGATGTAGGAAAACTGGGACACTGATACATTGTTAGTGGAACTGTGAATGGATTCAACCATTCTGGAAAGCAATCTGGAACTATGCTCAAAGAGTTATCAAACTAGGGCAGATAGATGGCGCAGTGGATAGAGCACCAGCCCTGAAGTCAGGAAGACCTGAGTTCAAATCTGGTGGAAGACATTTAACATGTCCTAGCTGTGTTACCCTGGGCAAGTCACTTCACCAATTGCCTCAGCCAAAAAAAAAAAAAAAAAGAATTATCAAACTGTGCATACCCTTTGACCCAGCAGTGTTTCTATTGGGCTTATATCCCAAAGAGATCTTAAAAGAGGGAAAGGGACCCACATGTGCAAAAATGTTTGGGGAAGCCTTTTTTGTAGTGACTAGAAACTGGAAAGTGAATGGAATGCCCATCAACTGGAGAATGGCTGAATAAATTATAGTATATGAATGTCATAGAATATTATTGTTCTGTATGAAATGACCAGGAGGATGATTTCAGAGAGGCCCAGAGAGACCTACATGAACTGATGCTAAGTGAAATGAGCAGAACCAGGAGATCATTATACACAGCAACAAGACTATATGATGATCAATTCTGATGGACATGGTTCTCTTCAACAACGAGATGCTTCAAACCAGTTCCTATTGTTTAGCAATGAAGAGAGTCATATACACCCAGAGAGAGGCCTGTGGGAACTGAGTGTGGACCACAACATAACATTTTAACGCTTTCTGTGAATGTTTGCTTACATTTTGTTTTCCTTCTTAGGTTGTTTTTTTTCTCTTTCTAAATCCAATTTTTCTTGTGCAGCAAGATAACTGTATAGATATGTATATACATATTGGATTTATCATATATTTTAACATTTCACATGCATTAGACTACCTGACATCTAGGGGAAAGGATGCGGGGAAGGAGGGAAAAATTTGGAACAGAAAATTTAGCAAAGGTCAATGTAGAAAAATTACTCATATGTTCTTAAATAAAAAGCTTTAATAAACAAACAAACAAAAAAGACTATATCTATGCTAAACTATTGGATCAGGATACAGCTGAGTTTTATTTTTTACAATTTTGAATTCCAAATTTTCTTTCTCCTTTCCTCTCCTGAAATAATAAGCAATTTGACACAGATTATACATGTGCAATCATGTGAAACATATTACCATATTAGCCATGTGAAAGACACAAATCAAAAAATAAATGCATAAAAAATAAAGTAACAAATAGTATGCTTCAATCTAAAATAAAATAAAATAAAATTATCCTGATTGTTTCTTATAGAACAGTAATATTCCATTACATTCACATACCATAACTTATTTATGGGTATGATGGGCATCCATGCAGTTTCCAGTTTCTTGCCACTACAAAAAAGGCTGCTATAAACATTTTTACACAGGTGTTCACCATTTCTTAAAATCTTTCCCAATCTGACCATTTCCTCTGATAGCATTAGTCATTACAAGTGTCTTTGTCTAAGCACCAATCATGTTTGTTTTCCAATGGAACTGGGATTTCATTGGTATAGGGAACTCCAAGTAAGGAAATTCCCTCTACTTTGGGACCTATTCTATGGATTTATATTTCACATCCTGAGGCTCTGTGTTTAGTGATTTTCCTGGAGTCACACATGCAGAAATAAAATTCAATGGGTAAAGAAATGTTGAATTGTGAATGATGAGCTGCAGGATTTGATCAACTACTAATATATCTATTCAAAGGCTTAAAAAATGTTCAATCAATATTTCCAAAAGACAAATATGTGTCCCTTTTCCCAGAAATATGCAAAGTATCTCTGGGCCTCATCTATAAAATTAATGGGAAGGATTCATGACTTATACAGTTCTTTCTAACTCTAAATCTATGAATCTATAATAAACTCATTTTGGGTTAATTTTTTTTTTTTTTACTTTTTAACTTACTCTTAACCTAAACAAGTGGATGGGAGCTCAGCACAACAAAGAGTTGGAGAGTAACAAACTTGATGCCATCTTGCACTTTACAATAGACTTTTTGCCAAATACCTGAGTTCATTACCTGACTGTGAAGCAGGTCGAGGTGCTCTAGTCTGCAGCTCTGGATTAGTACCAGCTGCTATCATGGAAGAAGATACATTTCCACCTTGGGACATCATAACAGCTGCAGGATTGTTCATCCTTATTAATCCTACAAAAAAATTTGAAATTCATTAGTTTTTCTTAAAGCAGAGTAATAACTTAGAATCATACTCAAAAGGTACATTTCCATAGCACTTTAAGTTTAATCAAGTGTGTTTTTTAAAAATAACAATCTTCTGATGTAACCAATATAAGTATTTTTACTGAAGAGAAAACTGAGAATAAGAGAGATAAAGTGACTTGTCAAGGCACACAGCAAATAAATGTTAGAGTAAGGACTTGAGCACAAGTCTCTCAATTCCAATTCAGAGTTTTCCAATATACCATGATGCCTCATTCAATTCAATTCAATAAACAAAGTCATACCATATGCTACTATTATGTACTGTTCTAGTAAAATGAAAACAAAACAAAAAACAAACAAACAAAAAAACACTTCTTGTTCTTCAAAAGCCTACATGCTACACAAAGGGGATACAACAGATATATAAGTAAAGTGCACAAGGAAAACAAGAGGAAAAGCACATTAACAACTTAGGGTGTAACGGGAAGTCAAGAAAATATCTGTGGACAAGGATAGCTGTGATAAATCTTGATGGAATAAAAGGATTCCAAGAAATATAAATAAGAAAGAAGTACATTCTAGAAACAGGAGATGGCTTGTTGCAAATACAGAGGCAGAAAACAAGAGTCAAGTTCAGAGGCAAGCTATGAATGGAATAAAAAAGCCATGAACAGAGAATGATATGAAATAAGGCTGGAAAACAAGGGTGATGGGCATTTTAGTTGAAGGAATTTGACATGCAAGGAACATAATGGAAGTACAATCAGTAAAACTTAGCAACTGATAGTTATGGGGATGAGGTGAAATAGAGGATTATTAAGTTGAGAAAACAACTGTAGTGCCCTCAAAAGTAATAGGGGCTGTACCAGATCTAAAAGTGTATTAAAAAGCGGTAGTCATCAAAACCATTTGGTACTGGCTAAGAAATCAAGTAGAGGATCAGTGAAATAGGTTAGGTACACAAGACTATGGTAATCTACTGTTTGATAAACCCAAAGACTCCAGCTTCTGGAGTAAGAACTCACTATCTGACAAAAATTGCTGGGAAAACTGGCAAATAGTATGGCAGAAACTAGGCAGAAATCAATATCTTACACTCTATACCAAAATGAGGTCAAAATGGGTACATGATTTAGACATAAAGGGTGATTCTATAAGCAAATTTGGAGAGCAAGGAATAGCTTTCCATCAGATCTATGGAAAAGGGAAGAATTTATGATTAAACAAGACATAAAGAATGTTATGAGATGCAAAATGGATAATTTTGATTACATTAAATTAAAAAGGTTTTGCGCACAAAAAACCCAAAGTAACCAAGATTAGAATGAAAGCAAAAAGCTGGGAAACAATTCTTATAAACAGTGTTTCTGATAAAGGTCTAATTTTTCTTTTCTTTTCTTTTTTTTTTTTTGCTGAGGCAATTGGGGTTAAGTGACTTGCCCAGGGTCACATAGTTAGGAAGTGTTAAGTGTCTGAGACCAGATTTGAACTCAGGTCTTCCTGACTTCAGGGCTGGTGCTCTATCCACTGTGCCATCTAGCTGCCCCAAAAGTCGAATTTTTCAAATATATAGAGAATTGAATCAAATTTATAAGAACACAAGACATTCTCCCAAAAGGATATGAACAGGCACTTTCCAGGTGAATAAATTAAAATTACCTATACTCATATGAAAAAATGGTCTAAATCATTGATTAAAGAAATGCAAATTAAAACAACTCTGAAGTACACCTCACACCTATCAGATTGGCTAATATGACAGGAAAAAATGATGATAAATGTTGGAGGGAATATGGGAAAACTGGGACACATGCATTGTTGGTAGAGTTATGAAATGATCCAACCATTCTGAAGAACAATTTGGAACTATGCCTAAAAGGCTATAAACTACATTTGATCCAGCAATATCATTATTAAATCTATATCCCAAAGAGATCATAATAAAGGGAAAAGGACATACATGAAACAAAAATATTTATAGCAACTCTTTGTGGTGGTAAAGAATTGGAAATTGAGAAAATGTCCATAATCAGGGGAATGGCTGAACAAGTTATAGTATATGAATGTAATGAAATAATATTGTTCTATAAGAAACAATAGGCAGGCTGATTTCAGAAAAACCTGAAAAGATTTACATGAAACTGATGCGGAATGAAGCAAGTAGAATCAGAGAACATTATACAAAGTAACAGCAACAATGTATGACAATCAACTGTGATAGACTTAGCCTTTCTCAATTATGCTATTCCAAAAAACTCATGATGAAAATGCTGACCACATCCAGAGAAAGAAGTGAGATGAGTCAATGCATACTATTTTTATTTTTTTCTTTCTCCTTGTTTTCCCCTTTGGTTCTGAGTCTTCTTTCACAACCTGACAAATGTGAAGTTTATATCCCCTTTGATTTCCTGACACTGTTACTACCCTGGCATAGGTCCTCATTACCTCACACCTGTACTGTTCCAATAGATTGGTAGTTGGTCTCCCTACCTCAAGTTTCTCCCCACTCCACTCAATTCTGAGGTAATGATCTTCTAAAGTGCTGATCTGACCATGCTATCCCTTATTCAATCAATTCTAATCACTCTCTATTCCCTTCAGGATCAAATACAAAATTCTGTTTGGTCTTAGCTGGTCTCCTCCTCTTCATTTATGACACTTCACCTCCCAGCTGTGGACATTCTCCTCAACTCTCTTGTATGAACAAAGAAAAAGATGTCCTCCTGATATTAACTCCAATTATCCAAATATGTTATTTGCAAATAGTTCTTTACTTAGGATCTTCCCTATTAGACTGTGAATTCCCTGAGGACATAGATTGTTTTTTGCCTTTTTTTTGGTACCCTGCTGTTTAACTACATATAGAGGGGGCTTAATAATTTCTTAACTTGAATTGGTTTGCTACAATTATCCCTCAAAAATAAAGCCTCCAAAAAAGCAGGGAAAGATGTATATAATATGATGCAAAATGTAGCAATAAGAAAAACAATATGTATAATGACTACAAATATGTAAACAAAAAGACTTAAAGAGTGAATGCTGCAAAATTACACAGAATAAGTATGGCGCCAAAGGAGAAATTAGCCCGCTTCCCCACATACACCACTCCTTTGTAGAGAGGTGGAAGGTCCATGGATGTGGTACACTGAAAATATTTCCAGACTTTATCAATGCATTTATTGGTTCTGTTGATTTGTTTTCTCTCTTTTTTAAAAAATATAATATTTGTTATATGGGATGGCTTTCTAAGAGAGGAAAGGGATACTGGGGGAAATTTTGGTGTGCTAAATAAATAAAAGATACTAAAAGAATTTATTTTAAAATGAAAGAAAAGAGTACTAGAGAGTTTTGTTATATCAGGAGGAAGAAGGATAATGAGGAAAATTTTGGTGATATTTAAAAGCAAAATATATCAATACTTTTTTTTTGGGGGGGAAATCACATCTTTCATATAGTCACATGTGCATAATATATACTGATACATATAAAACAGAAACTTCACTGTAAGTCATTCAGCTGAATTATATGATAGACATGGTTTCCTTTCTTTCACCCCAAAAAGATTTATTTGTTTCTGTCTGGCTTGTAACTAAATTATATTTAGTTTACATTTCACTAAGGTTACTGAAAAATGATAACTGGTTGTTTCTTAAATCAATTATCTTGACAATATTGTTAAAACATTATATCAGATATTAAATAACATATTGACATTCTTTTCCTCCTGTAAAGGAAAGTCAACCAAAAATGAGTCCTAGAGAGTTCAAGTGGCTACTAACTTATACTTAATATAATGCCATATTTAATTATGATAAGTTAATTCTTACCTGGACCGCCTGCCATGGGAAATCCTGTCTCCATCCTAACAGAATTCCCAGCTCCCATGGGGCCATTCATTCGAACATCTTGGCTTCGATTTTGAGCCAGAGCCAAGTTGATTGCACCTTCACCTGAAAAGGGTATCCAGGTTGAAAAGAGGAAACTATTTCAATGAGAGTAAACAAACTTTCAAGGATAATTCTAAAACCGAGTTTGATCTTTCCCAAAAGACTTTAGTATACAGTCCTAGCTGGCTAAATGGCCATCATTTTTATAGGATACGAAAACTGGGTAGCTAGATGACAAAACGGATGGTGTTATGAAGACTCCTCTTCCTGAGTTTAAATCTGGCCTCAGTCACTCACTGTCAGCCCGAGCAAGTCACTTAATCCTGTTCACCTCATTTTCCTTATCTATAAAATAAGCTAGGAAAGGAAATGGCAGGGGCAGCTAGGTGGTGCAGTGGATAGGGCACTAGCCCTGAAGTCAGGAAGACCTGAGTTCAAATCTGGCCTCAGACACTTAACATTCCCTAGCTGTGTGACCCTGGGCAAGTCACTTAACCTCAATTGCCTCAGCAAAAAGCAAAAAACAAACAAACAAAAAGGAAATGGCAAACTCCTCCAGTATTGCTGCAAAGAAAACCCGAAATACAGTCATGAACAGTGGGATATAACTAAAAAGCAACACAATGATAGCTAGACAAGATAGTATTAGGGACAAGGGCTCAACTGTTTTCCAGGCGATTTAAAGTTTCAGAGTGTTGCCAAGAACAATAAGAAGTTAAATAACTTGCCCAAGATCACAGTATGTGACAGTGATAGAGACAAGACTTGAAGCCAGGTCTTCCTAACTTGAGATTGGCTCTCAATCCATTCTGCCATCCTGCCTTTATACAAGTTAGTATTGTATAGGAGGAAATACATACAGCCTAGAATTCAGTATCATATGGCTCTTTCTGAAACCCTGACCAAGGGAGGTTACTTACCAGAAATACTATTTTGTAGTAAAGTTACTTATCTTAATGTCTTAGCCCTCTCCCAAACAGAAGGAACTACATCTTATCTAAACTTTCTATGGGTTTAGCATGTTGCCCTGTATACAAAAGCTACTAAATACTTGTTATTGTTATAAAAAGATTACATAACAAAGTCTCACTATAATATGGCCAATGGCATAGACCAAGAATGGGCAGTTAAAGTGATACTCCAATATTCCTAATGCTCAATACATTCAGCCCAAGACAATGTTGGAAAGAACCCTCATATGAACACAGGATAGCAATGTAGCATTAAATAAATTCTTTGTAATTCTCCAAAGCAGTATATAATGAAATTAAAAGGGAACTTGACAACCAAAAACTGAAACCTAGAAAGGTTATATAAATGTAAATACCACAAAACTTGTCCAAAAACAAGACTTAATTTACTATCTATCAAATAGAACAGTGAGGTAAGCAAAACATTTCAACAGCTCAGTATAGTGTTAAATAGCAGCTTTTATTAAACATAAAAAGCAAAACATTAGGTCCAGCAAACTTTAAAAAATGGCTTTTAAAATTAGTGACAGCACTGATGAGAAGATGCTATCTACAGTATATGCAAAATTAACATAAATATATAAAACCAATAAAGGGCCTTTTCCCAATGGCCAAAAGATATGAATAGTCCTCAAAATAAGTGCAAACAATTAACAACTTTATGAAAGACTGCTCCAAATTACCAATGAGAAACGCAAGTAAAAAAAAAATCTGAGACTGAACCTTAAACCAAACAAATCATAGATCATATCAAAAGATAATCTTAAAAGTATTATAGAAAAATAAGCATATCATATACTTTTAGAATTGTGAACTGGTCTAACCATCCAGTAAATCAATTTGGTATCATACAAACCAAGTTACTAAAACTGTGTAGGCCCTTTAGCTGCACATATATGTCAAGGAAGTCAGTTAGAAAGGCTCCATACATACCAAAATATTAAGAGCAGCATTATTTGTGCTGCAAAGACTGAAAATAAAGTAGAGGCTCATCAAATGGGGAACAAATTATGGCATGTGAAAATAATGTCACAAGAAATAATGCATAAAAAGAATTCAGAGAAGCACTGGAAGATTGATGAAATGTTTCAGTGAAGTAAGCAGAACCATGAAAATAACTTATACAATAACAATGTAAATAAAAAGAACAAAAATGGCAAAATAAAGCTGAACCAAGCTTGGCTCCAGAGAAGATATGAGAAAATGTACTTCCCTCATATCTTTGTAGATATGAGTTACCATGGGTATGGGATACTGGATATATTATTGGATACAGCTGATTAGTTTTACTATCCCTTCCTTTCTTTTTTATTCTTTGTTACAAAAGCTGTATAGTTCACTGCTGGGGTGGGGTGTAGGGAATAGATTTGGAGAAAAAGATGATTAACTATCAATAACAAATTTTAAAATGAAATAAAATTAGTGATAAGTAGCAGGTAAAGCCACTAAGCAGAAACTGCTTTGGGAGCATTAGAATGCTAAATTTCCAAACCTAAAAAACCCCTATTAATATGTATATATAAATGAAGGTACAAAAAGTGTTTAACAGTTACATAATTTTATTAAAAGGGACCTCAAATATTATCTTACAGCCACTTCCTTCCCAATATAGGAATTGCCTTTATAATATTCCTCATAGTCATTTACTCAATGTTTTCAGAAAAAATCAATTTTCTAGCTGCTAAGTATTTTCTATGAATCAGACAAGCCTCATGGTTAAATGAGTCCCTCCTTATGGCACTAAAAGACAAATGTATCCTGAAGCCTTTCATAATCTCTCCATGTTGGACATTAATGGACGGCTTTTCAAACAATGGGATGCTTTGATGCATAAATAAAATAATATTGGCTCAGGCTAGAGGGACTGTCAGGACTAGGACTAGGACTAGGACCCTGTAAGTATACATATAAAGTGGAGGAGTAAGAAGTGTAGGTAAACAAATGACTTCCTCACTGCTCCCAACAATTTCATAAATGTATCATAGTTGTTTTTTTTTGTTTTGTTTTGTTTTGTTTTGTTTTTAAATTGGAAAATTCCAATTTAATCCTCTACAAAGGTTTGAATTCTGGGTCCCCAAGGAAAAAATATCAAAAAGGCCTTCCATCTTCTTCTTTATTCATTTCTAGCAGACAACCTAAACAGAACACAATCCAAAAATGGTCAACTCTTATCAATGAATCATGTAGTAGGATCTATCCAAAGGCAAAGGAGTTGAAGTGGATAACCTTTCAGGTCTCTCCTGGTTTTAGAATTCTAGACAATTGTTATAGTAAAAAGACAAGACAATATTCAGATTTTGCCTTCTCCCTCCACCAAACGGTGCCAGATATCATCTTTTGCAATGAAAAGATTTAATTAGATACTCAATGCTGAAGTAATTTTAACCTTTTGAACTGGATATAGCAATTATTAAAAACATACAGAAAGGGGGGGAAAAATCTACCAAAGTAATATTTATTGGCTTTTGTATTATTGGCTTTTGTATAAGAAGAAACAGTTCATAGATGAAAAAAAAAGAGTTCCAAAGAATAAACTGTATGATAGTTTATCCAAATTTCCTTTCCAGGAAAACAGACCCATCTCATGGACAGAGAGAAGCATGGATGACTAGGGTTTAAAAACATGTAATAATGACAACTTTTCTTCTTGATCTTCTTAATGAAGTTTGTGGCTATGTAGCCACAAAAATATGGTGCTATCAAAGCCAAGAAAGTTATTTTGCTCTGTTCCATAGTCAAACCTGTGTTGGTCTTTGGGCTACTAACTAATAGTATGACTGTGGCCAATTATATAATTTCTTTGGAATTTAAGTTTTCCTATTGTAAAATAAAAAGGTTTGATCAAGTGATCTCTAAGGCAAAGTTCTTATTCTGTGGGTTGAGACCCCACATGGTGTCAGATAACTGAATGTGGGGGTCACAAAATTATGATTTACTATCAGTAAATGTTTGATTTGTGTACCAATTTTATATACCAAAAATCCAAGGTTACATAAAAATTTATTGGGAGAAAGGGGGTCACAAGCAAAAAAAGTTTAAGAAGCCCTGCTCTAAGGTTCCCTGTAGCTCTAAAATTTTTGTGAGCCAATCTAAGACTTTTTATTACAAAGAAGACAGAGAGTGAGTAGAAGAACCAGCACAAACCCACCCTCCATTATTAAAAAATTGAATGTTTATACTATACTGATGACATAATCAGTAGTATTAATATTGTGTATCCAGGAAGGTAAATGTTTACTAGGGACTGCTAGAGGGATACTGCGACTTGTCTACTGAAGGCTTATCTCTACTACAGGTTTAGCAGAGTCTGTCTGAAATTGTTATGAATTAGAGAGTATGAAATTAAATATGTGAATTAAAAGGAAAAACAAGTTTTTCTTGCTTTCCAAAAAAAGGGAAGGAAATCATAAACATATGCTAAAGCCAGTCTTTTCAATTAGTAAAATCCCAAAGTACCCTAACAAAGTTAATAAAGCACTAGTTCCCAATCTTCAGTCATAACTCAAAATCACGTTGCCAAGAATCTATGGCAAGGTTATGAATGATTCTTAGAAAAAGACTGTTCCCCAATGTTATGCCAAACATAGATTAGGGAGGACAGGAAGTGATAGTTTTAAGGAGAGGATTATCTCCTAAGCCATAGCCAACAAGATGGCAACACCTCCTCTTACTAGCACAGCAAAAATGGCCACCACTAGCTCTACTATTTGAACCCTTGAGGATGGTAGAGCAAATAGAAGGGGGAGCAAGTGGCCCAAGGTTTGCTGCACACACCCTAAAGTTAGAAAGCTATGTTTATATCATGACAACCATTGTTATATCCATGAATCATGACTCACAAATGCAGTAAGTTGGATCCCAAAGGGGACTGGGTAGCAGAGTGACAAGACAGCACCAACCTCAACCCATCTTCCACTCTTAGCTGCTAAAACAGGAAACACAGATTGGTTTATGATCTGGCCATCATTCAATAGGCCTAACAACTATATAATTTAAAAATATCTCTAAAGCCACTCCAATACAAAATGCAGGCTTTCTATTTCTGGTGATTCTTATCACTGCCATAAGTGAAACTACCTACATGAGCAAATGGCAGAGCGAGATACCTTCAATCTGAACGGAGAGAATCCCTAAGTCCCGGAGTTGCTGATTGTTGTTCTGAGCCAGAATTCGTAACCGTTCTGCAGCTTCCCGGGGGATGCTAAATGTAACACGGACACTGTTCCAAGGTTCCACCTTCTGTACTTTGAGCTTGTTAGAGTCTTGGTTAAAAGAAAAACAGAAAAAAGTGTGTCAGCCATGGAAAGGAGCTCACTATCTCTTCCCATCTATCTCTGCATAGTAATGCCTGTATTCTAGTCATCATCCTTGGCTGCCCACTACAACCTTGGATTTTGCCCTTCAGTTTCTACCTTAAAAAGTGACTGTTTCCCCACCCTGTCTGAAATGAAGCCTCCACACAATGTTGCCTCATATGTGCTCCCAACTCTCCCTTCCTAGGGACTTTTTTGACTTGTCTTTCTCCATAAAATGTAAACTCCTTAAGATCAAGAACTAGCTTGCTTGCTTGTATTTGTAATTTCAGCATTAGCACAGTGCCTGGCACACAGAAATACATGCTGTCTGTTGATCTGGGTAAGTGAGAAAGCTCATGACACTTCTTCCATTAAGCTATCATCCTTTTCTACCAACTTCATCATAAAAAATCTTCTCTGTAGTACAGAAAACTTCAGGAGCAAGAAAGATTAAATTATTACAAAATATTATCATTACAGTACTTAAAGTAGAAAAAAAGTAATGACAAAAGGGAAAGGGCTATCCCAACAGCCTAAGAAAGTTTTGTTACTGGACTAAACTGACTATATATTTTAAGTGCAACTTTCTCCATTAAGTCTTTTCTCATCCTTCAAATCAGAAGTATTATTTCTTTCCTGAGACATCATATAGCACTTTCTACTTCTCATGCTCTCACCATGTTCTACTAGTTTTAGAGTTATTACATAGCTATGTATATTTCTTCCCCCATTAAAATTGTAAGATGACAACAATAGGGGTCATGACTTATTTTGTCTTTTTACTTTCTCCAATACCAAACACAATGCTCTGTATCCAGTAGGCATTTAATAAATGGATGAATGAATAATGCATTTCTCAATCAAGATAAACAGCAAGTATTTCAAGTTATTACACACAAGTCTGTAATTCAGAATCATTAATTACTCATTCATTCATAAAAATATTTATTAATCACTTAAAATGTGCAAGGCATACAGAGATAAAAACAAGAATAAAACAACCTCTGTCCACAAGGAACTTATACTTTATTGGGGAAAAATAACATAAGCACATAAATATAAACTCTATACAAAGTAAATGGAGAATAATTTTCAGTGGATTACTGAGAATTAAGTACAAGAAAGAATCAAGATGGGCCTTTGTAAGAGTGTCATTTATGCTGAGCCTCGAAGAGAGCTAAGAATTCAGTCAGAGATGATTAGGAGGCAGTATTAAAACAGATGAAATATCCTAAAGAGAGAATAAAAGGTTTGGCTGAAACAGAAAGTGTAAAGAACAACATGCAAGAAGTCTAGAATGGTGGTTGAATGCAGAAGGACATTATATGCCAAACAAGAGTTTATATTTTTTTATCCTCAAGGAAAGAGAAGCTACTATAGCTTACTGGGCAAAGCAGTGACATGCAAGATAGATAAGAAAAGGGAAAGACTGGAAGCAAGGAGACCAACTAGAAAGCTCCTAAAATAGTCTAGACGATTGGTGAGATTGGACTGAATTTGAGGAGTGACCATGTGAGTTGTGAACTCAGAATCAACATGAGTTGGTAACTAATTGGATACAAGACATGAGAGAGAAGAGTTACTTCAATGATTTCTCAAATTCAAACCTGGTGGAACCTTTAACAGAAATAGAGGAGGGTTTTGAAAAACAATTCCTGTTTTGGATACACTGAGGGTGACATGCCCATAGGACATCCATTTGGGAGATGGCTAATAGGCAGCTGGTTACAAGCCACTGACATTCAGGGGTCTGAATAGACAAATCTAGTAATCATCTGCATATAAGATGAACCAAAAGAAATTGATGAACTACTGTGAATTATTTCAGATTTGGGAAGTTACACTGTAATGAAGGTTGGGGAAATTACATTACACAATATAACAGTCTTAGCTAAAGACTTAGAACCTGGAAGAGTTTTGTTCTTGGCTCTGTCACTTAATAACTATTACAGTAATATTATTGTTATTTTTTATTTTAATCTGAAAGGGGTCTTGGATGTCACATAGCTCAAAAGTAATTTACTAGATGAGGAAATCGAGACACAGAAAAGTCAAGTGACCAAGGTCCCACAGATGCCAAGTAACAAAGCTGGATTGAAATACATATCTTTTAACCCTTAACACAGTACAATGATAAGACCCTGGATCTGTCAGGTAACCTTTTTAAATCTTAGTTTCCTAAGTAGTAAACAGGGAATAACCATGTTTATACTGCCTACACCTCACGGGATTATTTGTAAATCTCTCTGCCTACTGTAAAACATTATATAAGTTATTATCATTAATGAAAATTAACTTAGTTCAAACTAAGTACACAAATTGAGAAGAGTAGGTTTAAAAAAATGATAATGAAAGGCTTACGAGAAGAATGAGGGACACATGGTAAAGGGAAAAAAGTGAATTCTAAAGAGAAGTTTGAAAAAGAGAAAATAGAAATAAAGAAGAATGTGTGAATATCAGATTGAAATGAAAGTGCAAAAGCAGAATTGAAAAATGATTAAAGGCTTCACCTAGACAGTACTGAGAGTGAAGGCTGGCAAGACGAAATTTACTGGTAAGAGTCCCAGAATGTTAGGGTCATTAATTTAGAGTCAATACAAAGAATGACTCTAGGTTCTTGAGTGGGAAGTAATAGATGGAAATGCTATCATGGTGTAATGGAAACAGCAAAGGATGAGGAATCAGGAAACCTAGATTCTAGTCCAGACTCTCTACTATCTCACTGTATGACTTTGACAGTGGTATCCTTTCCTTGAACTTCAGTTTCTTCCTTTCTATAAAATGCAGGCATGATAATGATCTCTGAGGTTCCTTCCAGGTTTTAAGTTCTGTCACTCTTAGACTCTAAATTCTAATTGTGATTAGAAGACCTTCCTACCCATAGCCTCACTACAACTGGTTCAATGGGGGCTTGAATAAGGATAGCATATTATAATGTATAATTACATTTCAAGTTAAGAGTTGAGGTTGACAACTTCTAAGGTTGCTTCCAACACTAGAGTTCTAAGATTCTTAGAAGAGAGCTCTGGTGAGGCTAATTGAAAGAGACTGACAAGGGCTCTTGAAATGCTTGTCATTAAGTCTGCTGAGGCATAATAAAAACTTAGGCAAATGACCCTCCTGGTCATTTCTGGCTTCAGGAAAGGCTTTAAGAACATAAGTCCTCCAAAAAGCATTAATTTAACTCTCTTGAAAAAACGATTCAAAGGTTTTCAGAGACAGCATACATGTAAATGTAAGGGACATTAAGAAGCAGGGGATTGCCTAATAGCATTTTCTATTTTAGAACAGCACCCAGACCTAATGTTACCATTTTAAATTTAATCACTTTGTAATATTTCTTAAAATCACCAAAAAAGTGGGATTCTGTATCTTAATAAACAATGCTAAATGCACTAACTCAATATGATGTAACAGCTGCTTTATAAAGAAAAATGTCCTTGGTGTATTATATACTATATTGATAAATGTGACTTACAAATATAAGGTTCTGAATACATGTGCTAGGTAACTGCTAAAGAAGTTAGTTTAAAACATCCAAATTCCTTGAAAAAATTTTTCTCTCCTAGAAAACAAATTAGGACTACAGAAAAATTAATTCAGATTATAACAAATCAGAATTTGGGGTAATTCTGAAAGGATATACACTAAAGTCTGCCTTAACACTAGAGTATTAATGGTATGCACAAAACTTCTGGGAAAATTTTAAGTTAAGAGGACAAATTCTTTTAGTCTTCTTTAGTGTATAATGAGAAGTATATCAGCTAAATGCTAATTATTCTTATCTAGTAAAACATATTCTAGGGACACTACACAAAGCTCTTAGCATAGTTGCAATTTCCTAATTGAAAATAATATATCTTGGGGCAGCCAGGTGGTGCAATGGATAGAGCACCAGCCCTGAAGTGAGGAGGACCTGAGTTCAAATCTGGCCCCAGACACTTAACACTTCCTAACTGTGTGACCTTGGGCAAGTCACTTAACCCCAATTGCCTGAGCAAAAAAGAAAGAAAACAACATATCTTAATTTCTTTTCAAGTTGTACAATGCAAATTTTTTTTTCACTAATTCAAACAGTGCTCTAACCCCAGTTACTCTCATATTTTTGTCAATGGGGTTTAACTATATATAATTCAAGACAACCATATAAACACTAGAAGACACTTAAAGCACATTACCCATGTGTAAAAGACTGGGGACATTTTCCAATATGGTATCCAATTTCCATTTCAAGTCTGTATCATCTATATTTCCTTTGAAAGCCATAAAGATAGTAGAATTCCCCAAAATACTGTCATGTTTTGGGTCATCATCTTCCAGTCCAGAGTCAAAATTCAATTCTGAGTCTTCCATTGTTGATGAGTACAAGGAAGTATAAATATCTTCTAAGTTTGGAAGGTCATCCAAAACCATGGTGATGATTATTCAATACGAATACACCAAACAGACGGTGAGGCAACCTTTTAAAAGAGAGGAAAAAAAGCAAAAGTTTCTCATTATGCATATATTACAATGCATACTTATGTATTTCAGCTGTATCCTATAGTTCAAGCAATGACAGGCTGCTCCCCCTAAAAGATAGAATTTTAAAATAATTTTTTAAAATTAGGATATCCTAGCAAGCATAAAAATAACAGAACTAGAATCAGGCATATCTAATCCTTCCTTCCCTATCAATAAAAAGTAAGGGGGCAGCTAGTTGGTGCAGTGGATAGAGCACCAGCCCTGAAGTCAGGAGGACCTGAGTTCAAATCTAGTCTCAGACACTTAACACTTCCTAGCTGTGTAACCCTGGGCAAGTCACTTAAACCCAATTGCCTCAACAAAATAAATAAATAAATAAATAAAAAGTAAGAAGACTACAGATATAAAATATTGTTTGAACATACTTTCAATTTACTAAGTTTTACTTCAGATTTTCTTTGTTATAAAGAAGGGCCCTGGACTAGGTGGTATATTGGCAAATGAGCAGTGTAAAAAGTAAAAGCAATCAGTAAAGCTTTTTTTTTTTAAAGAGTTCTTTAATTCATATGAACTGATATTGAGTGAAGTGAGCAAAACCAGGAGAACGCTGTACACAGTAACAGTAAGATTATGTGATGATCAACTATGATACTTAGTTCTCAACAATGTGATGATTCAAGGCAATTTCAATAGACCTAGGATGGAAAATGTCATTGGCATCCAGAGAGAGAATTACAGAGTGGATCAAAGCATACTATTTCACATTTTTTGTGGAAATATATTCAAAAGGATTGTACGTGTTTAATCAAATATCAGATTGTGTGTTATCTTGAGGAAGGGAGAGGTAAGGGAATGGAGGGAGAAAATTTTGTAACACAGTCTTATAAAAATGAATAGTGAGAACTATCTTTACATATATTTGGAAAAAATAAAATACTCAGAAATAAAAGAGTGCTTTAAATTTAATATGAATATTATTATTCTTATTAATATCACCATAAGAATATAATAATGAGGGGATAAATGGAAAAAAAATTTAAATTCAACCTCATGTTGGATTGATCATGTGTCTAGCACTATATATATCTTATCTATAACTGTGTATATATATATATCTAACTATATATATAAATAACATATATCTAATATATATAACTATATATCTAACACCAATCTATATTCCTTCTATCCCTTCTATATTATGTTAGAAAGATAAATGTTTACTGAAGAAAGGATAGAGAAGGTGATTCAGTGATATAATGAATTATCCACAAATGGGAAAATCTCAAAAGTTACTTTGAGTAGTATTAGAATGATATGTTTCCTTGTGTGAAGGACATACAAAGGACAAAAATAAAACCTGCAGCATTTCAAATTTCAAAATGTCTTAAAAATACCTTTCTCCACTTAGGCACTGTATGGAAGAAAAAAAATTATTGCTTGATTATTGGAAAAATTTAAAAAAACAAAAACAAAACAATGAATATGATGAAAACAGAAAAGTGTGGGGAAGACTTACATGAACAGATGCAAAATGAAGTAAACAACCAAGGAATTGATGTACGTATTAACTACAATAGTGCAAATGGAAGAGAAAAAAATTGAAACTCAATGCTTCAAAATTATATAACCAAATTTGGCTCAAAAAAACCCAAAACAAACAAGAAGGCACTCTTTCCTACTTCGTTGAAGAGGGTCTAAAGGTATACAATGCCAAGCTTTTAAAAATATGATTAGCTTTGCTTAACTTTTATTCTTTGTTATAAAGTATTGTCTGGAAGAAATGTTAAGAGATGCAAAAACAAAAGATGTTAATAAAAATTTTACTTTTGAATGCAAAAAATAAAAAATAAAAGTTATCTAGTATGTCACACTTTGCAGTCATGCCAGCAGGCTAATGACCTTGTTCTAGAACAGCAGACACTCATAGCATTAAGATTTGGGTGTTATATTTGCAAACATCATTAATCAAAAGATCTCCAAAACTACTGTATTTGATTACTGTATGCACTAAATAACACCCACATAATAAAATTAAACATAAAATTAAAATGAACCAAGTTACACCAGATAAAATTTTAAAACCACAAATTTGTTAACTTACTATATGTTTTTAATTATATGGATATAAACAAGAATACAAAAAAAATATAGTACAAAGACCTAAATGATTAGGTCTTACAAAAATATTTTGAAGTTTTCTGAGGATAATTCTTTTTTTTTTTTTTTATTGAAGCTTTTTATTTGCAAAACATATGTATGGGCAATTCTTCAACATTGACCCTTACAAAGTTTTCTGTTACAAATCTCCCCCCTAGTTC
The DNA here is from genome assembly GCA_023553655.1 of Myrmecobius fasciatus. Classification (NCBI taxonomy): domain Eukaryota; kingdom Metazoa; phylum Chordata; class Mammalia; order Dasyuromorphia; family Myrmecobiidae; genus Myrmecobius; species Myrmecobius fasciatus. The sequence continues at coordinate 130,993 of JAJPUD010003827.1, read as the reverse complement.
CCACCCTTCCCTCCCCTAGGTGGCAGGAAATCCACTACATGTTAATTATGTTAAAACACTTGACAAATCGAATATATATATATATATATATACATATTTCCACCCTTATCATTATTGTGCAAGAAAAAAAATCAGAGAAAGGAAACACAATGCAAACAAACATCAATAGAGAGCATAAAAATGCTATGTTGTGATCCATATTTCATATACCTCTTTCTGGGTGTATATGGCTTTCTTCACTGAACAATTAGAACTGGTTTGAAATATTTCATTGTTGAAGAAAGCCATGTCCATCAGAATTGATCATCATATAGTACTGTTGTTGCCGTGTATAATGATCTCTTGGTTCTGCTCATTTTGCTCAGCATCAGTTCATGCAAGTCTCTCCAGGCTTCTTTGAAATCATTCTGCTGGTCTTTTCTTATAGAACAATAATATTCCATAATATTCATATACCATAATTTATCCAGCCATTCTCCAATTGATGGGCATCCATTCAGTTTCCAGTTCCTTGCCACTACAAAAAGGGCTGCCACAAACATTCTTGCACATGTGGGTCCCTTTCCCTCCTTTAAGATCTCTTTGGGATATAAGCCCAATAGAAACACTGCTGGGTCAAAGGGTATGCACAATTTGATAACTTTTTGAGCATAGTTCCAAATTACTCTCCAGAATGGTTGGATCCATTCACAGTTCCACCAACAATGTATCAGTGTCCCAGTTTTCCCACATCCCCACCAACATTTGTCATTATCATTTCCTGTCATTTTAGACAATCTGACAGGTGTGTAGTGGTACCTCAGAGTTGTCTTAATTTGCATTTCTCTGATCAATAGTGATTTGGAGCATCTTTTCATGTGACTAGAAAGTTTTAATTTCATCATTTGAAAATTGTCTGATCATATCCCTTGACCATTTATCGACTGGAGAATAGCTTGAATTCTTATAAATAGGAAACAATTCTCTATATATTTTAGAAATGAGGCCTTTATCAGAACACTTAAATGTAAAGATAATTTCCCAATTTATTGCTTCCCTCCTAATTTTGTCTGCATTAGTTTTGTTTGTACAAAAACTTTTTAACTTAACACAGTCAAAATTATCCATCTGGTGTTCAATTAAGAGTTCCAGTTCTTCTTTGAACATAAATTTATTCCATCTCCACAGGTCTGAGAGATAAACTATACTATGGTCCTCTAATTTGCTTATAATATCACTCTTTATATCCAAATCATGAACCCATTTAGATCTTATCTTGGTATGTGGTGTTAGGTGTAGGTCACGCTCCAATTTCTTCCACTCTAGTTTCCAATTTTCCTAGCAGTTTTTGTCAAATGGTGAGTACTTATCCCAAAATCTGGGGTCTTTGGATTTATGAAACACTAAATTGCTATAGTTATTGCCTAGTTTGTCCTGTGATCTGAGGATAATTCTTTAACATACATCATGTAATGTTTAAATTATAGTCACTGATGTTTGTGTGTTACCAGTCTTCTACTAGACCTATTAACAATATGAGAGCAAGGACCATATATCATCTAAATAAGGCAGCACCTGGCACGGTGGGTATTTAATAAACGTTCAATGAATGAATGAAAGAGCAAAAGAATAAACTGAATGACTTGATCTTGTCTTTTAGGTACACATCATTTCCTGCCATTTACTGAAGATTATTTTCCTAAAAAGGGATTTCCATACTGTTGGAGAGATTGTAGCTAAATTCACTTCATTCATTTTGAGGCATTCCAGAAAGCATGGAAGGTCTTACTCACCAAACCTTACAAGAATACAACCTTTCAGTACTTGCACTCATAGATTCAGGGTGATAGATAGTCATGGCTTATGGCTTAGGTCTTACTGGCAGATGAAGTTCTGATCAATAACTAGGGAAGCAGGATTTTCCAAAGTTACCTGTCCCAGCAACAACAATAATTAGATGCTGTTATCTATAAGTACTAGTGCACGTTTCTTTGTTGGTCCTCAAAAACTACAACTATTTCTTAAACTTCTATAGTTATTTCTTATATTTCTATATGGTGCTTTACAATTTATAAAGCAATTTTGAATTCACTTTTTTCTTTACTTATTATCTCTATTACAGTATTATTATCTTTGCTACAGTATTAGTAAAGATAAGCAGGATAAAAATAATTATTTCTCCTTACAAAAGAGGAAACTTGAGCTCAAAGAGGTTAAATTTTTAGGGCCATATACCTAAGTAGAAAAGCCAAGAATCAAGCCAAATTAAGGTCTTCTGACTCTAAATCTAGGATTTTTCCTATTATCTCATGAAGTAACTCTTTTATTGGTCTTACTCAATAATCAAAATCACTAATTTAGCTCCCATCTTTACATTCCAGAGCCAGACCATGAAAAATAAAGCCAATTAAGGTTAACAGAATTTAGAGCTAAACAATAATTTTAAGTCCCAATTTCCTTCTTTTATAAAATGAGGTCCAAAAAAGTTAAACAAGGTGACCGAGATTATATAAGTAGTAAGTAGCAGAAGCAAAATTTACACCCATGAAAATAGCCAATAAACATTTACTTACTATGGATCAGATACTGTGCCTAAAATCTAGAAATGCAAAAAGAAGCAAAAGATAGTGTCTGCCCTCAAGGAGTCCACAAACAAACAAAATATGTGCAAACAAACTACATTACAGGATAAGTAAGAAATAATTAAACAAAATTCAAAAAGGCTTCCTATAGAAGATGAAATTTTAACTGGGGCTTAAACCCGTAGACAAAGCAGATGAAGAAGAACGTTGTAGGGAAATAGCCAGACAGAGAAAATGCCTGGAGCCAAAAGATGGAGTGTCTTGTTCATGAAATAGCTGAAAGATCAGTGTTACCAAATCAAAATAAAGTGGGAGATTAAGGTGTAGGATTGGTGCAAGGTATTTTGACTCAAAAAAAATTGTGCCCTGTCCAAGGTATCACAGTCTCATCCAGACAATAAGGTCATTTTAAAAGTTTCACAAAGATCTCTAGAAACCTTATTTAATAAAACAAAGAAAGAACACTTAGAAATGTCAAGGAGAGTAAATGAAGTTTCAAAATCCTTTCAAACAGGTATTACTATTATAATCTCTTTTTGTCAGTGAGAAAAAGAGAGATAAAGAGAAAAACCATTATTTCCTAACCACTCACCCAAAGCCTCTCACATAGATAAGGTTTTACTTACCAAAATGTCTTGTCTTATCATTTAGCCAGATAGCTGTCTTTAACTTCAAACAGGCATCTGGGGACCTGTACTTTGCAGTAACAGTTGGAGGAAAAAAAACCATAATTACCTAAGTGTTACAAAGGTGATCTCCATTTATCACAGAAATCAATGTGAAGTAAATTTAAATTAAATTAAATTTAAATTAAGTTAAAGTAAATTTAAAGTATAGTTCTTTTCACCAACTATAGAAACCTTTGGATCATAGGATGTTTAAAAAAAAAAAAAAAGGCCCACTAATAAAAAAGTGTCACTTAAGAACTGAAATACATATTCTAACCACAAAATGTTAATGTTTCAGTTTAATTTAAAAGGCACATAAAGTACCTGGGAGAATAATTAATATGAATCATTCAAAGGGACATAGCCATAAGAGATTTAATTTGGGTCAGATCTTATCTTTCCAACCCCACTCCTAAGTTTATTAAACATTATTGTGTATTTCTGGTTCTCAAGTCCAGAGGCCTCAGGGGCTAACTTAGGCAAATCACAGATCAAAACAAAGAACAATAGTGTTCTGAATAACTGACAAAATGTCTAGTCAAGAAATTAGAATTTTAACAATGAGATGATCATAAATAGTGACAATTACAGATTTCTTTTTTCTTGATCTCTATCTCCAAGTTTTAAGGTTTTCTCTTTTTCTTCTGAGTCCCTATAATAATTTACACATTTCTCATATACTATTATCTTATATCTGATATACTATGAAAGAACACAGGTCTTGGAATCAGATTTAACATATATTTTTACCATATTTAACATATATTGGAATAATGCCATCTAGGGAAGGGGGTGGGGGAAAAGGGGTGAAAAATTGGGACACAAAGTTTTTTAAGGAAAAAATTATCCTTCCATATGTTTTAAAAATAGAAAATTTCAATTTAAAAAAGAGATAGAAGGAAAAAGGTTATGGTCTGTGACAGGAATTTTAATATTCTGGATCAAAAAGACCCAGTGACAGGTGATAATGAAATAAAACTAAACTTTCAAAAAAAAAAGTTTCAGCTAACCCTCTTAATATTCTTATAGATTATCAACAAGTTATTTGAACCTCACTTTCTTAATCTGTATAACGGGAGTAATAATACTTATATTACCTAGCTCACAGGATTTTTGTAAAATTCTCTGCAAATTATAAAATATAAGTACAAGATATTATTAACTATGCTCCATGAAAGAGGGTCAATGCCAAATTTACTTCTGTACTTAGCCCAAGGTTGTGTATATATTAAATAATTAATAATTATGCATTGGATCAAATTGGCCCAAAAAAATAAAACCAAAAAAACCCACCTCAGGGAACATCATATTAACTTTTAAGGCCAACAATTTTATCATCTTAGCTAGAGAAAAAATAAAAACTGACCTATTAAACCATTCATCTTAATACAGATTGACAGATGTGGTTAAGAACTTGACCTTGCAATTCCAATAGTCTTGTGATGGAAAGTACCATCTGCATCCAGAAAAGGAACTAAGGTGAAGATTGAAAGTGGATTAAAATAAAGTATTTCCACCTTTTCTGTTGTTGCTGTTTGTATGCTTGGGTTTTTTTGTTTTTATGTTTTTTATTTTCCTCATGTTTTTCCCCCTTTGATCTAATTTTCCTTGTACAGCATGGCAAATATGGAAATATGTTTAGAAGAAATGCACATTTGACCTATGTAGGATTGCTTGTTGTCTTGGGGAGAGGAGGAGTGGGAGAAAAATCTGCAACATAGGGTTTTACAAGGGTGCATGCTGAAAACTATCTTTGTATGTATTTGGGGAAATGGAATACTATTAATAATAAATAAAAGAGCTTGACCTTGGCATACTAGGCTTGAAAAACAAAATAAAAAATTCAAAGGCAAAAGTTATCGCCCTCATACTAGATGCTACATTACAAAGATAAATATCCTGAATTAACAACAAATGATACAATCCTCCAGACCTCTAAACAAAATTTACTGTCAGCTTAGAATTTTTATCCTCATACAATGTTTTGCAAGAGTGAATGCTGAAAATTATTCATGCATGTTTTGAAAATAAAAAGCATTAATTAAAAAAAACATTAAAAATTAAATTGAAAAATAAAGAAAGTAAGAAAACCACAAATGCAGTCACAGACATAAATGAACAATCTGGAAGAGGGAACCCAAGAGTCACTTTAAATGCTTTCTTTACATGGAATAAAGACATTAAAATGAATGAATTTTAAAAAAAATTTTATCCTTTATGGTTCAGTAAGCAAAAATCAAGATACTTTTAATGCATCATCAAAAAGTATCAAAAATATGGCATGCTTCTAGGCACCATCTTTGATCTTTTTTTCTTAACCGGACCAATGCTTTCATTCTTATGGGGAACTCCTACTGGTATTCCCTCATGTCACGGTCATCTTCCAGAAAGAAGGGCAATGATCAGTAGCTATTCCATTATAGATGAGGCAACACAGTTCACACCCTCAACTGCTCTCTCTCTTTCTCTCCTCTCTGCCCTCTTTCCCTTCCTTCCTTTCTCTTTTTTTCTCTTTTCCTTCCCCTTCCTACAGATGGTCTGTCTGAAGAAATGAAAATTTGATTGCTAAAACTTCACAGGATACCCTGCGTTCACAGACTATATTTCTTTCTTATGGACCAAGCCTTAAGCCTAAATCACTCTGGCTTTTATAGACTGGCCAATGACACATCCTAGGCAAAGCACCAAATGATCTTTGGGCCCTGGTAATAGTAATTATTTCTGTTTTGGCCACAAATCCTGAGGGTCTTTCCCTCTCAGACTGATTTTTTTTAAACTAGGTAAAAAATAGTACATTCTTTACCTTTTTTTTCATACCTAGCCTCAATCTCAAACTGAAACCTGTTAAATAAAGACCTTAATTTACAAAGGCCAAGATTGGCAAGCAGAGCCATCTCTACCTGGCCCCTGAGAGACATGAAGTTGGTGACTTAGTACAGTCCTCCCTCCCGTAAATCCACCTGCATGTCATGTCATGGCATCACCTCTCTGATGTTATTGTCGCTTTGAGAAGGAAGGCCAAGCAGGATGATTTCAGAGAGGCCTGGAGAGACTTGCAAGAACTGATGATGAGTGAAATCAGCAGAAACAGGAGAACATTATACACAGCAACAAGACTATACGATGATCAATTCTGATAGACATGGTTCTCTTCAACAATGATGTGATTCAAACCAGTTCCTATTGTTCAGCAATGAAGATAGTCATATACACTCAGAGAGAGGCTTGTGGGAACTGAGTGTGAACCACAACACAGCATTTTAATGCTTTCTGTGAATATTTCCATGCATTTTGTTTTCCTTCTTAGGTTGTTTTTTTTTTTCTTCTCTCTTTCTAGATCTGATGTTTCTTGTGCACTAAGATAACTGTATAGATATGTATACATATATTGGATTTGTCATATAATTTAACATATTTAGCATGTATTAGATTACCTGTCATCTAGGGGTGGGGGGTAGGGAGAAGGGGGGGAAAAGCTTGAAACAAAAAAAAAGTTTTGCAAAGGTCAATGTAGAAAAATCACTCATATGTTTTGTAAATAAAAAGCTTTTAATAAAAAAATAAAAATTTGAAAAAAAAAAAAAGAGAGAGAGAAGGCAGGCCAAACAAAAAGTTACAGTGTCAGAGAGCTGCCTAAGACAGAAGAGTTTAATGACTGGCCCAGGGGCAAAAGGCCAGTTATCTGGCAGGAACTAGCTCTTTCTGACTCTCTATTTATTATGCTATGCTGCCTCCAAGATAAATTCTTTTCATTTAAGCGATCAAAATTTGCATGTAAACTTAGTAAAATTATAGAGTGAGCATTTTGCCAAGTTAGAGAAATACAAAGATAAATATGATACTGACCTCTTTCTTCAGTGACATTTACATAAATAACCATAATGCAAAACAGAATAAGGTAACCACAGGAGAGGTTTAAGCCAGGTGTTACTGAGCTCCATGGAAGGCAAAGGTCTTAAGAGAATGGGCAGGCTTCCCAAAGATAGAGAGGGGTAGAGAAGAGGGGAGCTGATAGAGGGCATTTCAAATGTAAAAAGTTGAATTATTGACCCTGGGCAAGTCATTTAACCCCAACTGCCTCAGTAAAAAAAAAAAATAATAAAAAGTTGAATTATTAAAAACTTGGGTAAAGCACAGGACATGAAAAAGAAATTGGGGAATAGTTCAGTTGGTTGGAGCATAAGAGAGTTGTGTGAGACTTGAGACTGATTCAGAAAGGTGAGATGGCATTGCCTGGAAAGCTGGGTTAGTAACAGTTAGATCCTGCCCTGTGGCCTCTCCCTCTTTTTCCTTTACCAATAATTACTAAGGATTAATTGTACATAGAAACAATTCCTTTGATTTTTCTTCAGCTGTTATCCTTCTTTAAGCACAGAATTTCTAGATTTTAAAATCTATATGGCCTATATCTAACACAGAAGATAAAAGTGTAATGAGGGCTACTGAACAACACAGCCCTATATTTGATCAATCATATATGGTAAACTGTAAGTTCAGCCTCTATCTGCTTGTTGAGAATTGCCAGGGAATTCATGTTCCAACTTTCAGGGGGAAAAAAAGAATACAGGAGGAGCAGGGATCATAAAAACACAACGATGGAAAAGAGATCAAAGGGTATCTTGTCCCAAGAGTTACTGAAACATGAATCTTCTCTACAATCTCCCTGGCAAGTCCTTGAGTCTATGCTGTAGTATCTTTGATAATAGGAACCTCATACCACTACACACCTCTCAGACTGGCTAAGATGATAGGAAAAGGTAATGATGAATGTTGGAGGGGATGTGGGAAAACTGGGACACTGCTACATTGTTGGTGGAACTGTGAACGGACCCAACCATTCTGGAGAGCAATTTGGAACTATGCTCAAAAAGTTATCAAACTGTGCATACCCTTTGACCCAGCAGTGTTTCTATTGGGCTTATATCCCAAAGAGATCTTAGAGGAGGGAAAGGGACCCACATGTGCAAGAATGTTTGTGGCAGCCCTTTTTGTAGTGGCAAGGAACTGGAAACTGAATGGATGCCCATCAATTGGAGAATGGCTGAATAAACTATGGTATATGAATGTCATGGAATATTATTGTTCTGTAAAAAACAAGCAGCAGGATGATTTCAGAGTCCTGGAGAGACTTACATGAACTGATGCTAAGTGAAGTAAACCAAAGCAGAAAATCAATATAGATACATAAGAACAGGACTATATGATGATCAATTCTGATGAACGTGGCTCTCTTCAACAATGAGGTGATTCAGACCAGTTTCAATGATCTCGGGATGAAGAAATCCATATACACCCAGAGAGAGGACTGTGGGAACTGAGTGTAGATCACAACATAGTGTCTTCACTCTTTTTGTTGTTGTTCGCTTGCATTTTATTTTCTCTTTCATTTGATTTTTCTTATGCAGCAAGATAAGTTTTATAATTATGTATGCATATATTGAATTTAACATATATTTTTACCATATTGACAACATATGTTGGATTACTTGCCATCTAGGAGGGAGTGGGGGAGTAAGGCAGGGAAAAATTAGAATACAAGGTTTTGCAAGGGTTAATGTTGAAAAATTATTTATCCATATTCCGAGAATTAAGAACCTTATATAAAAATTTTTTTTTAAAGATAATAGGAACATCAAACTTTAGAGGCAGCCTATTCCATTTTTAAGTAACTAACTGTTAGAAAATTCTTTCTTACTGAGTTGAATGTATGGAAGATAAATCATTCCTCCATAAGACAGCCTTCTTATAGGTTGAAACCAGAGCACAATAGTGGTTATCGCTTTGTCCCCTTATTCTCACTGCAAGAGAATGTTGGGGGAAGAGTGATCAAGTGATAGCAAAAAATATTTCATCTAATTTCATGGCCTAGGGAATTTACTGGTTTTACTATCCCAAGGAAGATCCAAACTATCTAACGAAAGTGCCCTTAAGTCCTTCAGAGATATAAGGGAAAAATAAGTATCTTACATCAGAATTCTTTTGATTGAGAAACTTAAAAATTCAAGAAACCTGTGGTTTTTCCCTTTTGGTCTGATTTTTCTGGAATAACATGACAAATATGGAAATATATTTAAAAGGATTGCACATATTTAACCTGTATCAGATTGCTGTCTTGGAGAGGGGGATGGTAAAGGAGGGAAAATACAGTCTTGCAGGAATGAATGCTGAAAGTTATCTTTATATGTATTTAGAAAAAATAAAAACCTATTGGGGGAAAAAAGAAATTCAAGATGCCTTATACAGTTATCTATTCCATTCATTACCTGAAGCACAAAGTTCTTCAATAAGTCTTCAGCTGAAAAGTCCCATTTCTTCCCCATCCAATAGGGGGAGTGCTAGTTAAGGCACACAAATATCAAGGGAATACAAGCAAGTGCCTCTGGTCTCTTGTCAACGCTCCACTATATATACTTCATAAATTTACTACAGTGCCATGTACATAGGAACTCAAAATTAATCATTTATTATTGGTTTCCTTCAGTGTCACACAGAGAAGTGACTTCTTCACACTAAACATTTTTATTGCTTACTGAGTACAAACTCATAGGGAATCACTTCCCACACCTCCAACCTCTTTCCATCAGCAATAATTTCACAACTTCAGGAATTAAGGAAGTTGCCTGAGGTACTGACTGGACATTGTTAAATGACTTGCCTGGGACCACAAAGCCAAGTGTAGGAGGCAGGACTTGAATCTGGGTCTTCCAGTCTCAGAGGCCAGATTTCTAAGCATTATGCCATACTACATTCTCTCATAAAGAATCAAAGACAAAATTTTACCCTATCATGTGAATGAATTATTATTTTTATTACTACAGTTAAAAGTAATCCTAGAAGTCACCTGAACCAACCAACATTGAGAACAATGAAGGAAACCCTTCTTTAGTAATATCCCCCCCCTCATTTTTCAGCTCATTTTTATTTACAGTCTTTCTTCATTAGAATATAAACTCTGGAGGACAGAAATTTTCTTTTTTATATGTATTATTAACATTAGTACCATTAGTACTTAGAATGTATTAGCCACTAATAAATACTTGTTTCTGTCATTCTCACAAGATACATACACTTCAGGCTTTTCTGCAGGCTTCTACAAAGAGCAATTTAATGAGAATTTATGTGAATTTGCCAGAGGAAGTGGAGGAGGGAAGGAGGCAAGAAGGGGGTCATTACTTACGGTTCAAGGACAGGTGGGAGCTAGAGAGAGATGAGCAAGGGGAGAGACCATGGAAAACTTAGTTGAGGGAGAAATAGGAGGGACGGGGAGAGAGGTAAAGGAGAAGAGAGTGAGAGAGAGAAATAGAGAGAGCGCAAGAGCATGCATGCACAGTACTTTGTAATAAAATTAACAGCTGAGTTTTTTAAAAATTTCTTTCAGAATATTCTTTCTGTAAAGTCAAATTTGTATAATGCAAATTTACATAAAATGAGAACTGACTGTATTAAGAAAATTACTTTATTTAGTACAGCAAAAACAAAACAAAACAAAAAAAACACTGCTGGGTTCAAATCCTTGCAACCATTGTGACCTTTGTGTAATTTCCTCATCTGTAAAATTAGATTAGCCTAAAGATCCCTTCCTTCTAAGATCTTTTCCAGATCTAGAACTATTACTTGTGATCTTGTGACCTGTCTCAGTTTCCTCATCAGTAAAAAGAAAGCTCTATTTTTAAGATCCCTCTGAGCTCTAAAATCCTTGATGGTATACACGACCATCCAGACTCTGCCTGAATTTCTATATGAATATTTTTCTTGACAGGAAGCATTCCCATTCCACTGATAAATTTATCAGTTTAATATTTAAATAGTTTTTTTCTGACATTAATACATCTTTCTTAAATTTTGTGCCATAAAAATACCCTTATCTGTACAGTAATCTGTACAAATAGTTAGAAAGGACTTTATTTCATTTGATCTATGAACATGTCAGGATGGTAATACTAACCACTCCATTTCACAAATTAGACACTGAGAAAGGTTCAGAAATCAGGAAACCAACTCCAAGACTTTTTTTTTTTTTTAAATTAAAATGTACCTTTAGATATTTAAAAAACTGCTATCACATTTCCTCTTACATTTTTTTTTTCTACTTCTCTTGGGATGAGATGACATAGTTCCTAAGGTCTCACTATCCTTCGACCTCAAGGATCTTTTTTGTTTCCTACTTTTTCAAATGATTTTCATTATGATAGTATAAATCTCTCCTTTGTTGTATACCATGATGCTAAGCAGTATGGTACAGTGGAAATAACCAAGGACTTGGTAATCAGGAAAGCTTTCTTTCAATGTTACCTTTGATACTAATACTAATGTAATCCTGGGGAAGTCACCAAGTCATATAACTTTCGGAATCTAAATTACATTACATGTGAAATGAGAATAATAATGGAACTCTAGAGGTTGTTGTCTAAGGATCAAATGACAGTGTACATAAAGTGCTCTGCAAACATTAAAGCAGATAAATGCAAACTATTATCTTTTAATCTCATGAATCACATTATTTAGCATAACTATTTCTAAATTAATCTTAGAAATAGGTTTGTTTGCCTTAACACTCACCTGGCAGTTCTCTATCTCCACAATCTCCAATTTTCTGATAGGGCCACCCTCCTTCATCCCTATGTGCCAAAAGTTGGCCAGAGAAGACATTCTAAACCCTGATGATCTCTGCAGCAGGCCCAGGAGGGTGGGGGATGGGGAAGTCCTGCAGCTGCAAAGCAGAAGAAAATGAGTCTGCAAAGTGCTTAATGTGAAACCCAGCTAACCTACATCATCATATTCATACACAAAAACCGTTAAGTAGACAACAATTAGCCAGAAAATATAACAGATTTACCAATGTTTCTATATAGCTGTTATCATTATGATTACATAATGACCCTACCATCTGACTACCAATCAGATGTACCATAATAAAGAAGTTGAAATAGAAATCAAGAAAATAAGCTTTAAAAAAATGACTAAGTATATACCTTGAGGAAATCCTAGCTACTAACACTCATTTTTTTATAAGTGTTGAAGGATCCATAATCAGATATCTTTTTTTTTTGGCTGAGGCAATTGGGATTAAGTGACTTGTTCAAAGTCACACAGCTAGGAAGTGTTGTGTCTGAGACCA
>JAJPUD010003827.1:23314-103566 GCA_023553655.1 Myrmecobius fasciatus | reverse complement strand
GCCCTGGTCCCTCCTAGATGGAGCTCCCATTTCCCCCCCACCCCCACCTCCCTGTCCTCCGCAGTTTTTTAATTCTCATGAGCCCTAAGTTGTTCTTCCATAGCTTTGAACCCTTGGTCTCTTTTCTCCGGGCCGGATTCCGCATTCCCCGACTTCCCCGTAGTCCGGGGCTCACAAGTACCCTCCCTCTTTTTGCAATCTTCAGCTTGAGTGGACTGTGGCTTGGCTTCTTAAGGAAATGGTGGCAAAGAATTGGTCTTGTTCTGCCTGGCTGGTTTGTTCTCCAGAACCCAGGCCCTCTGCTCTTGGCCCATAGTCTGCCCTCCAGAAATGCTGAGGAGGCAGTGGCAGACCCGGTCCAAAATCTCCCTACGGATATGTGCCTCTCGGAGTTTTCTGTCCTCAGAATAAGTGGCCAGAGTACTTTTACCTTTATGACACTGTAAGGTCTCAGTCCCTATTCTAAAAATATTCTAATTCTGTAAAATCATTTTATGTCCTGCATGTTATATTTGGGGGACTAATAGTGTATCTACATAGAGTCGGAAGATCATAGGAGTTAGGGGTTGAAGTGGCCCATTGAGAAGCAGGAGACAGAAAACTGAAATTAGAGAAGAGGGAGGGGGGAAAGCTGGAAAGCGGAGTCAAATAAATGATACTAGACCAGTGAGAGACCGGCAGGAATGGCCTAAAGACAGCATTGATCTGAGGTCACTTATTGACATGGAAGAGCAGGGTTGTGCATGTGGGGGCATGGGAAGTTCGAGGTCGAGAATCAGGACAATTAGATGGAGGACAACACAAACTGAAGGCACCAAATTGTTTAAAAATGAGAAGAAAGTATAATGAGTGTCTTCAGGCATTTGAAGAGGTTATAGCTTTGTTTTGTCGGGTTGCAGAGAACAGAAATAGCAATGAGAGTAGAAAATACAGGGAAGGCTATTTGGGGGATTAATAAAAGGAAGCGCTTGCTAACATGTGTAGCTCCACTTATCAGGGCTGATGAAAAAGGAATTTTTGTTCAGTTGCCAGTTAGACTAGATGACCTCTGAGCTTCCTCTCAACTCTTGATTCCAAGCTTTGAGTAACATCTCTATTAACTCAAGGCTGAGCACCTTGGGTGTGGACTCTCTTCTGGGGGCCAGTTTCCACTCAGCTCCATACAACTAGAAGGTTGGTAAAAGTTTCCAACGTTAATATTCAATGAGCTATGAGGAAGAAAGTACCATATGTCACATGCCCCACTCCATCCCACTTCCAGGACACAGCCCATTAAGGAAAATTAAAGAGAGGTTGGGAAGATCCACTTGACCTCCCTAGGACCTTTTTTTGGTGAATTTCATGAGATTGGAATTGTTTATGGGGTAAGTTAGGGGTGATATTGCCCAGAGGTAGAGAGATGGTGTAAAAGGCCTTCAAGATTGCAGATAGCCTAAAGTGCTGATATTAGAAGCCTAGGTGAGGAGACTTTTTTCTCCCAAAAATTCAGCCATCTGTCCCAACTTTGACCTGGAGACCATCTAACACACCAAGCCAGAGATAAGGTTTCTTAAGCAACTTTCTCTTTAATTCCTCTTGGGAAGTGGAAGCCCCTGAGCTGTTACCCGCCCCCCCTCCCACCCTTATGTGGCCCCTTCTCCCTGCACCACTCCCTCAGATGCTTACTACTTCTGGGACAAAGATAAGGAAAAAGAGGGCCCACTGCTTCTGGATGGTGACTTTAAAAAAAAAAAAGTTATTTAAGAAATGAGACTAGGGAAAGGTCAAAGATGCAGAGGGTGGGAGGGAGGGAAGGATGGTTAGGGCCATCTGGGTGGGTTATTTTTGTTTTTGTTTTTGTTTTGTTTTTAAGCAAGCATTTCCCTAAGCCTCTCTGGAATGGGGACTTTTGGGAGGAGGCAAAACCATTCTAGTCTTCTCCTGAGGTCCCTCAGACCACATCCATCAACTGTAGAATTTGTCAATTATTCTGGAATTGAGTTTGATAGAAATCTCCTCTGGTCCCTAGGCCCTGGGAAGAGCTCGAAGGCACCAACTGGGAGCCTCTGGTCTTCAGACCCACTCTGTGCCTGTCCCCCCTCCCTCCCTTGCCCAGGGGGAGGCAGGGCTCCTAGGGGCTCTTGGAACATGCAAAGGGTATTTGTGCTGCAGCGCCTGCCCCTGCCCCACCCACCCACCCCTACAAGATGGTGGCACCAGCGCCATCCGGGCTTCGAGGGTCCTTCACCCCAATGATGAAATTGTTGGTTCTCCGGCCTCCGTGGACCCAGGACAGAACATCTACCTTCTCAACCCGATGGCCCCGAGCTTCCAGGAACTCAACCTCTTCCTTTGTGAATTCACCTGAAAGAAATTACATGCAACAAAATCAATTCAAACAAAATAAGTATGTCTGTATAGAACTCTCTTCTGGGGGGTCAGTAAACTCATAAACCCACAATCAAAGGACCAAGAGGATTTATTTTTAGGACTAGACAGTCTTGTTTGTCCAGAGCAAGTTATAGACAATTTCAGCACCCCTAGAAAATCCCCATTCTTTCCAAAATTTCCAATCTCCCAAATCTCTTTAATAGAGACAAATCTCAACATTCTCCAGGTATCAGATTGGAAGAATAAATTCCTCTGAAAGAATTAAAAATTATCAGAGTAGAAAGGTATTGTAGAGATCATCTATTCCAGTCTTTACACTGTACACATGAAATAATCCCAGACAGTTTAACTCTAGGACTTGCCCAAGGCCACACAACTACTTTATTGTAGAGTTGTCAATCACTAACACTAGTCCAGCTCCCCCATTTTACCAGATTAATCAATTAATTAGCATTTATTGAGGTTCTTTGGGAATATTTCTTTGGCAGCTGTGTGAAAATAGATGGGCTTGAAGCTGGAAGACCAACTAGAAGGCCAGGCCCAGGAGAAAAGTAATAAGGATGAAGGGAATGAGGGCTTGAGAGGTGAAGGGATGGCTTAAAATTGGGTTTGTCTTTTGTTCTCAAAGAGGAATGAAATGACATCACTGTGTTAAAGTTGAGCTACAGTGTGTCCCACTGTAGCTAATCAGACCACTTCTAGCTCAGAATGCTCTGTCACATGTCAAACAAATAGTCCCTCTGAATATTTGGGGTGGCTTCTCTAATTTTGTGCATCTTGCGTTTTTTGGGGGTAATTCAATTCTGCTTTGCTCATAGCACAGCACCTTAAAATCACATGATTACTGTCATAGATAAATTAGTGTTAGAAGAGTAGCATCTAGTCCAACCTTCCTTATTTTAAAGGCAGGAAACATAAGTCCCAGAAAGGGGAAGCTGGCTGAAAGCCACTCTGAAGGCTTAGTGATAAATCTCACTAAGAGTCTCTGTGTAGCTGGGAGGCAAGAGGGTACTGGGGATCAGAAGGGAGGCTGAGAGAGAATGGGGCAAGACAGATAGGAAAAGGACAAAGGGGCAACTGTTGGTGTCTGGGACAATCTTTACTAACAGCAGCTCTGCCATCAACTGTTTGTCTTCATCTGTACAGCCACAGCTCTCTTCAGAGAACCAGCCCAGGAAGGCTTCTTACCTAAACTTGGTTAAAAGGATTGAGTTTTCCCTCCTTGACCAGCCCTAGAGGGCTCTAAACCTTGAGAAGAGGGAAAAAAAATACCTATCTCCATAAAGAAAGACCACCAATAGAGAACAGGGTGGAGAAAACTCTAAGCTAACAGATATGTAGATGAACTTGACCTTTAATCTTTTGTGTCCCCAAATAACAGCAATTTAAAAGATAGTACAGTCTTTTTAGCATTTTCAAGTTTACAAAGCCTTTTCCTCCCAATAACCACCCAGAGGTAGATAGAAGTCCTTTTCAGTCCGGTTCAACTCTGTGATCCCATTAGAATTTTTTTTCTTTTAGCCAAAATGCCAGAATAGTTTGCCATTTCCTTCTCCAGCTCATTTTACAGATAAGGAAACTGAGGCAAATGGAGTAAATTAACTTGCCCAAGCTCACACAGTTAGTATGTGTTTTAGGCCAGATTTGAATTCAGGAAGATGAGTCTTCTTGACTCCAGACATAGCACTCTATCCACTGGGTAACCTAGATGCCCTCCTATTAACTTTGAAAGCTACATGTTAACATTATGTATGCTCTATTTTATTTATTTTGTCAAACATTTCCCAGTGACATTGTGATCTGATTCTTCGATCGATCAGAACATTTAGAAATATTGAGGATGGCATGTTACCCATTGATCCAGAGTTTGACAGCTGTGTCCTTATATAATTCTTTAAGACATAAAGTAGCACAGAAGGAAATTTCCTCACCTCTACCAATGAAATCACAGGTTCAGTCTCTACCTGTACCCATATTCTTAGCTACAAGCTCTCTAAGGAAGGGAAAAGGATATAATTGGAAATGAAATCAAAAGAAAAATAAAATGTCAATTAAAAAAAAGTAAAGTTTTCAGAGAAATCATGCTCCTATAATAAATAATGAAGATGATGACAACTTCTATCTCTATCTTTCTTCCCCATAAAGGCCCAGAGAAGATAATGAAAGGATTATTATCTCAACAAAGTTGACTAAACATCTAGAATAGGGGGGGAATGACTAAGTAATGAATCAATTAACAAGCATTTATTAAGCACTTACAATGTGCCAGGCATAGTGTTAATGAAGAAAGACACAAACACAAGAGCCACAAAATTTCTCCAATATTCCCATAAATTCCCAGGAGGTATTCCTGCAGGTGGGGGCTAGGATTGGTGTGTGTGTGTGTGTGTGTGTGTGTGTGTTCCCCCACCAGAAGGTAGGGCTGGCCTGAGTTATCTAAAGGAAACAAGCCTAAAAGTCTCCTTAAGAGCCACCTGGGGGTGGTACCTGCTATTTGTGTGGCCCACCTGTACCCATGTTCTTAGATACAAGGTCTCTGAGGAGGGGAAAAGGATATAATTGGAAATGAATGCAAAAGAAAAATAAAATATATCAATGAATATTGAAAGAGAATCGTGCTCCAGAATCAGGACCCCACCAGCCTGCTCTTCTCCCTGTACTCACTGTCCACCTGGAGGATGTTGGATTGTAGCTCAGGGTGGAGACGTCCTAGGGACAGGCTGTCACTCAGATTTCTGTTCATGGTCAGCACATTCACCAGGACCTGCAGGATGCCATGGGAGGTGAGAGGTGCATACATCCAGGAAGTACCCCAGGGAGCCCTTATAAATGTAAAGCATTATATACTTTTAGGCACTAGACGGTACAGTAACAGGGGTGTGCTGGAACTGGTTCAAACTAGCTCATAAGTACCAATGGTTAAATTTTCAGTGTGAGCATCTATACCTTAGAAATTGGCAAACACTACAAATCAAAGTTTGATTTATTGTTTTGTTGATCATCTAGACTCAAGAAAGTAATGAGAGCATTTAAGTTTATGAGTGTATCATGGACAAAATTTTTTCTTCCCAGCCTATTATTAAACATTTACTAGCACACTCCTGTTAGTAGACAGCCAGGTCACACAATGGATAAATTCAAATATTACTTTAGACATTTGCATATTGTCTGACTCTGGGCAAAATCCTTAACTTCCGTTTGCCTGAGTTTCTCCATTTGTAAAATGTGGATTCCTCCCAGGGTAGCTGTGAATACAAAATGAAATATTTGTAGAGTACTTGGGAAACTTTTATCAAAACACTTCTTCAGCCACTGTCAAAGACACTAACAATAGTGGACTGGAATCAGGAAATCAGATTATTGTTCTGATTTGAGAGAATAAACTGAAACCTAAGGAAGAAAAATGACTTGTCCACTAGCCACAGAAAGAGTTAGTGGCAGATCTCAACTAGAAGCCCCATCTGACTCCAAGTTTTCTTTCATTATATCATGCTGCTTTATATACTGTCTAATAGCAATAGCTCACATTTCCATGTTTTAAAGTATACAAGATACTTTACACAAAATAGCCTTACTCACATAGCTAATTTCAGAACTACAAGTCTCCTGATTGTATTCTAAGTCTCCTGATTACCTCTTCAGTGCTCTTTGTACTATAGTATTTATTTATTTATTTGCACTATACTAATAGAAGAAATAACAGTAGCAGGAACACCTAACATATACTATTTACCATATGCTAGGCTCTGTACTAAGCATTCTATAATTATTATTTGATCCTCCCAATAACCCTTGGAGGAAGTGATATTATTATTCCCAATATATAAATGAGAAAACAAAGGCAAACAGCGTTAAGGGACTTGCCCAGAATCACACAGCTAGTAAGCATCTGAGACTTGAATTCAGGTCTGACACTGTCCACCACACCACCTACCTGCCCCACATTGCCACAGGAAGACAGCATTAAAGTTCTCTAAAAACCTGAGAGAAATGGGGAAGTAGACCTGAGAAGAGATGAGGGGGAAACTGCCCTTGCCCTTCTCCAATTTCCCACGAACAACAAGGTCCTGGGTCCAAGGACTCTAAAGGCTCAGCTCCCATGCTTCTTTGCCAGGAGGGACAAAGGGAAGGGCTCACCTGGGTGAGGCTGCTAAGTCCTCGGGCAGCACCATTGGCCCCCAGTGCCAGATAAGTCCCGCAAAGTCCTTCAGCCGGCCTCACCACCGTGGGCAGCAGGAAGGACAGTGGCCTCTTCCCAGGATGAATGGCATTCTCCTGTCATAGCAACATAGATCTCATGGGTGATGGGAGAGGAACCCGCACTGACTCCCTTTGTCCCCAGACTGACCATCCAACCCCCAGTGATGTCTCTTCTTCCCCAGATTTGACTTTTCCCTGATATAAGTCACATCAGTTATGTTTATATGTAGATGAAGTGCTATATCTCCCCAGCTAGCATAAGTTCCTTGATGAGCCCACAGCACTCAAAACAGAACTGGGCTTACAGCTGGCTCATTTATTCAACATTTTCTGAGTACCTGCCATGTACAGGAACCCAAGCTACATAGTCTGGGATATGGAGGGAGGAATGGGGAAGAAAGGGAAAAAGAAAATGAGTAAGTGGGGAAAGGAGGTAGGAACAAAATATGTAATGGGGAGGTGGAGGGAGGGGGTGGCTTAGAACATTATCCCAAAGTAGAAAGGGAAAAGAGGGCAGCTAGACCAGCCTAGGAAGTACCAGGCTGGGTGCAGAGTGATTTGCAGTTTTATTGGGCCAGGAGAAGTCCAGCATCTGGCTGTTTAGCAGGATTCCAGAGGGTGTGATGAGGCCACTGCCGAAAGGGCGGTTCAGTGAGCTGCAGAGTAACAGGAGACATAAATGACAGTGCATCTCTTTCTGGCTTT
Source organism: Myrmecobius fasciatus (assembly GCA_023553655.1). Taxonomy (NCBI): domain Eukaryota; kingdom Metazoa; phylum Chordata; class Mammalia; order Dasyuromorphia; family Myrmecobiidae; genus Myrmecobius; species Myrmecobius fasciatus. The sequence continues at coordinate 96,291 of JAJPUD010003827.1, read as the reverse complement.
TCCCTATGAGATGTGCCCACAGGATCACCATTGCCCTCCTTGCACCCAAGCCCAGTTTCCTGTGCCAACAAAGAAAGAAGGTGTTTGCCATGGGCAACCGCTACTCCTGCTCCCCAGCCTGGATAGAGCTCTGAACTCTGGGTGCCAAACTCTGGACGTTGGACTATACCTGACCACTGCTACAATGAAGTCATCGGGCCCCATCACCAGCACCTGTGCAGCTGTGGCACCACCATCCAGCTCATAGGCAGGCAGCAGTGAGCCAGGGTCTGCCTGTGAATCGTTGATATGGCCCCGAAGGTACCCAGCCTCCAGCTTGCTGTGGGAACACAAACAGGTAGGGCTGAGAGGGGAGTATTGAGTCTTCTAGAGGCCAGGGTGGACTTAGATAAGGACCTCTGTAATCACAGTTTCCATACTCCCAGGAGAGGCAGGATGAGGCTAAAAGTGAAAGAAGTAAGGGAGAACAGTGGGGGGAGGGGTGGCTGAGCTGGCTATAAGGGAGGGAGATAGCCTTGGGCACCTGGGTGGCATAGGGGATAGAGCACTGGGTCTGGAGTTAAAAATTGGCCTGTCACTACCCAGCTGTGTGACCCTGGGCAGATGCCTTAGCCCTGCCTGCCTCCTCTATACAATGAAAATGGAGAAGAAAATGGCAAACCACTCCAGTATCTTTGCCAGGAAAACCCCAGATAGAGTCATGAGGAGGCAAACACAACTGAAAAAGAAGTAAACATCTCTCACAAACATCTACATCAACACATAGACTGTGTGTATGTAGTATATATAGATACTTGTACACATGCAGCAAAGTGTCCACATACATGAATATATACATATAAGTCTTTGTATTCGTGCAGGTATATTCATATGTTCACACATACAGGTAGATATATATACACATCCATGATGGCCTGACTACTCCTCAGTGTCCAGTGCTGGCTCATCATCTCTATAATATCCTCAACTGTAGATAATTCCCAAAGCTCTCTTCTGGAACCTGTTTTCTTCTCTCTGCTTTGAGGACCCCATTTGCTCCCATGGGTTTAATTATTTTCCCCATGCAAATGATTCATAAATAAATATTATTTAGCGCCAGTCTCATTTGAATTACATTTCTGCCACACCAACTGTCTGGACACAAACTAAATGTCCAAGACATCTCAACTTCAACATGTTCATAACAGAACTCCTGCTCTTCTAATCTCCCTGGTTGCTTATCTTTGGATGCTTTATTTTCCTTTATTCTATATATCTAATCAGTTATCAAATCTTTCTGTGATTACATCTCTCATATCTGACCCCTTTTCTCTAAGTACCTAGTCTTAGTTCAGGCCCTTATCACTTCTTTCCTACATTATTACAATGATCTCTTAATTGGTCCCCCTCCCTCTAGTCTCTCCCAATTCCATTGTATCCTCCACACAAAGAGCAAAGTGATTTTTTAAAAAGTGTAGCTTTGAGTAAATGCAAATTAAGACAACTCTGAGGTTTGTTAACAACTTCATACCTCTCAAATCAGCTAAGACGTCGGAAAAGATAATGATAAATGTTAGAGGGAATGTGGGAAAACTGGGATAAATTGTAAAATTGATTCAACCATTCTGGAGAGCAATTTGGAATTATGCCCAAAGAGTTTTGATCTCTTTGATCTAGCAGTCTCACTACTGGGTCTGTATCCCAAAGAGATAATAAACAAAGGGAAAGGACCCATATGTACAAAAATGTTTGTATAGTGCCAAGGAACTGGAAATTAAGTGGATGCTCCTCAGTTGGGAATGTCTAAGTAAGTTATGGTATATGAATGTAATGGAATATTATTGTTGTATAAGAAATGATGAACAGCTGATTTCAGAAAAGCCTTGAAAGATCAATATGAACTGATGCTGAATGAAGTGAGTAGAACCAGGAGATCATTGTGCACAGTAACAAGAATAGGTAATGATCAATTGCAAAGAACATTGAGGAACAGTCAGGCTTCTCCACAAGGCCAGCCTCAGATACTTAATATTTATTAGCTTTTTGACCCTGGACAAGTCACTTAACTCCAGCTACCTCAAAAACAAACAAACAAACAAACAAAAACCAAAGCAATTACAATGGACTTGGAGTGAAAATGCAAATGACAGCCAGAGAGAACTATGAAGACTGAATATGGATTGAAGCTTAGCAATTTCACTTTTTTTTTTGTTTGTTTGTTTCTCATGTTGTTTTGTTTTGGTTTTTTTTTTATCTGATTTTTCTTGCACAACATGACAAAAAAGGAAATATGTTTAAGAGGATAGCACATATTTCACCCTATATCATAATGCTTACTGTCTTGGGGAGGGGAGAAGTGAAGAAAATGGAACATAAAATTTTACAAAAATGAATGTTGAAAACTATCTTTACATATATTTGGAAAACTATCTTTACATATATTTGGAAAAATAAAATACTATTGAGTGAAGAAAAGTGTAGCTCCAAGCATATCATTCCCCTATTCAATAAGTTCCAGTGACTTTCTATTGTCTTTAGAATAAAATTATAGACTCCTGTAGTAGGCTATTAAAGCCTTTCATACCTTGGCCTCAACCTATCTTTTCAGTCTCCTTATATATTATTTCCTTTCCTTTACTGAATAGTCTAGACCAAAGCTTCTTAAATTGCAGATCAGCTCACTCCTCTATGCATTCTAAGTTCCCTTTTAATTGGTGGAATCAGCTCCAGGTCAATTATTAAATTTAATTGTGAGCATTAACACCTTAAAGAGAGACAAATGCTACAAATCAGGGTTTCATTTATTGTTTTGTTGATTAATTAGAAGGCAGCTCAATGGCTCAAAAGATATAATGCTGGCTCTCTTCTCAAGACAAAAAATTGGAAACCAAGGGGATGTTTATCAATTGGGGAACAGCTAAATAAATTGTGACATGTGAATATGATGAAATATTATTGTTTTATGGAAAATAATAAGCAGGATGTTGTTAGAAAAACCTGGAAAGTCCTCCATGAACTCAAGCAAAGTGAAATGTACTGTCTACAAAGTAGCAGCAATGCTGTGGGATGATCAGCTGTGAATGACTTTGCTATTTTCAGCAATACAATGATACAAGACTAGTTTGAAATACTTATGTTGAAAATGCTATCCATAATCAGTGAAAGAATTATTGTCTAAAAACAGATTGAAGCATACTTTTTTTTAAACTTTATTTTTCTTGAAGCTTTTTTTTTTTTTTTTTGGAAGAGTAGGGTAGGAAAAATTAGGTTTTCTTTTGGACCATGACTTTTATGGAAGTATTTTGCATAACTTCACACGTGCCTTTTCAAGGGGGGAAGAGTGGAGAGTAAGGAAGAACATCTGGAACTCAAAGTTTTAAAAACAAATGTAAAAAAATTGTTTTACATGTAATTGGGGGAAATAAAAATTTTAAACAAACAAATGAATAAATAAAAGAAGCTTTGGTCTAGACAAACTGTTCTTTTCTCTGTTCCTCATGCAAAACCTCCATTTCCCATTTCCATACCTTTGCATGGGTAAATTCAGTAAGCATTTATGAAGAACTTACTGTATACTAGGTACTATGCTAAGTGCTAGGTATATAAAGAGATAATCTCAAAAGAAATGAAAAAGAAGGCCAGGCAAGAGTTACTTAAACAGAAGGTGGGATTTTAGTTGAGATCTGAAGAAAGCTAGAGAAGCTACAAGACAGAAACAATGAGAGAGAACATTCCAAGTATGGGAGATAGTAAAAATGCACAGAGCTACTAGATGGTCTGAAGAATTGCAAAAAAGCCAGTGATATTAGATAGTAGAGAACATGGGGATTGTAGGTGTAAAAAAGATTGAAAATCTATGGGATAGATTATTAAAGACTAAAAGCCAGAGGGTTTTAGATTTGATTCTGGAGCAACAGGGATTCATTGGAGTTTATTCAATGGGGGAAGGAGTAATAGTCAAAGCTGCATCTTAAAAAGATCACTTTGTTAGCTGAGTAGAAAATGGACAGGTGTTGGAAGAAATTTGAAATAAGGAGACTAACTAGAAGGCTATTGCAATAGTCTATGCCTAATCGAATAAGATTCTACCCTTGATAAGTAGCAGTGCTGAAGAGAGAAGTGGATATGTGTGAGAGATTTTACAAAAGTAGAAATGACTGATTGGCAATAAATTGGATAGGGGGATAAGAGAGAGTGAAGAATCAAAGATAATACCTAGATAGTGAATCTAGTTGATTGTGAGGATGGTGATACCCTTGATAATTATAAGACATGTCCTAGTCACATGCCAACATGATGGAAGACTGTAGGAAGTACATACAAGAGACAAAATAATTTCAGCTCTCTTCACAGTCTAGAACACCAAGAATCCTAATGAGACATTTCAATACACTAGCAGAATAGAAGACTAATCTCGAACCCCTAATATGGTCACTCAGCATACCTACACTCACTGCTCAATATATTTCAGTAGCAGGGTTTTAAGAGCCAACACATGGACTTGTAACAGAATTAAAGCCTACCTATTGTCTTCTCATAGTACCATTGAAAACCAAAAGTCAATCTTGTTAGGCTGAAACAGCAGCTCAACAGCACACTGTGCTGCTACATAACTCAGTCAGAAAACTAAGGAAAAAAGAAAACTAGGACAGGATACATGTATGGCACTCCACCAAACCTGAGGAGAAAAGTCCAGATGTGAATTAGAACCAGTTCTGTACCCTCAGAAGTCATTTGGGGCAAAGACAATCTGGTGAAACTTGAATTTCCCAGCATGGGAGGAGGCTAAAACAGCTTTAAGGTACAATTCCCAAAGAAACTGTAATCAAAGGGGAAGGAGTCAGAAAGTGAACAATAGAGGAAAAAAGCCAGAAATTGTCAAAGGTCTCAGGAGGAAGAAAACTCAACTAATCAGCATAAGCAGATAAACAAACAAGAAAGATATTAAAAGCAGAGAATGTGGCTTCTAAAAGAGCTCAAACCACAGATACATATGCATAAGTATTGCAAGACAAAGGAAAATAAATCAACATTTAAAGAGACTGAGATCCCAATGAATACTCAAGACAGTTTAAAAGAAAAATAAGAATTGTGAAATAGAATATATGATCTTCATAGCAAAAATAATTGGTAGAATAAAAAAAAAACCTTGAACCCAATGCAGTAAGTTTCCTACCAAAAAGCAAAGAGGAGAATAATTCATTAGGAAAGGAATACACAGAAGTAAAGGACAATCTAAAAGAAGAGAAGCAAAATGCAATAGTATTAAAAGAAAACATGATATTCATACAAGCAAAACATATTTATGTCAAAGACAGGAAATGTAGACAACTTAAGACTTATGACTCTCAGAAGAACATGACAAGTTAAAAAACCTGAATACCATAACTCAAGAAATAAAGATAATAATAAGACACAAATTCAATACAACTCAAATACCACCTCCTACAGGAAACCTTTCTTGATTCTTTCCTTCTGCTAATGTCCTCCCTCCCTATTTTGTATTTATTTTGCGTTTACTCTCTATGTACTTGTATATATGTGTATATATATGTTATTTCTCTTAAATTCTTTGAGATTATTTCATATTTTGACTTTATATCCCTAGGATCTAGCACAATTTCTGCTTATTTATTATGCATACAAATGCACATAGAGAGAGCTTTTAAAAAAACTTTAAAGTTTAAATTTTTAGAGAGTTTAATAAAGTTTAAGTTTTAATAGCTTAAAACTCCACTAAAACTTGGGACTCCCAGTGTTTGCACAAATAGTATTATAAGACTTAGAGATAGAAATATACATAAACACACATATACAAATATGATGTGTATGTGTGTATGTGTGGGGGTAGGGGGGTAGGTGTAGTTCTGAGAAATCAGAAGAAGGCAAGTCTCAGATAAATGTCTTTCTCACATTTCTCCAAAAGACCCTCCCACCTCCAATCCCTTCCTATCTCTTGGCCCTACCTGAGCATGTCTTCTGTGCTTTCAGAGATGGTTGAATCATAGAAGGGATCTCCCAGTCTGCTAGCCAAGGCCAGAGCAATCTTCAGGGTCTGTGTTTACAAAGGCATGCAGAAGTCACCAAGCATATCAGGACCTCTTCTGCCTGTGACCCCCAAGCTCCAAAAATCCATGCCCCACCCCTCAGAATTCCAAAGACCTTCCCTTCCCATCCCCAAAATACCTTTTTTGACCCCATGCCCCAAAGGCTTCCCCCTACACCAAACCCTCTTCCCAAGGACTGCTTGGTATCCCCAGCACCCAGAGAGAGCAGGACAGGGGAGGAAGGAGGCTGGCAGTGACCCCAGTCCCTTGGTGAGCAAGAACACAAAATAGGACAATGAAGCTGAGAAGTTAACAGGGAGAATGGTGAGAAACCATACCTCAGCCACCCAGTGCAGAGCCTGCTCCCTGGATACCAGGTTGGTAAGGTTGAAGCCCTCTAGGATGTTCAGGGCAGCAATAAGAGCAGGTCCCGTGTGAGGGGGTGGGGGGCTGAGCACCAAGTGGCCTTTGAGAAGGGGAGAGGCCAAGTTAAGGAGGGAAGGGGGAAAGATCTAGACATAAAGACCAAGGGGGCAAAGAACTTTTACTGAGGCAAAGAAACTAAAACCAAGCTCTCAGAAACTGAAGAACTCATTTTATAGATGAGGAAATTGAGGCTAGAGTGAAAAAGGGACTTGCTGGCAATCACACAATTAAAGGGGGTCCAGCTCAGTAAGCTTTCTGAGTTCCAGTCCAGGGCTTTGAAACCTTCAGAAACAAGGATCCAAGATAGTCATTCTTTCAGAGCTGGCCTCAAACTAGTGCAAAGCCAATTCCTCTCCCCACCCCACTCCTAACCTTCTCTACCACTCGACTTGCCAAAGTCAAAAATGTCTCTAACAAAGAAAAAGCATAAGGTTGACCCACATGACCCATGCTGACTGGGTCCACTCTACCTTTATGGTATCTAACTTCCACAGAGAACTCATCCATCAGTGTACATATCTGGGACAGACAATGGACAGGGAGGTGGTAAATGGGGAGAGAGGGCAGGACTGCATTTAGGAAACTGCAAGCTTTCTTTAAGAAATGTAAGCTTTTTCCAGAAACAAAGGCTTATATTTTCTAAACCATCATTCTGGGGATAGTGTATAAGCTGTAAGACATGTAGCCCAATGGTCTCATGAAGAACATGAACTACGGAGAACCACATGGAGAGGTATATGCAACATGTAATCAATGAGGAATTTCAAAGAAGAACTGGAGTTTAAGATGTCATTAGAGAATCATATAAAAGGAAAAGATGAGCTAATCATGTGTCATGGGATTATAGGTGGGCAGTTTTGTGCTTTAAGGCTCTCCTTGAAATATCAGGAGAAATTGAGGAAAGACATTGGTTATTTGGTGAGAAAGACTAGCAGACTCATGGGAAGAGATAGCCAAGAGTTACACAAGATGGCAGGTATAGAGAGAAAACCCAAACCTATATGATTGATATGATTAATCCCATTACAACAAGGCAATCCTTTGACTTTTGTGTAATTGATTTTCTATTGGACAATCCACAGGAACTATTGTAAACTTTCACTTTTCTCCTCCTATATAACACTATTCCCCTCGTTCTCAGTTGAAGACTTCATCTCATATGATACTGAGAATAGAAGACATTCACCATGAGCTCCTTCTTTTCCCTTATTCTATATTTCAAAACTCCTTATTATCATCCCCTCATTCTCCTTGCCAAGGTAAGTACTTCTACTTGCACCTTTAATCCCATCATCCCTTTTTGGCTCCTTCAGCAAATTATCCCCACAATTATTCAACCTTTCTCTCTCTAATCTTTTATTCTTCCTTATGTCACTACTTACCTCCTTGATACCTAAAAAATGTTCTTAGATCTTAAAAACTCTCATTTGACTCTATCATTCACTCAAACTATAATCTAATGTCTTTCCTCCCTTTTGGAGTTAGAATACCAGAAAAAGCAAAATTATCTAAAAGGATTGCCTCTATTCTTTCTCCTCTCAGTCTTTGCAGTAGGGTTTTGTGCTCTAATCACATGACTGAAATTGTACTCTCCAACATTATAAATGATGTTTTAATTGTCAAAAAAATGATGACCTTTGTTTCCATCTCAAGTTTCATCTCTTCTGATGTCTCTGAAACTTTTTAGCACCCTTTCCCAGAGTTTTTTGTCTCTGGGTTTTCATAAGATTGCTCTTGCTTTTCCTCCTACCTGTCTGGCCAATCCTTCTCAGTCTCCTTATCATAGATCACAGATTATAATTCTTATCCTCTTACCCAACTGTGGGTATTTCAAACCCTTCACATAGCTGCCAAAATGATATTCTTACTAGAGCACATCTCTGACCATATCACTCATATTGCTATTCAATAAACTGTGTTGGTTCCCCATTTCTTTTAAAATCAAGTGTACGTTTTTCTCTCTGTTTTTTTAAGCCATTCACAATCTGATCCAATTTTATTTTCCAGCCTTATTATAAATTATGTTTTTTCATCATGCTTCCATTCTTCAATTCAGTCAAATTGGCCACCTTTCTGTTCATCACATATTCCACTTCCTCTTTACCTCTTAAATTGCTAGTTTTCTTCAAAACTCAAATGAATTCTTAAGAAATGTGGGTGAGGAAAACATGGAAAATTTCATTTTTTATCAAATCTACTATTTTTAAAAATTTGAATTTAAATTGTTTCACCAGAGATCTACTCTGATGGCATGAATTAATAAATAATAGCTTTAAAATGTATTTTGGGGAAAAAGAATTCAAGTACTATCTCCTATAACAAGGCCTTTTTTGATTTCCCTAGATGCTGGTGTCTCTCCCCAAAAAACTATTTTGAATTTATTTTGCACATGTATATATATATATATATATATATTCCATAATAGGATTACTGTAGGAGATCCACAACAGAATTAAATTAATCTCTGAAAACAAATTGTTAAAATTTTGTCTTTTTGTCCATTAGCAAACATAATAGGTGCTTAATAAAAATTGTTCAATGATTGATCTCCAGGAAATGACCTGAACAAGAATATCATTGAAAGCAGTTTTTTTTTATAGGCACTTAAAGAAGAAGAAGGGAACCATGGGATGGGAAGAAAAATAAGTGGCTGACACAGAGAGGTTAGGTTGAGAAAGATAGCGACAAACTTCACAATCTTGCCAAAACCTCAGCCTGTGTCCTGAGAGCCCAAAGTCCTGGTGCAGGAATCAGGATACTAGCTGTGTAATCTTAGGCAAATTTCTTCTACACCCTGTTTTTTAGTTTTCACTATAAAATGAGAGGATTGAACCACACTGTCTTTCAGCTCTCTTCCAGCTCTGGCAGTCTCTGTTCTCGAGTTCCTATCTGCTCTGACATTTTGTGGCAAGCTGAGGCCATGGTATTGGGAAGGGGTAGCTAGGCAGTACAGTGGATAAAGGACTGGACTTGGAATCAAGAAGACTTGAATTCAAAAATAGCCTCACAAGGAACTGGAAACTGAGTGGCTGTCCAGTAGTTGGAGAATGGCTGAATAAGTTATGGTATATGAATGTTATGGAATATTATTGTTCTATAAGAAACAATCAGGAGATGACTTCAGAAAGGCCTGGAGAGACTTATATGAACTGATGTTGTGAAGTGAGTGGAACCAAGAGAACACTGTACACAGCAACAAGAACATTATGTGAGGATCAATTCTGATGGACCTGGATCTTTTCAACTATGAAGTGATTCAGGCCAATTCCAATGGACTTATGATGGAGAAAGCCATCTACCTCCAGAGAGAATTATGGAGACCGAATGTGTTTCTACCTTTGTTGTTGTTTGCCTGCTTGTATTTTTTTTTTCATTTTTTTTTCTTTTTTGATCTGATTTTTCTTGTGCAGTATGATAAATGTGGAAATAGGTTTGGAAGAATTGCACATGTTTAATCTATATTTAACCTATATAACTTCACTTTCTAGGGGAGGGGGGGTGTGGGGAGTGAGGGAGAAAAATTTGAAACACAGGGTTTTGCAAGGGTGAATGTTGAAAACTATTTTTGCATGTATTTTGAAAAATATAAAGCTATTGTTTTTTAAAAAGTGGCCTCAGATACTTTTTAGCTGTGTGACCCTGGGCAAGTCATTTAACTCTGTTTGCCTCAGTTTCCTAATCTGTAAATGAGCTAGAGAAGGAAACAGCAAACCACTTCAGTATCTTAGACACAAATAGGAATCATGACTACTTGAACATGACTGAAATGACTGAACAAAAAGTGGCACAGCAGAGAGAAAAAGGGTACCTAAAATAGGGAAACCAGCCTTCTTGGCAAGAATAGACCTCCCACCTGCCCCCTAAATCCTGACACTCTGGGCACTTGGGAAAACTGGCTGAACTCTAGTTTAGAACCTGGCTCCTCAGGAAGTTCAGGGTTTCAGGATTTGGTTTTTTTTTTCTGCTGTAGTGGGCATGAGCCTCCAGACAGAGTAGTGGGAGGGTGAGAAAGGCTGCTGAATGGAAGGGCAGGATCACCTCGATATACTCCACGAACAGGCTTCTCCACTAATACACTGTAGTTACTGAAATCCTCCTCAGTCAAGACTCCACCATGGTGCTGCACCTACAGGCAAGGAGGAAGAGAGGAAAAAAAGGAAGATGGCCTCGGCTAACATTTCCCCCAGCCCCCACTCTGCCCACCTCTGGGGTACCACATGGGGTTGGTAACTGCAGTCTCTCCCCACCCCCAATAACATTCCAAGTCTCAGAAATTGGGACCCAGCAGAAAAAGCTGAGTCAGAGGACCCACGTTAAAATCTTGAGTTTGATATGTATTATCCATCATTTCCTCATCTATAAAATGTGGGGGTTGAATTAGATGGCCTCTTAGGTGCTTTTCAGTTCCAGATTTATAATTTCTAAGAGCCTGCCTCCTCTTCTCTCATTTCCTACTTTGGTAAAGACCATATCTCTCTCCCCAAAGACTCCCTGATCTTTTCCCCTAAGACTCATAATGCCTTTAAAAATGTCTCAGATATTTTGTTCATCCTGAGAGTACAGAAGTGGAAAAATCCTTGGCTTGGTGTTAGGTATCCTGGGTTCTCATCCTGATTCTTCACTAACTTGCTCCAAACTGGGAGCAGTCCCCTTCTTTCTCTGAGCTTCAATATAGTTATCAGTAAAATGATGGACTCAGTAAAGTCTCTCAGAGCTTCGTTGGTCTCTGCTTCTATCACCTCCCCACCTGGCTTGGTCCCATGCTTACCTCTGACACCATCTCTTGAGTGAGGTTGCCACCACCATAGAAAGCCATGGCCCCTGCAGAGCCCAGAGAAGTCAGAACAGCTGCCAGGTCCGGCCTCCGGACAAATGTGCCAGGTACCAAAGGCCGGCCTTCAGGAAAGAAGGTTTCCCGGAAACGCTCTGAAGCATTGGGTACAGGCTGTTCTTGGATAGCCCGGGCTGAAAGCACAGGGAAGGCATTTCAGGCTCTCCCACCCTGACCATTCTAAGATCCCAGATAGCCCCTTCACTCCCTTTGCCAACATATGCCAACAATAGCCTCCAGACTTTTGCCCTCTCTTCCCAGCCCCTCGGCAGCCTCACCACCCACCTCCAAGCCCCTAACTGACCAAGATCATGGGTCACATTGAAGCCGTCCTGAGCTACTGCTGAGGCGAATGCCAGAACCTTGGACCAGGGCAACCTGAGGAAGAAAAGATTGAGAACACGGTGAGAGAGAAGGAGAAAAGATCCCCAGAACAAGGGAGGAGAATGGAAGAAGGAGAACTGAAAAGAGGAAAAAGAAAGGGGATTCCAAGGTTGTTGGGGCCCAAGCTAAAGGAGGAGGAATTTGAGATGAGACAGGAGAGTAGGGAAAGAGAAAGTGGGGGCAAAAATGGGAACCTGGGGAAGTGGACAGATATGGGAAGAGGAAACTATAGGAAAGAGAATGAAATATTCAGTGGGTAGGGAAGTGGGGGGAAGCCCCTTCCACTTACCTTCCATAGAGTTGATGAGCTTCATACAGCCCTTTGGCCATTCCCGGGATCCCCACAAGGAGACCCGGCTGGGTCAGATGAAGCGGTCAAAGGAAAAAGGAGACCAGGTCACTAGAAGGGGAGGGGCTAGACTCAGCTCTGAAGAGCCCACATTCCCAGGGAAACGGGAACCCCCAAGGTCATTCATATGAATGGTTCTACAGCAGCCTTGCATATATTGGGCACATAGCAGATACACATGCCCGGGCAGTGCTCATCCTACACACAGTAACAAGCCAGATGGCAAACGTGCAGAAGGTGTAATGCAGCCAGACGTAAAGTAGGCTCAGGCAATCAATGTGCATTTATTGAGCATCTCCTATGAGCCGAGCACAAAGAAAGGCAAAAACAGTCCCTGCCTTCAAGGAGCTCACCATCTAAATGGAGAGGCTACATGGCATATAAAACATACATACAGGTAAATGGAAGGAAGGGGCAGCTAAGTGGAGCAGTGGATGGAATGCTGGATCTGGAATCAGAAAGACTCATCTTCCTGAATTCTGACACCAGCTGTGTGACCTTGGGCAAGTCACTTAACACTGTCTGCCTCAGTTTCCCCATCTGTAAAATGAGCTCGACAAGGAAATGCAAACCATTCCAGTATCTCTGCCAAGAAATCCCAAATGGGGTCAAAATGAATCAGACATAACGGAAATGGCTGAAAAACAACAAAGATGGGAGTGGAGATCTAAGTAGCTGAGGAGACTTCTAGCAGAAAGATGGGATTAAAGATGAGTCATGAAGTAAGGGAGAAACAAAGGCAGAGGTAAGAGGCAAAGGTCCCCAGGCATGGGGTCAGTCAGTGAAGACTGAAGCAGGAAGTATGCCCTTTTTGAGGAACTGCAAAGAGATTGTGTAGCTGCATCATAGAGGGATTATAAAATCTAAGAAGATTAGAAAGGAGCCAGGTTATATAGAACTTTAAATTCCTAACAGAGGTTCTATTTGATTCTGAAGGTACCAGGGATTCATCAGAAGTTATTGAGCATGGTGGTAATGTGGTCAAATTTGTGCTGTAAAAAAGCACTCAAAGGGTGTGAACAGGCAGTTTTCAGAAAGAGAAACCAGAGCTATTTATAGACATATGAAAAGTGACCTAAAGCACTATTAATTAGAGAATTGCAAAATAAAATAACTCTGAGGTCCCACTTCATATCTATCAGATTACCTAACACGATAGAAACCAAATGTGGATGTGAAAAAGTAGGGATACTAATGTATTATTGGTGGAGTTGTTAATTAGTCCAACCTTTCTAGAGGAAAATTTGGAACTGTGCCCAAAGGGTTATAAAACTGTGCATATCTTTTGATTCAGCAACACCACTATTAGGTATTTTATCTTTTTTCTCAATAATATATAAACAATTTTTAAAAATTTTTAAAAAAAGAATTTGAGCTCTAAATTCTCTTCCTCCCACCTCCTTGAGAAGGCAGATAATTTGATATAGATTATACTCATGTAGTATTTATATCTCAAACTTATTTTTTTAAAAAGGAAAAGGAAAAGGACCTACATGTACAAAAATATCTACAGCAGGTCTTTTTGTGGTGTCAAGGTATTGGAAATTGAGGAGGAATCCATTGAGGAAGTAGTAATATATAATTGTTATAGTATGCTTGAAGAAATGAAGAGCAGGATAGTTTCAAAAACAAAAAAAAACCTGAGAAGATGTATATGAACTAATGTACTAGTAAACTAATGAACTAATAAAGTGAGCAAAATTCAAAGAACATTGTACACATTATCAGCAATAGTATATGATGATCAACTGTGAATAGTTATTCTCAGTAATACAATGATTCAAAACATTTCTAAAAGATTTATGATGAAAAATGCTATCCAGAGACACAAATGATGGCATCTAAATGCAGATTGAAGCTTACTTTTTTTTCCTTTAACTTTCTCAATTATTCCTAGGTTGCTGGTTGGTTGGTTTGGTCTGCATTTTCTTTTGCAATATGGCTATTATGAAAATGTTTTTTGTGTGACTGCATATGTAGAATCTATATCAAATTACTTGTCTTCTTGAAGAGGGGGGAGGGAGATAATTCAGAGCTCAAAATTTTTAAAAATGTTAATAATTTTGTTTACATGTTATTGAGAAAAAGATAAAAATAATATTAAAAAAAAGAATCGAACAATTCAGTAGAAAGTAGACTGGGGTGAGGAGATGCTTGAGAAAGGAAGGTCTTACAGAAGGCTATTCCAGTAGTTCAAGTCATGAAGGCCTGAATTAAGATTATGGCTGTATGAGCTAAGGTGAAACAGACAAGATATGTTAGGAGGGCAGAAATAACAAAGTTTGACATTGGCAAGAAAATATAAGTAAGGAGATCAGGATAACACCAAATTCTAGGTGCCCAGTAACATGGTAGTGCCCTCAATGGTAATAGGAAAATTCAGAAGAAGAGAGCACTTGGGGAAATGATAAAGTTCCATTCTAGACATGTTGAGTTTAAGATGTTGAGAGGTAGAAAAAGATCAGGATAGAGAAAAGGCCATCAGATTTGCAATTAAGAGATTATTGGTAGCTTCGGAGAGAGCAAGTTTATTTAGCTGAATGAAATCAGAAGCCAGATTACAGAATGTTTAAAAGAAAGGGAGAGGAGAGGAAGGGGGAGGCACCAAATGTAGATAACTTTCTCAAGTTTGGCCATAAGGAGAGGACATATAGGGGACACAAGCCAGTGGGGCAGATAGGAATGATAAGATCAAGTTTTTTGTTTTTGTTTTTAGGGATCAGAGAGACATGGGTATGTTAGTAGGCAGAAGGAAAGGTGCCAGTAGATAGACTGGATATAAGAGAGAAAATGTAAACAATTTGCTAGAGAAGTCAGGGAGAGGAAGGGATTAAGGGCACATGTAAAGAAACTGGCTTTTGCATGGAGAAGAGACACTTCATCTGAGATTGGGGTGAAGGAGGAGATAGTGAAGGAAAGTGTTTGAATAATGTGAATTGAGGAGGAAGACAGCTGGGGTTAGCTCACATGACCTTGTATACTACAGGGACATAGTAGCATGGCACATAGTAAATGTAGAGCAGCCTGGCACATACAGAGTGCTCAGAAATTGATTTCAGTGACAGAAGGGAAGGGGATAGGAGCCCCTCCCCTGCGGCCCCCACCTTGGTCTCCCAGGATCTTTGCAGGGCTTCCTCTCGAAGGGCACCAGGAGCTGTCTCCCGGAAGTCAATCAGGCGACTCTCATTTCTCCGAATGTCATGGACAAGCATCACTCCTCCCCTGGGTAGGGAGAGAGGACAGCATCGGAGCACCATGTTAAAACAGGAGGGACGAGGGAATATTCCAATACTCAATACAAGTTGCATCGGAGAACAAGGAGAAATAATCCTGATTTAGCCCCCCCACACAGACACTGTACAATACTGTTTCCTGGCCCCTCTTCTAAGACAGGGGTGGGGATGGCCAGATTAGTAAGGGAAGTGGGGGAGAAGGGTGTTGGCTCTCTCCAAAGCAGGCCTGAAGAGGTTCTGCCCAACAAGTCACCCAATATTTTAATCCCAGATTAACAGGAACTGGCCAGAGGTGGGCACTGCGCCAATCCTAGGGGGCCACAGACTGGGTGCCTGCCAATTTCCTGCACCTGTCTTAAAGAAGTAGCAGCTAGCTCCCTCCCCCTGGGGCTGACTTATGTAAGGGAGAAGACTTTAGACCCTGGACATCAGCTCCCAAATGAGCTGGCTTTTACACCAAGTTCAAATTGTGAAGGGCTGAAGAAAAGTAGCTAAGGTCTACCTGTCCAGCCTCCTTCCCAGGAATCTGAACAGCTTGTGTACAAGCAAGGGGATGCCCGGGATGATCAACTGAAAGAGTATGGGGGAGGCAACTGGAGGACTCTGGGGGTGCTAATCAGGGAAATGGAGGCTGTTGACAGAGGAATCTGGGACGGATAATTGGGAGAGCCCAGAGTAGTTTATTTGGAGAACTTGAAGAAGGATCATTGGAGGGACCTGAGGGACTGATTAAGAGACTCTTGGGTGAGCAGTTGGGTCCCTCTTGGGCACTGACTGAAGGATTAGAAATTGGGGAGGAACTAGGATAATTGTGGGAATCTGAAGAGTAAATTTAGATGGAAAGTTACTTACCCACCAAGGCCTGAGCTGTGAGGAGCGACTACGCCAGCACACAGGGCAGCGGCCACAGCAGCATCCACAGAAGAGCCCCCTTTACTCAGTACCTCGATGCCCAGGGCAGTACAATGGGCAGCATCTGTGACAACTGCTCCTTGGTGAAAGATCTGGGGGAGAAATCAGGGAAAGGAGATTTAAAGGCAGGAGCATATTTTTGTGAAACATCTCTCCCTCACCCTAATTCTCTATTTTAGATGGTAAAACTCTGAAGCAGGGAGCAGAGGAAAAAACTACCCACTTCTGGGGGTTAAAGAATGATCACAACCCCTTCGTCACCTAGGTAAGTCTCTCTTCCCCTAAAATCTTTTCATGACTGAGCAAAGAGCTGGGCTAGGCATACAGTAGGTGTTTAATAATTGTCTTTTGAACTAAGGTTATTCTTCCAGTTCTTGGTCTCCTCACTATGGCATTCCTACTCTTTCCTTCCAACTTCCTAGTCAGCTCTCTGCCTCTACTTAGATCCCTCGGCAACACCCCACCCCATTGCCCACTCCTCTCCCTTTAACTCCCACATCTTTCTTTCTCCTTCAGGCCTCCCTGGGTTTTTCCTCAATCTGCCCCTTTCCAGTCTTACCTGGGGATCCCCAAAGTAGATCTGCATGACGAGGGCCACTGTGACCCCGGTGGCAAAGGTGAGGCAGGCTGTGACAATGACAGTGAGCCCATCTTGGCGGCAAGAACACTCTGCTGCAGCTGCAAAGGGGTCTTTGCTGGTCTCCCTTAGAGGGGACCCATCCTGGCTGCCCATCTCTGAAGAGGATGAGGGTAGCTGCTGTAGCCGGGCAGACTTTAGGAAAGAGTCCGGATCTGGGGGACAGTGTGGGAAGAGAAGGGAGGAAATATCAGAATTCCTCCTGCTTTCTGTGGTCTCTCCTCCTGCCACCCCAAGCCCTCTTTGAGAACTCACTTACATCAAACAAGATGCCTTGGGGTGATGCTTCCACTTACCTCCCAGCAACTACCTTCCCTGCTCCCTCCTGACTGTCTTTCCCTCCCCTAGCCCTGGTTCCCCCAGTTCTCTAATCCCCAACCTGTATCATCTTTCAGTCTCTTTCTGACGCACTCTGTTCTAAGAGAGGTAGGGACCAGGGTTGGCCCCTGAACTAAGAAGTTCTGCAGACCACGACTTCCTTCTCCCTTCTGGGAAGCAGAGGTCCTGGTTCTCCCCCTTCCCCAAATCTAGTCATCAACTCATAGAATTGTTTTGAGCTGAAAAGAACAAAACATTTATTTGGTACCTGCTATTCACAACTACTAACTCTAATCTATTATGTGCCAGGCACTCTGCTAAGTACTTTACAAAAATTATCTCATTTGATCCTAATAATACCCCGGGAGGTGGTGTTTTATTGTTCCCATTTTACAGTTAAAGAAACAGAGGCAGCTAGAAATAAATGGACTGCCCAGACTCACAGAGCTAGTAAACATCTGTCAGAGTTGGGAATCCTGAGTCCAGCCCATTGCTCTATCTATTCTGCCAATCAGCCACCTCATTTTACAAATGAGGAAACTGAGACTCACGGCCCAAGATTACAAAGTTCAGTCTCCTGACTTCCTCAGGCTCTGCCTGCTCAAACCCAACAAGGAAAACTCCAATATCCTGGAGGTGCCAGAAAAGATGAAGGAGGGTGAAGGTAGAAAGAAGGCTGATCCTGTTCTGGTTCTCTACAACCACAGCTGACTTGGAAAAGAAGGTCCTTAGGGAGCAATGGTCATAATCCTCAGGTAGGGCCAGTAAACTCAGGGAACAGAAAGGGAGGAGCCTTCAAGGGCAAATCTCCAGCCTCACTCCGTTGTTTGTTTTTTGACAGTGTATGTAGCATTCTATACCTAAGATCTTTTCACTCTCTCTAAAGAAAGGAAGAAGATAATATGTCTACATTTCCTCATCCATTCTAGAGCCAAAATTATACACAATAATTGTAACAGTAGAAATGAAAAGAATACTAAAAAGAAGTCAAACACTGTAATTTTAATGATCTTTGTTTTCAGGTTCTGTTTGTTTCATTCTGCATCAGTTTGTGTAAATCTTCTAAATCTAAGTCTATGAATTACTTACATTCCTTGTTTTTTACAAGGCAGTCATAGTTTATTACATTCATTTGCCATAATTTGTTCAGTAATTCATTCTTCAAGCAGTGAGTGCCCATTGTGTTTCCAGTTTTTGGCTACCTGAAAAACTGCTAAATATTATGGCAAACTCAATACAGGGATCCTTCTGCTGAGTATCTATCTCAAGGAGAACAAAGACAGAAAGTTCTCAAGTATTGAGTATGCCCCAAATCCCCAAAATAGTGCAAGCTAAGACTTTTGTTTTAATAGTTTAAAACCAAATTGAGACTGGGATGGAGAGTGCCATCTTCATTCAGAGAGGCTGAATGGCAATCAAAGCATAGTATTTCCACCTTTTTTTGTTCTTGTTTGTTTGCTTGTGTATGTGTATGTGTTTTTCTTTCTCGTGGCTTTTTCCCATTTGATCTGATTTTTTGTGCACAGCATGACAAATATGGAAATTGTTTTTAAAAAAACATGTTTAATCTATATCAGATTGCTTGCTATCTTGGGGAAGCAGAAAGGACAGAAGAAGGAGGGTGAAAAATTTGGAAGACAAGATTTTGCAGAGGTGAATGTTGAAAACTATCTTTGCAACTATTTGGAAAAATAAAATAATATTAAAAAAAATCCCAAATTCTTTGCTCGAAGTAAGATTTTTGGATTATACTCTATATGGATATTTTTTGTCTTTGCCCTTCTTGAGTACTCAGCAGAATGATCTCTGGGTGAAAAGGTATAATCACTTTAATGACTTTTCTAACATTAATCCAAATTATTTTCTGGAATGGTTGCACTAATTCACAGGACCACGAACCATATAATAGTATACCTCTCTTTCCATCTTTTGTGTCTTTACTGATTTCTCTAGCCCTGTTCATGTCCACGTCTGTCAAAGATATGGCTCTATGCACAACTTGAGTCTGGGGCTAAGGTCCCAACAGTCACAGGATCATTTAAATCTGGAGGGGGCCTTGTTGTTCAATCATTTAAGTTGCATCTGACTGTTCACGACCCAGTTTGGGGTTTTCCTGGAAGAGACAGGGCTAATTTGCCATTTCCTTCTCCAGTTCTCTTTACAGTTTAGGAAATCAAAGCAAACAGGACAAAGGTCACACATGACTCATGAGGGTCACACAGCTAATAGGTATCTGAAGCCACATTTGAATTCTGCAACAATTTTCCTGACTCCTGGCCCAGCAATTTATGTGCCCTATGGTGCCACCTTGTAGCCCTTTGGAAATTATCTAGTTCAACTCTATATTATTAAGGAAGAAAACTGAGATTAAGGGAAGGAGGAAAAGGGAGAGAGAATGAGAATGGCTTGTTCAGTGTCACACAGGTAATTGGCAGAGCCAGGGCTAAAGTTTAGGCCCTTTGATTAACTCAGATTTGGAGAGTCTGAGAGTTAGAATGGATCTGATTGTTCAGAACTGATCAATAAACCAAGCAATTAGGAGCATACATCACTAATCAAAATCTTGCCTCAGACATTTACTACCTGTGTGATCTTGGGAAAGTCACTTAAACTCAACTGTCACACACACAAAAAAAACCCCTCCAAAAATAAAGTGGCTATGCTTTGGGGGATATCAGTCTTCCTCTTCCCATTTTTTTTCCTGAGGCAAGTCACTTAACTTGCCCATGGTCACACAGCTAGGAAGTGTTAAGAGTCTGAGGTCAGATTTGAACTCAGGTCCTCCTGACTTCAGGGCTGGTGCTTTACCCACTGTACCACCTAGCTGCCCCTCTCACCTCTTTAAAAATGGGATCAGTAGAGAAATAAATCACTTTGAATCTTGGTTTGAAAGATAAACTTTGGGGGCAGCTAGGTGGCACAGTGGATAGAGCACCAGCCCTGAAGTCAGGAGGACCTGAGTTCAAATGTGGTCTCAGACACAACACTTTCTAGCTGTGTGACCCTGGGCAAGTCACTTAACCCCAATTGCCTCAGGGGAAAAAAGATAAACTTTGTTAATGATAAACATTATTTATTTTTTAGTTATGTCTGACTCTTTGTGACTCCATTATTGGAGTTTTCCTGGTAAAGGTACTGGAATGATTCCCTTCTCCAACTCATTTTACAGATAAGGAAATTGAGACAAACAGAATTAAATGACTGTCCTGGGACACACAGCTAGTTAGTGTCTGAGGCTGGATATGAACTCAGGAAAAAGTCTACCTGTCTCTAGGCCCAGAACTCTATCCACAGGGCTACCTATCAGCCCCTTAAGCATGTTTAAGTTCTGTTTATATATATTCTAGAAATATAAGAAATATAAATTAGCATATCAAGTAGTAAACAAAATGTTTTGCAATATAGTCAATGCATATCACACATTCTGCTGGGACTATATATGTATGGTAAAATATATGAATATTCAGTTTGGCCAGTAGGATAATTTTCTGAAGGTGGGAATGGGGAAAGGTTCACTGCCAGTCAACTACTGTCCCTTGCTTAAATAGGCACATTCCACAAGATGTGGAATTGGTGACTTCAATTAAAAAAAAAAATTGAGATGGCCTATTGGATATTGCCATAGCTTTCTGGAAAGCATAGTGAAGACATTGGCCAGCAGTCACTGGCCTGTGTGGTACTTTTTGTTGAGATCCAACTGATCCAAAGCTTTCAGACTGAGATAAATTGAAGCCCAGAGGAAAGTGTCACAGTATTCACAGCCAAAGACTGAGAAAGTATCATTCCAATCTTACAATGTGACATGGGTAGTACTCTTGCTGAATTGATATCTTTCATATAAGTGATTTGAAGGCAAATTTATTTGCCACAAAAGAAACTAGTTAATGAACCTAGAAAAAGTGGAAAGAGGAAGTTCTTGAAACAGAAACTAATAAGGAATATAACATAAGACTAAGCCACATAGAGCAGACTCTTTCTCTCCCAGATGAAGGGTGGAGGTCTCCAGAGAATCCAGAGTCACAATTCATTCCTGTGTTCCTATGGGATCAAGAAATTGTCCCCACTGTGGGAAGGCTGGGACACTGATGCATTGTTGGTGGAACTGTGAATGAATCCAGCCATTCTGGAGAGCAATTTGGAACTATGCTCAAAAAGTTATCAAACTGTGCATACCCTTTGACCCAGCAGTGTTTCTTCTATTGGGCTTATATCCCAAAGAGATCTTAAAGGAAGGAAAGGGCCCCACATGTGTAAGAATGTTTTTGGCAGCCCTTTTTGTAGTGGCTAGAAACTGGAAACTGAGTGGATGCCCATCAATTGGAGAGTGGCTGAATAAATTATGGTATATGAATATTATGGAACATTATTGTTCTGTAAGAAATGACCAGCAGGATGGTTTCAGAGAGGTCTGGAGAGACTTGCATGGACTGATGCTGAGTGAAACGAGCAGAACCAGGAGATCATTATACACAGCAACAACAATACTATATGACGATCAATTCTAATGGACATGGCTCTCTTCAACAATGAAATGTTTCAAACCAGTTCCAGTTGTTCAGTGAAGAAAGCCATATACACCCAGAGAGAGGGATGTGAAATGTGGACCACAACATAACATTTTCATGCTCTCTATTGATGTTTGCTTGCATTGTTTCCTTTATCTGATTATGTATATATATATTCTATTTGTCAAGTATTTTAGCATAATTAACATGTAGGGGATATCCTGCCATCTAGGGGAGGGGTAGGAGTAGGGGGGAAAATTTGTAACAGAAAGCTTTGTAAGGGTTAATGTTGAAGAATTACCCATACATATGTTTTGCAAATAAAAAAAATTGATAAATGAAAAAAAAAAAAGAAATTGTCCCCACAGACAAAGAAGAACTGGGATGGAAAGTGGTCATAGCAATAGTAAGCTAAGATAAATTCAGGAAGGAAGAGTTACAGGGTGAGTTGGTAATTGTTTCCCAATTTCAGCAAATGCTAAGCAAGTAGAACCAAAATTCTAAAAGTCAATTTTTCAAGAACCTTTAGAGAGATTAGAAAAATGGGGGAAGACTCCCCCCTCCAAAAAACCAAGTCTCAGGCTCTGCATTCAGGGAGAATATTTCTTCTTGCAAAGGGAAGTTAACAAGCAACTGAACATAGTGGTGTAAGCCTGAAATCCTAGCTATTTGGATGCTGAGGCTGGAGAATCTCCTGAGCTCAGGGGTTCTAAGCTCCAGTGGGCTATAGCAGATGATGTGTCTCTGGGAGGGCCACAAACCTTCGACTGGTCTCCCAACCCAGAATATTAAAACTTATTCTGATTGATTGGGAAAAGTAAGATTGGAGAGGGCTTATGTTGCCCTGTAAAAATTGTAATCTGAAAGCAATATTAACATCTCAGTGTTTTGAAATTTTCCTACAACATTAACTTACCATCCTTTCCCTGACTGCAGCAGAAACCTCGTTGGAAGTATAATGCACAGTATGGGATCCAAAGCTGAAGACTGCAATAGTCTTGATTGAGGATAAGAGATGTACAAGAGGGCCATAGTTGTCAAGGCTCCCTCTGCCTCTCCCAAAATGTGTTTGTATTGCATTGTATATATATTGTTTCTCTCCAGTAGAATGGAAGTTCTCCAATGACTGGGGCTGTGTTTTTGTTTTTGTTTTTGTTTTTTGTTGTTGTTGTTTTTAATCCCTAGTGTTTAGCATGACATCTGGTACATAATAGGTACTTAATAAATGCCTGTAGAATGAATAAAATAAACAAATCAATGAGGCATGTCCTGGGGGGATCCACAGAATCATTCCTGATCTTGTTAATGTGAAATAGAGTTCTGCAGGAGCTACTAGGCCTGAGATTTTAATGCAATGATTTATATTATCTTTTTTTCTTTAATATTCCATTTTAGATATTTAAGAAATGGTTTTGATTGTTAGATTTAATTATTGTGGTAGGATGTTAAGAATTGAGTTTGTTAGGGTCAAAGGATATGAACAATTTTCAGATGAAGAAATGAAAGCCATTTTTAGTCATGTAAAAAATGCTGTAGAGAAATGCAAATTAAGACAACTCTGAGGTACCATTTCAAACCTCTCAAACTGGCTAAGAAGACAGGAAAAAATAATGACAAACGTTGGAGGGAGTGTGGAAAAACTGAGATATTAATGCATTGCTGGTGGAGTTGTGAAATGATCCAACCACATGTGCAAAAATCTTGTTGCTGTGTATAATGATCTCCTGGTTCTACTCACTTGGCTCAGCATCAGTTCATGTAAGTCTTTTCAGGCTTTTCTGAAATCATCCTGCTAATCATTTCTTTCTTTCTTTCTTTTTTTTTTTTTTTGCTTTTTGCTGAGGCAATTGGGGTTAAGTGACTTGCCCAGGGTCACACAGCTAGGGAATGTTAAGTGTCTGAGACCACATTTGAACTCAGGTCCTCCTGACTTCAGGGCTGGTGCTCTAACCACTGCACCACCTAGCTGCCCCTGCTAATCATTTCTTATAGAACAATAATATTCCATAACATTCACATACCATAACTTATTCAGCCATTCTCCTACTGATGAGCATCCACTAATTTCCAGTTTCTTGTCATTACAAAAAGAACTGCTACAAACATTTTTGCACATGTGAGTCCTTTTCCCTTTTATGATTTCTTTGGGATAGAGACCTAGTAGAGACACTGCTGGATCAAAGACTCATGGTTTGGCAGCCCTTTGGGCATAGTTCCAAATTGCTCTGTAGAATGGTTGGATCATTTCATAACTCCACCAACAATGCATTAGTGTCCTAGTTTTCCCACACTCTCTCCAACATATATCATTATTTTTTTCCTGTCTTTTTAGTTTGGCAACACAAAGTTTTACAAAAATGAATGCTAAAAACTATCTTTATGTATATTTGGAAAAATAAAATATTATTTAAAAAGAATTAAGTTTTTTTACATATTAAAACAGAGGTCAATATCTTAAATTTTGCAGAGTGTTTAACATGATGGATAGATGCCTACAATGATGACCAGCTGATTGGTATGGGCACTGTGAACATCAACACAGTGACCTTGTCAATCCAAGTGGAATGGATACCAATTAGGTTTTATTTTCTGCAGCAGAAATTAAGTAAAACCTAATTGGAATCCATTCCATTTGGATTGACAAGGTCACCATGTTGATTTAATTCTTTTTTAAATACCCTTGCACAGCATAATAGATATAGAAATATGTTTAAAAGAATTGTACAGGGGCAGCTAGGTGGCGCAGTGGATAGAGCACCAGCCCTGAAGTCAGGAGGATCTGAGTTCAAATCTGGTCTTAGACACTTAATATTCCCTAGCTGTGTGACCCTGGGCAAGTCACTTAACCTCAACTGCCTCAATAAAAAAAAAAAAAAAAAAAAAAAAAAAAAAGAATTGTACATATTTAACCTATATCAGATTATTTGCTGTCTTGAAGAGGGGGAAGGTTAGGGACAGAGGAAGAAAAATTGGCAACACAATTTAATTGCTGAGTATCACTGATTGCATAACAGTCACTTCATGTAGACTAAACAAGTAGGGATAGGAGAAGGATTACTGGCTCTCCACATGGACATTGCAAAATGCCTATGTGTAATGGGGAAGAAAAGGGAGGACATGAAGGATACCTGGATTCAAACAATTCAGAATGCTAAGTTTATATGTATATATAATCCTTAAGATTGATTGGTACTGCTGTATTCATTATGTTATGTTTGATTATTCTACTTTGCAATGTTTTTGATGGTCCATAATGATGGATTTTCATATCCAATCAGCTACTACTTTTGCTTATAACATTTGAATAGTTAACTTGCCCAATGTAACAACCTAAAAGATGATGTCAGGTGATACAATGGACAGAACTTTGGATCTGAAGTCATGAAAGCTTAATATATAGCTTTTATATAGCATCGACTATGTGCCAGGTATTGTGCTAAATGTTTTACAATTATCATCTCATTTTATTCTTACAATCATCATAGGACTTAGATGCTATTATTATCCCCCTTTATAGATGAGGAAATCAAGGCAGAGGGTAAGTGACTTGGCCAAAATCACACAACTAGTTTAGTTCTCCTAGACTCCAAGTCCTATGGTGTAACCACTGTGCCACCTAGCTCTATTAATCTGTTCAGCCAAGTGATTGACCTGTCTGGCTCCGCTCAAGCTGAAGGGCAAATGGAAGCTCAAGAATCCCACCTAGAAATGTCTGATAAATCATCCAGCCAAATGGGAGAGGACCCAACCTTATAAAGCTACACAAATGATATCTTTTCTGTACTGATAAATATCTAATAATATTTGAACATATATAAATATTTATACATGCACTCATACATGCTTTGATGTATCTATTCTCTTTCAAATGTCAGTACTCTATCCAATGATAGATTATAAATTAGAGGCTCATAGAATTAAGTCAGAAGGAGCCTCAGAATTCATTAAGTCCAACTTGCTCATTTTATGGACAAGGAAACTGAGTACCACAGAGGTTTTGTCTTGCCCAAGATCACTCGGGTAGTAAGTGGAAGAGCTAGGTTTTGAACCTAGGTCCTTATCTAAGGCCTGCACATCCTGGTATTTCTCCATTACCTCCCTTAATAATAATTGATATTTATATAGTACTTTTTTATATTATTAGAAACAATATTTGTATTATTTTATGTAAAATATATTATTTCATCTTTCACAAAAGTCTACCCAACATGCTGGGGATCTTATTCTAGATATCTTGACATTGTGTGGTTACCAGTGGAAGACAAAGAGCTATCATCACCTTGCTTTTGTTATGTGATCATACCATCTTTTTTATGTTTTTCTTTTTTTTCTATATGGTTCTGTTATGATATCCTTTATATCACTTTTCCTGCACAATTCTTGTGTTGGCAATGGTTCACATCTTGCTCATGTGTACTACATTCTCTCCATTGACCTTCCATCTTAATTCTTCAGAAACTGTGGCATCCTAGACTCATGGTCATATAGCATCTTGGGGAAAACACTGCTATTAAAAAAGATGAACCACTGCCTCAGAGAATAGCTTCAAGTATTTAAAAACATTGCCACCTCCCAAAGGCAATATAGCCCATTCTCCTCCCCTTGTCCAACTCTGAGTTCATTTCATTGACCACCTGTGGCATCTGTAATGCTATGTGAACTGATGGCTCTTCATGGACTGTCCATCTAAATGTATATTACAAGTTAGACAATGGGCACTCATCATTAACTTGGTTTTCCTTTGTAGATAATTAAGTTGAACTCTTTAGCACGACTGTGAAGTTCATTTAGGAAACTGCCATGCTCCAGGCTTCGATGTAAGCAGAAAATGTCACCCACACACCGAAGCATCTGAGGAACCTCACCATCCATGGGGAATCCATCTTTCATCTAGATTTGTGCTGAATACATGCCATGATTCTGGCAAACACCTTTCTTGCACAAATATCTCCCCATTTAATGCTTCTTTTGATGTTAATAATTAGAAGGTCATATAGCAAAGTGATTCCTATTAAATCATTCAAGCATGTGTATGTATGGCTATATTTTCAAGCCTCTCATAGATGCTTTGGAGATTTGAAGGTGTGGTTGATGGCTGCTTTTAATAACAGAAATCTAAGTTAACAAACCAAGTCAACTAGGATTTTAGAAGCTTCAGGCTTCTTTAAACCAGTACATATAGACTTTTGGAAGCTATGATATAAAATAACAAGAGACCTGGAGGAGTAAATGAGAACTTTAATATCTCATTCTTTGCTTCAATGTATCTTCCTCAAAGACTATGTGTTCAAGATACATAACCACAGAATGTTTAGGTTAAACAGATGCAACTTTGTACAAGGGAGCATATAGGGAATGTTAAAAGTTGAGTAATTTCCCAAATGCAATCCATCCTACTCTCTTGCTCCTATTCTAGGCAAAACCATTTTCCCTTTGCAGTACCTCTCCCAGATATGCACTAATATAGTTTAATGGACCTATTTGTCACAATCTGGACTACAAGAATTTAACAACCATTTAGTTTTTTCTTGTGCGGATTTTTGAAAAACTGGAAATCTAATTGAGGAGGTCTTGTAATGTTCTAGAATTTGATGTAATCAGCTCAATTTCATCTGAAAAAAAGAAGAAAAGGAATATCTGGGGGGCCTCACCATCTATAAAGAAATCTTCCATTTGAACTCTGCACAAGATATCCTCTGTGTCAATGGCTAACAACTTTGATAAAGATGAATTTATGTATTACTTAATATCAATAATCATAAGGGTAATTGTATATTGTTATCTCTGTCTTTATATTTAATAAAATATAATACATATGGGAAGTAAAATGGATAAAGTTGAATACATGAAATTTAAAAAGTTTATACAAACAAAATCAACACAGTCAAAATTAGGAGGAAAGCAAGAAGCTGGGAATGATTTTCACAGCAAATTTCTCTGATAAAGGACTCATTTCTCAAATATATAGAGAATGGAGTCAAATTAACAAAAACAGGAATCATTTCCCAACTGATAAATTGTCAAAGAATATGAACAGGAAGTTTTCAAAAGAAACCAAAACTGTCTGTAATCATATGAAAAAATACTCTAAAGCACTACTGATTAGAGAAATGCAAATTAAAACAACTCATAACTATCAGATTGGCTAACATAACAGAAAAGGAAAAAGACAAATTCTGGAGGGGATATGGAGAAATAGAGACACTAATGCATTGTTGGGGGAGTTGTGAACCATTCCAAAGGACAATTTGGAACAGTGCCCAAAAGGGTATAAAATTCTGCATTCCCTTTGATCCAGCATTACCACTACTAGGTCTATAGCTCAAAGAAATCAAAGAAAAGGACCTTTTGTACAAAAATATTTATAGCAGTTCTTTTTGTGGTGGCAAAGAACTGGAAACTGAAGGGATATCCATCAATTGGGGAATGACTGAACAAATGATGGTATATAGATTGTGATAGAATATTATTGTACTCTAAGAAATGAAGAGCAGGATGATTTCAAAAAACCTAGAAAGACTTATACAAATTATGCAGGGCAAAGGGAGCAGAACCAGAACACTATATACAGTAACAATAATATTGTACAATGATTAACTTTGAATAATTTAGCTACTCTGATCAAAACAACGATCCAAGACAATTCCAAATGACCTGTGATGAAAAATGCTATTTACCTTGAAAAAGAGAACTGACAAATTCTGAGCGCAGGTTGAAGAATATTTTTTTTCAGTTTCTTTATTTCTCTTGCTTTTTTGCATTTTTTAAACAATATGACTAATATGGAAATATTTTGCATGATTTCACCTGCATAATTTATATCATATTGTTTGCCTTCTCAATGG
The DNA here is from genome assembly GCA_023553655.1 of Myrmecobius fasciatus. NCBI lineage: Eukaryota > Metazoa > Chordata > Mammalia > Dasyuromorphia > Myrmecobiidae > Myrmecobius > Myrmecobius fasciatus. Next base: position 67,825 of record JAJPUD010003827.1, on the reverse strand, counting down.
GTGAGGTGGACAGGGAGTAAAAATTTGGAACTCAATTTTTTAAAAATGATTTTTAAAAATAAAAATATAACTGGGAATATTTAACAACATAAATAAAAATATAATTTAATAAGCAAAACAAAGTATCATACATATGTTTAATAGAAAGAATTGGAAACAAAATGGATGCCTATCAGTTGGGGAGTGGTTGAAAAAAATGGGATATGTGAATATAATTGAGTAAAGAACTGGAAATTCAGAGGGAGTCTATCAGTTGGGGAATGAACTGAACAAATTTTGGTATATAAATGTGATGGGATATTTTTATGCCATAAGAAATGAGGGCTGAATTCAAAGAAATCTGTAAAGACTTTGTATAAATTGATGCAGAGTGAACTCCCTAAAAGTAGGAGAACAATTTATAAAATGATATTATAAAGACAAAAATTTTTCAAAAATTTGAGAACTCTGACCAATGCCATGATCAACCATGATTCCAGAAGATTAATGATGAATTATGCTCCCTACTTCTTGACAGAGAGCAATGACAATGATGCAGAATTAGATATACATTTTTGAACATAAACAATGTTGAATTTTGTTTTTTTTACTATACACACTATAAGAGGTCTTATTTTTCTTTTTTCTTTTTCTTTTAAATTGAGTGGTAGATGGAAAGAAAAGTAAATGCTTGGCAATTTAAAAATAAAATAAATGGAAAGTAATGAATTATTATTTCTTTATAAGAAATAAAATTAACAACTATTAAGAATTCAGAGCATGTTGGGAATATTCAAATGAACTGATACAGAATGAAATGAGTAGAACCACAAGAACAGATTACATAATAATGACAATAATGTGAAGGAAAATAACCCTGAAAAATTTTAGAATGCTGATCAATGCATGATCAACAATGACTTCCCAAGTTTGATGAAGCATGTCTCCCACTTCTTGGCAGAGTGGTAATGGATGAGAATGAGGTACATATTTTCAGATATGATCAAAGTGTTGATTTATTTTGCTTAAGTATGCTTATTTGTTAGAAGGGAAGACTTCTTTGGGGTAGGTAAATGGAGTGAGTTGGTGGGAAATGAAAGAGATGAAGAAAACAAAAAAAGAGGAGAGCTTATGCTGGAGAGACTCCTTACTAGAATACAGGCTTTAAGGTTCTCTTAATGAGTCCTATCTTTTTTTGTAACCAATAAATAACACCACTGTATGTTGCTTGTATTTCTCCATTTTTTAGTCAAATGTAAAATTATGAAAATGTAATCTGACTGCAATTCTTTGGAAAAAGCATGCCCTTTCCCTTCTTTTTCTATCAGGAATATCTTTGATATGCATATATATCATACACATAAAGATTTTTAAAAGATGACAAATTAAGCAAATATGTCTGTTGTTTATGTACTCTCAATTTTTGTATATTAATATGTTAACGAAATAGTGAGAGTGCAATGAATAGAGCACCAGGAAGACCTGAGATCAAATTCAGCCTCCAACACTAATTGTGTGACCCTGTACAAGTAATTTTACCCTCTGTTTTCATCAGTTCTCTAAACTGTAAAATGAGGATTATAATAGCACCTACTTTCCAGGGTTGTTGTGAGGTTCAAATGAGATAATAATTATAAAGTACTTAACACAGTGCCTAGCACATAGTAAACATGACATAAATATTATCTATTTTTATTATTATAATGAATGATTATTATTTTTTTTTTGAGACTAGGTCTCATCATCTTACCTAGGCTAGAAGTGAAGGAGCTAGTTATGGGGCTCATCCAAAACAAAAGCTTTGAATTGCTCCCTTTATGATCTGGGTAAGTTTGTCTCTCTATAAGCATCCTGGTGACCCCATACTCCTGGTGGCCCACCATACTGGTGTCAGATTTAGTGCAAATATCTAATGACTTTAGCCTCACTAGCTCAGAACTCCTGAACTCAAGCAATCTCCCTCAGCTTTTTTGGTAGAAAGGATTATACACACTTCCACATTATTATTTTTGCCATTCTTTTAACATTTTTCTGAGATACGCTGTTAAGACATCTTTTTATGTTATGTGGTCTACAGTAAAGCTTTCTTTGTTATATGCATAGTCTGGTCTGATTACTCTTGCCAAGTTCATTTTCCTAATAGCCATGTCTATATCTCCATATTGCTCAGGGACAGAGGCATTAGAGTCCCAATGTAGCTGTTCCTTTGACGCTGATGATGAAAATAGATTGCTACAGAAATACAGACAAATTTATCCCCATTTTCCATCTATTTTTTTCATCCTTGAATGCTTTTAGGATACGGGACTCATTTGGACCTCCTATCAAGCTTTCCATAGGAGGACAAAACTTAAAAAAAAATCATAATAGCTTACATTTGGATAGCTCACAAATTGCTTTAAGTTTGTTATCTCCTTTTAGCCTCACAACAACCTGTGAGAGAGATGCTATATTTATTCGTATCCCCATCTTAGAGATGAGAAAATTGATACTCAGAGAGGTGGTGTCCATAGCAGAGCAAGATGGAAACCCATATGTTTTTATCCAAATCTCTTACCCTGTACCACAGAGGAAAAGTGTGGTGTAGTGGAAAGAACTCTGTCAAAAGTCTAGGTTCAGACACTAAGTCATTATGTGATCTTGATCAAGTGTCTTCTCTCAGGACCTTAGTTTCCTTCTTTGTAAAATGATAAATAGGTAGATCCAAGATGAATCAGAGGAGAGAGAAATTATGGAGAGAGAATCTGGTAAACTATCAGATTACTTTCAGTATGGAAAAAGTTCATAGGGGCAACTAGGTGGCGCAGTGGATAGAGCAGCAACTCTGAAGTCAATAGGACCTGAGTTCATATCTAGCCTCAGACATTTAATACTTCCTATCTGTGTGACCCTGGGCAAGTCACTTAACCCCAACTGCCTCTGCAAAACAAAACTAAAAAAAAGTTCATGATTATTTCTTAAAGTAAGCATATTATAAATCTGTGTGAATTTCCTCACAGAATTGTGGAGAAGGAAAACAAGGAAAATGGAAGAGTTTTTCTCCTTAAAAGTAAGCAAGCAGTTTAAAGTATGTTCTATTACTGATAGAATGTGCCTGAAAGAGGACTTTTGGTGGAAAATTGTCCTGAAAGCTCTAAATAGACCAGAGTTATGATCTAGCCCAAGAGAATTTTAACTTTCAAATTGAAGGATACAGAACGACATAAAATCTACATCATATTGGGGGCAGACTAGGCTTACTGATTGAAAACATTTAAGAGTTATTTAAAGATGCCTCTTTCAATATTGCTCTAAATTGTGTGCCATCTTGAACATATACTAATTATATATTACATCAGATTTTTGTGTTAATTGGTTTTGGTGATATCTTTATTTTCTGACTCTTTTTAAAATTCTTTGTTAGAATAGGTGGCTCTTGGAGAGAGACATGGGGAAAATCTAAGTGATGTTAAAGCAAAAGATATCAAAAAAATCTTTTCAAAAGAAAATATAACAATAAATGATTAATAAATGGCATCCTTAGCTACTTTAGTAAAGAGGATTTTTTTTCATAATGTGATGAAACACGGATAGCTTTGTTTAGCATCCAAGGCTATTTAGATACCTGAATTCAACAAAGATTTTCTACTTATACCTCTTTCTATCTACTGTATCATTGCTGTGCTATTTATTATTAGTAGCTTGGTAAAATTATCCCTTTAAATCTGTCCATGAAAGAATTAGTGTATCCATGCCTAGGTCAATATGGATAGGATAGGCAGTGCATTTTTAAGAGCCTTAAAAACTGCTTAAATTTACCCTTTCTTACTCTATCAGGGTTCCCACCTGATACTGTTGCTGCATCTATTCAAGATATGGAGAGGTAAATGGCATGACATCCCTTTGTTCACTTACTGGGTAAGCATTCATGGTCACCAGTAGAGAGGACAAGGCTATATGCAAAGTCCTAGAGTACTTTAGAAGTGCAGAGCCTACTTTCTGCCTTGAAAGACTTCATAACCTCATCCTCTTTGATATTTTTCTGTAATTATTCTGAACATTCTCCATGTTTCTTCTTCAGAATCAGGATACTCTTACTGGAATACTCTTAGAGGCAACTACTATTTCTTTCCCCTTGGATTCGGGACTCATTGAGGGCAGGGCCAAATCTATCCTTTAGAAAGCAAGAAGATGGGGACCATTTCTTCCCCTAGCCTATAGGAGCATTGCCTTGGCCTCTGAGGAACAAAGCCTGAGAACTAGGGATCTAAACTCCAAAGACAGGTTCTAGACCATAGTCATAGCCATAAACCCTGAGCAGATCCTCCAAAACTTGGGGTTGACACCCAACTTAAGAGTTTTTTACATTAGGCCATCTGTGTCATTAATTCCTGGCCAAGAGACTTAAATTGTTGACCATCATGCAAAATACATGCACTAGTACTTGGGTATCAATCCTAAAGCTCTCCTAAAGGCCTGGGATTCAAGAGGAGCATTCTATTTAAAGTCACCAAAGCATCTTAGGGGAATCAGCTGTCTACTATTCAGGAATAGGGAGGTTAGAGGTTGGTACTGAATTTTTTGCTCTGTCCTATGGCACTACCTACATGGCTGCTTGGCTTTGAAAACTTCCTTCCTCCCTCATTTATAGAACCAGAGATTCTCAGAGTTAAATAGGACCTCAGAAGTCCTGACAAATAAATTTCTATACATTTCTATACATTATCACCAAGTGTTCCCAGGGCAGCCCATTTAACAGCTCTAGTGGTTAGAACGTTTTTCCTTTATATCAAATCTTAAATATGCTTCTCTGCAATTTTCAATTACTACTGCTCTTAATTTTGTTTTTTGAAGCTAAGAAAAACAGTTCTGATTCCACTTCCACTCCCCTCCCACCTACCCAAGTCTTCTCTCCTCCAGGGTAAACATTATCACTTCCTTCAACAGATGGACTGGCATTGAGGTGTTTCACCTATTCCAACTGCCCTCTTGTGAACAGTCTCTTATTTATGAATGACTTTAATTAAGGCATACAGAACTAAACATAATCCCCCACATGTAGTCTAAATAGGGTAGGGGACGGTGGGACTGTGACCTTCCTAGGCTTGGTGGTCATTCTGCTTCTCTTAATGAAGCTTAAAATCACATTATCTTTTTTAAGCCACATTACAATGAGCTTTCAATCCATTCCAACCCTCCAAACTTTCAAGGACTGTGTTTCCACTCGAAGTTCTTCCTCCAATCCAACACATTCAAGTGGGTAAAACTCCTGGGGAAAGGGGCTGATTCCCAATTCCCTAGTCCTTTACAGGGCTGGCACCCTGACCTTTTTATAAGCCATAAGAAATAGGGGAAAGGGGTGACTGGTTTGAGATTTGACAACAACATCTACTGGTGAGAAAGGTTTAGACTGAAAGGAGCCATCTAATCTAGGTCTTTTCCCTAAGGGGATAAATATAAATCTGAGCAAACTTTTGGATTTGGGAAAGAAAGCAGGGTCAGAGAAGGAGGTGATGACTCAAAGGACAGAGATGGGAATACAGGAGACTGGAGACTCAGGATTCTGGGGGACCTAAGATGCTATGACACAGGATTTTAAAAACTGGGCAATGAAGGACTGGAACTAAAGAGGCTCAGAGGGTCTTGGGTCAGAAAGTCTATTTTGGTTGAGATAAAAAGAGCTGTGCAATCAGTGACACAATGGGCTAGGTATTTAAGGATCCACGAGATTTAGAACTGGAAAGCTGTGATCAGGAGCCTGGACTTGGTGACAGAGACAAAGAGATTTGGGATGGAAAGGATGAGGCAAGATGAGGCAGCAGTAACTGGGATGGCAAAGTTGATGCTTGAAGTACCAGCAATGGGAACATTGAGACAGTTCAGGCTAGAGATTCAGGGACACAGAGAACAGGGGATGATGGGCACAGGGAACTGGAAGACTGTGGAAAGGGTGAAACAGAAAACTTGAGATGTTAAGAGAAAGGAGGTTGGATGCAGAAGTTTGGGCTTAAAGGGTTTGGGGAAGCTGGGACAGAATAGATGAGGGACACAAAAGTCTAGGGGCAGGGGAAAAGGGAGAGAAAGGCTAAGAATGTAGAAACAGGGGAGCAGGAAGGCCCAGTAAACTTGCTGGATCAAGATGGGAAGAGCATTTGAGTGCTTGGAGGTGAAAGTGGATCCCAAAGGGAAGGTCTTTTATTGGAAGGATGCCCCATAGAGAGGAAGTGATGCTTCTTTTTAAGGAGTCATAGGAAATGCAAGAAGGATGGAGAGAGTTGGGCCATATGGAAAAGTGGAGAAAAACCAAAGAGAGGGTTACCAGGACAAAGGGTAACCCTTCCTCTCTTCCAAAACCTCCCAACTTCCTTGACGTCCTCTCTGTGCTTTCCCAATCTTGTACCTCCTTAAGTTTTGTGGGAATAGAAGAAATCTGCCTGGTAATCAGTCCTGTGCTGGGAGAACAGGAGAGTTTGGGTACTTACTTCTGAACCCCAAGAAGATACTAGATAGTGGAATGACTATGGGAACTCATCAGATGTTGATTTCATTCAAATAATTATCTAATGAAAAAAGATGGGAAACAGTTTGGGGGAGAAGGTGTCACACTACCCATTAAATGCTGAAGAACCGGGAGAGGAAAGAACACTCCAAGGACTTTGAGAGGTCATCGAATGCATCCCCCTGTTTTCTAGTAAGTCACTGGAAACCTATGAAAACCTAATCAATTTCCCCTTCCCTTCCAGGTACCGTGTTCCATCTCCCTCCACCCCCACACACACCCTGCTGTCAATTTTTCCCAGACCTAATTTTCCCAGATCTTATTTTCTCCTGCTACAGTCCTGGTCCCTTCCCTCCTTTCCCTGACCTGCTCTGTCCTGGAGAAAGGGACAAATCTGGGCACTCTCCTCAGTCTGTCCCTGATGGTAGAAATATATATATATATATATATACTTCTCTCGGCAACCCCCCCCCCCAAAAAAAAAAAAAACAAACCAAAAACCAAAAACCAAAAACCCGTTGCAATTTTCTGCCCCTGGATCCATAATAGAAGTGTGGAAGCAGGGGGATGGGAAGAGATGTGGAGAGGAGGAGGGGAAGGGAGATGGGGAGGGTTGAATCAGAGGAAGGCAGGGAGGGGGATGCGGATAAGGGATGGAGGACAGATTGAGATGAGGATGGAAGCAGAGAGGATGAAGGAGAAGCCGAGAGGAAGGGACATAGAGGTGCAGTCCGGAGAGCGAGGGTTAGGGGAGGACGAATAGTGGGAGGATGAATAGAACCGGGATGCAGAAATGGGCCCGCGGTGCTGCAGTAGGTCCAGGTCAGCCGCGGTGGGTCGTGGTCAGTCCCGGCTCCGCGGGGCCCTCCCTCACCTGTGTCTGGGTCCCCCAAGAACGCGTCCTCGTCCTTGCGGCAGCGTAGCGGGACGGCAGGAGCCGGCTCATCCTCCGGCAGCCGAGGAAAGCTTGTGATGCTCATGTAGTCCACCGGCGAGTACGCGCCCAAGGCGCTCTCCTGGCTAGCCTCCTTCTCCGCCGCCATCCTCACCCTAATCTGCCCCAGCAGCGCAGCGGCGGAAGTGACTGCGGGGCCTGGGTGAAGGGGTGGGGGATGGGGAGCAATGAGGGGGCGGGGTTTGTGGTCTGGGGGCGGGGCCTGAGGCCCTTGGTTGGGGGCACTAAGGTAGGTGCCCCCACTAAGTGGGGTTGTGTCCCAGGTTGACCCAGAGTCTGAGTGACTGTTATGCCCAGGTAGAGCCCTGGAGTTGGGGAATGAAAAACAGTGGCGAGGAAGAGAGGGAATAGGCTACCGATGACTCTCATGAAGGTCCCAGGAGGTACCCAGTAGATCATGCTTCTTTCTCCATCGCTTCCTCCTAGTTATGCCCAATACCCATTCATCTTTCATTTCTGTTTCTCACTCATTGGAAACCCATTATAATTGGCATTCCATTTGTTTTCTTCCCCCTCCTCTTCAGATTTCTATTCTCATCTTTATCCTTAGCCCCAATTCCAATCCTAATCCTATCCCCAAATCTCTCTCCATAACTCTTTCCTCATCCTCCATCTCCATGCCCATCTCCTATTTTTATACCAATCTTTACCTCCATTCCCATCCCCATCCCCATCCTCTAACCTCCATTTCATTCTTATTGTGAGTCATAGATTTAGAGCTGGAAGGGATCTTGGAAGTCATCTTTTGCAATACACTCATTTTATGGTGAGGAAATTAGAGAGACATTAATCAACTTGTCCAAAGTCATATACATAGTAAGCAGAAAAGGCCACTTTAAACCTAGATGTCCTGACTCCATATTCAGTGCTTTTCTTGTTACACAATACTTCTGGCCTTCCTTCATCCCTGACTTTAACTTTATCCCCAATTGCATCCCCATCATAATTCTCATCCCCATTCTTGGTATAACACATAGATTAATAATGGAAAAATTAACTGAATTTCCAAAAGATATAGTAGCACAATAACAGTAGGAGACTTTAATGTTCTTCTTCCAGAACTGAAAAAATCTAATAGAAAGGGAAAATATAGAATTGAACAAAGTGTTGAGGAATTTAGAATTTTTAAAAGATGGAGTATTCTGAATGGGATCGCTAGATAGTATACTTATATTAATAACATGATACATTTTCAAAAAGAGACCATTTGTTAGGGAGCAAAGAAATTGGAAATGTAAAAAAAAGTGAAAAATAAGCACATCCTTTTTTTTTTTTTTTTTTTTGCTTAGGCAACTGGGGTTAAGTGACTTGCCCAGGGTCACACAGCTAGGAAGTGTCTGAGACCAGATTTGAACTCAGGTCTTCCTGGCTTCAGGGCTGGTGCTCTATCCACTGCGCCACCTAGCTGCCCCAAGAACATCCTTTTTTAAAAAAAATTAAAGCTTTTTATTTGCAAAACATATGCATGCAAAGCCTTCTGTTCCAAATTTTTCTCTCCTTCTCCTCACCCCCTCCTTTAGATGGCAGGTAGTCCAATACATGTTAACTATGTTAAAATATAAGACAAACCCAATATATGTATACATATTTATACAGTTATCTTGCTGTACAAGAAAGACCGGATCTACAAAAAAAAAAAAAAAACCTGAGAAAGAAAACAAAATGCAAGCAAACATCAACAGAAAGAATGAAAATGCTATGTGGTCCATACTCAGATCCTATAGGCCTCTCTCTGGGTATAGAAGGCTTTCTTCATCACTGAACAATTGGAACTGGGTTTGAATCATCTCATTGAAAAAAGGTCAAGAATTTCAAGGGAATTAATGGAAAAAAAAAGGCTGATGAAGATGGCCTTGCTGTACCAGATCTAAAACTATATTATAAAGGAGCAGTCATCAAAACCATTTGGTATTTGCTAAGAAATAGAGTAGTCGATCAGTGGCATAGGATAGGATCACAGGATGAACTAGGCAATAATATAGCAGTCTAATGTTTGATAAACCTAAAGACCCCAGCTTTTGGGATAAGTACTCACTATTTGAAAAAACTGCTGGGAAAATTGGAAACTAGTATGGAAGAAATTAGGGCTTGACCCACACCTAATACCACATACCAAGATAAGATCTAAATTGGTTCATGATTCAGATATAAAGAGTGATATTGGAGGAACATAGGATAGTTTACCTCTCAGACCTGTGGAGAAGGGATGAATTTGTGTCCAAAGAAGAACTAGAATTCTTAATTGAACACCAGATAAATAATTTTGACTATATTAAGTTAAAAAGTTTTTGTACAAACAAAACTAATGTAGACAAGATTAGGAGGGAAGCAATAAATTGGGAAATCATCTTCACATTTAAGAGTTCTGATAAAGGCCTCATTTCTAAAATATAGAGAATTGACTCATATTTATAAGAATTCAAGCCACTCTCCAATTGATAAATGGTCAAAGGATATGAACAGACAATTTTCAGAGGATGAAATTAAACTATTTCTAGTCATATGAAAAGGAGCTCCAAATCACTATTGATCAGAGAAATGCAAATTAAGACAACTCTGAGATACCACTACACACCTGTCAGATTGGCTAAGATGACAGGAAATGATAATGACAAATGTTGGAGGAGATGTGGGAAAACTGGGACACTGATACATTGTTGGCGGAACTGTGAGCAGATCCAACCATTCTGGAGAGCAATTTGGAACTATGCTCAAAAAGTTATCAAACTGTGCATACCCTTTGACCCAGCAGTGTTTCTATTGGGCCTATATCCCAAAGAGATTATAAAGGAAGGAAAGGGACCTACATGTGCAAGAATGTTTGTGGCAGCCCTTTTTGTAGTGGCTGGAAACTGGAAACTGAAAGGATGCCCATCAATTGGAGAATGGCTGAATAAATTATAGTACATGAATGTTATGGAATATTATTGTTTTATAAGAAATGACCAGTAGGGTGATTTCAGAGAAGCTTGGAGAGACTTGCATGGACTGATGCTGAGCAAAATGAGCAGAACCAGGAGATCATTATACATGGCGACAACAAGACTATATGATGATCAATTCTGATGGACATGGCTCTCTTCAACAATGAAATGTTTCAAACCATTTCCAATTGTTCAGTGATAAAGAAACCAGATCATAACATTTTCATGCTCTCTATTGATGTTTGCTTGCATTATGTTTCCCTTCTCAGATTTTTTTTTCTTATAAATCCGACTTTTCTTGCACAGCAAGATAACTGTAAAAATATGTATACACATATTCGATTTGTCAAGTATTTTAACATAATTAACATGTAGTAGACTTCCTGCCATCTGGGGGAGGGGTGGGGGTTAGAAGGGGAAATTTGTAACAAAAACTTTGCAAGGGTCAATGTTGAAAAATTACCCATACATATGTTTTGCAAATAAAAAGCTTTTAAAAAAAGAAATGTAAAACTATTTAAAAAAATGAATCATCTCATTGTTGAAGAGAGCCATGTTCATCAGAATTGATCATCCTATAGTCTTGTTGTCGCCATGTTTAATGATCTTCTGGTTCTGCTCATTTCACTTAGCATCAGTTCATGCAAGTCTCTCCAGGCCTCTCTGAAATCATCCTGATAAGCACATCTTTTATAAACTATAATGAAATTTAAATAGTATTCACTTTAGGGAACACAAACAAAAGATGCAACCTAAGTGCAGACTTTAAAATGATATCATAAGAAGTCAAAAAACAAATCATAGAAACAATTAATAATGTGAAAGACAACAATAATGAAAACATAACAAATTTCTGGGATACAACCAAAATTAAAAATTATATTCTTATAGAAATACATTCTTACTGCAACACACTTGAAAAATAGTCATCCAATCTTTATTTGAAGACTACCTGTGGAGGAGAACTCATTATCTGCCAAGGCAACTTATGCTATTTATGGATAACTCTCATTGCTAGGAAATATTCCCTTATATCAGGTTTAAATTTGCCTTTTTTGCAATTCAGACTCATTGCCCCCGAGTTCTGTTTCCAGGGGCTGAAGAAAATAAATCTACTTCCTTCAGTATTTCAAGTATTTAAAGATCATAGTTGATCTGATTCTTCATTTCTATAACCCAAATACTCTAAATTATTTCAACAGACCCTAATATGACACTGACTTGAAGATTTTCACCATTTTGGTTGTGCTCTTATAGAGATTCTCTACTTTATTAATGTCTTTCCTAAAATGTGATATTTAAATACAATACTCCAAATGTACTATGACCAGAGCTAAGAATTGTGCATCCTCTTTATTATTAGAAATTATGTTTCTTTTGAAACAGTTTAAGATCAAATTAGTTTTATTATCATATAATTCTGTTGATTCATTGAGTTTCAAACTCAATTTGATTGCCCATCTTGTACTTGAGAAGTTGATTTTTTTAAATTCAAATGTAAGACTTTTCATTCATATCTTTTAAATTTCATCTTATTGGATTCTATTAGGTTCTAAGAGCCTGTTAAGATCTTTTTGGATCCTGACTCTATCATCCAATGCATCAATTATCCTTCCCAGTTTTGTGGCAACTGTGATCTTGATGAAGATCCTCTTTTATCTGAGACATTGATCCCCGGAGCTGGAAGGGGAAGAAGGGATCCAGATCTATGTCATTTTTTAAGGAAGCTTTAAGTGAAGAATTTTCTCTGTCCAGACAGATGGAGCTCAGCTCTGCTTTCTAATCTTAGAGTGTTTGATTAGAGACCATTGAGTGATTTACACAGAAAGAGATTTAGTGACTTGCCCCCCATTGTCTATGTGTATCAAAAGAACTTGATGTGGATTTGCCTATTCTGAGGCAGTCTTTCTGTCCATTATACATACCAGTATAGGTACAATAGGTTAAAAAGCACAGGGCCAAATACAGATTCCTGAGATCTTTTTGGAGAGTAACTTTCAAATTCACATGAAATGGAATACTATTGTGCTGAAGAAAATGATCAGGAGATAGTTTCAGAGAAACCTAGGAAGACTTGTATGAACTGATGTGAAGTGAAGTGAGCAGAACCAGTAGAACAATTTATGCAGTAGCAACAATATACTAAAAATAATCAATTTAAAAAGATTTAATAACTCTAATCAAGATGATGATCAACCACAATTCTAAAGGATAAAACATGTTTACCCACCTTCAGATACAGAATTGATGGATTTCGACTATAGTTTGAAGCATATTTTCTTCTTTTTCTCTTTTCTTGAAACATGGCTAATTTGGAAATCTATTTTGTATGTTTAAACATATTTGTAATGGATTTTATTTTTCTTGCCTTTTTCAATGGGTGGGAAAGGAGGGAAGGAGAGGGAAAGAATTTGAAACTATAAAAAATAAAACTGAATTAATAAAAAAACAAAACAAAATCATATGGAACCATAATCTGCCTATTTAATGAATTCTGAACCTAGAACCTAGTATGTAATTGTAGGACTGGAGTCAACCCAGAATCAGTTGGGTTTTTTTCTTTAAATTTTGAGTTCCAAATTTTCTTCCTCCTTTTGGCTCCTCCCACACCCCATGAGGAAGCAAGCAATATGCTATTAATTACACATGTAAAATCATGCAAAAATATATTCCCATATTAGCCATGCTGCCAAAAAAGCAAGAAAAGTAAAGTGAAAAAATTATACATAAATTTGTACTCAGAGTTCATCAATTCTCTCTCTGAAGGTGAATAGCATTTTTCATAATGGATCCTTTGAAATTGTCCTGGATCATTGTTTTCATCTAGGTAGTTGTCATTCACAATTGATCATTGTTACAATATTGTTGTTACTGTGTACAATGTTCTGGTGCTGCTCACTTTACTTTGCATCAGTTCATCTATGTTTTCCCAAGTTTTTCTGAAACCATCTCCTATGTCATTTCTTAGAGCACAATAGTATTCTAATACAATCATATACCACCACTTTTTCAGCCATTCTACAACTGATAAGCATCCCTTCAATATCCAGTTCTTTGCCAGTACAAAAAGAGATGCTATAAATACTGTTTTTATTTTCTTTGAACATGTTGGGATACAGATCCAGAGGTGGTATTTCTGTGTCAAAGAAAATGCACAGTTTTATAGCCCTGTGGGCATAGTTCCAAATTATTCTCCAGCAAGATTGAATCAGTTCACAACTCCAACAATAATATATTAGTGTTTCTGTTTCTTCACATCTTCTCAAGCTTTTGTCCTTTTCCTTTTCTGTCAGCCAATCTGATAGATATGAGGTGTTACCTTAGAAATGTTTTAATTTGTATTTTTCTAATCAATACTGATTTAGAGCATTTTTTTTCAAATGACCAGGAATAGCTTTAGTTTCTCCTTCTGAAAACTGTTTATTCAGATTCTTTGATAAGTATCAATTGGGGAGTGACTCTTATTCTTTTATAAATTTTTATTTGATTACCTATATATTTGGTAAATGAGAGTTTTTTCAAAGAAATATCATTAAAATTCTTTATTGATCTCTTATTTTCCCTCTAATTTTGCCTGCATTAGTTTTGTTTGTGAAAAACTTTTAATTTCATGTAATCAAAATTATCCATTATACTTCCAGTGATTTTCTATATCTCTTGTTTAGTCATAAACACTTCCCTTATCCATAGATCTGACAAGTAAACTATTCTAATTTGCTTATGATATCATCCTTTAAGTGTAAATCATGTGCAATAAAAATTACATGTAATAAAGGGCTAGGGAAAAATAAGCCAAAAATTAATTGGAAGCTTAATAATCTAATCCTAAAGAATGAGTGGATGAAACAACAAATCATAGACTTAATCAATCATTTCATCCAAGAGAATGACAGTAATGACACAGCATACCAAAATTTATGGGATGCAGCCAAAGCAGTTGTTAGGAGAAGTTTTATACTTTAGATGCTTACTTGCATAAAATAGAGAAAGAGAAGATATCTAAATCATGTACCCATTTCAACTTTATCTTGGCATATGATATAAAATGTTAATCTCTGCCTAGTTCCTACCAAATTGCTTTCCTGTTTTCCCAGCAATTTTTGTTGAATAGTGAATTCTTGTCCCCAAAGATTAGATCTTTGTATTTATCAGACATCAAATTACTTTGTTCATTTACTTCTGTGTATTGTGTATCTAATCTGTTCTGTAGGATCAATGCCTTTGAGATCACACTTTTTACTTCTAGCACCCAACCCAGCACTTGAACGTCAGACACCAGGTCTCTTACCAGTAGAACCCAGTACAATAAAAATTTGCTGCTTTGACCTCATCTACAAATAGGACTCTGGCACCAGGTCTAATCTCTCTTCTTCCCCAGTGTTTGAAAGTGAACTCATTCTTTCTTCAGCCATTTATAGGACTCTTTAAAAAAAGTTTTATTTATTTTTTCTGTTTATACATGTATATTAACTTTTTAAAATACACATTTCTTTATGAATCATGTTGAGAGAAAAAAATCTGAACAAAAGGAAAAAACCATGACAGAGGAAAAAAAAACAGAAAAAAGAAGTGAACATAGCATGTGTTGATTTACATTCAATCTCCATAGTTCTTTTTCTGAACGCAGATGACATTTTCTATCCACAGTTTATTGGCATCGCCTTGGAACTTATAGGACTCTTAAGGGTGGAAATTCTAGTCCTTCCTATCCTATCCTATGACTACCTTTTAATCTTTTTATGTAGTGATACAGGTTAGCAAGCCTAGGTGAAACACACTCCTTTTCCCTGATACCATTTCCCATTCTTTCAGTTCCATGCCCACACCAAATCCATTCATCTCTATCTTCCATTATATACTCTGGAAACCCTGTTCAGACATAAACAATCTTTCCTTCTTCTTTAGAGCTCTTCCTTTTATAATCCCCTTCCATTTTCTGGCATTTCTAGATCCTTTTAGGAAATACTGCATCCTTATCTATTTTCTCCATCACTGGGTAAATCTGTTTTTATATATATCTTCTTTTTTTTTTTAATTAAAAGCTTTTTATTTACAAAACATATGAGTGATTTTTCTACATTGACCTTTGCAAAACTTTTTTTTTGTTCCAAGCTTTTCCCCTCCTTTCCCCTACCCCCAGATGACAGGTAATCTAATACATGCTAAATATGTTAAATTATATAACAAATTATATCTCCTTTTTTTCTTTTTTTTTGCTGTGGCAATTGGGGTTAAGTGACTTGCCCAGGGTCACACAGCTAGGAAGTGTTGAGTGTTTAAGACCAGACTTGAACTCAGGTCCCCCTGACTCCAGGGCTGGTGCTCTATCCACTGTGCCACCTAGCTGCCCCTGCTTTTATACATATGCTTTTATGATACTGGACCAAGAGGAGGAATGGGAAATTTCCTTGTTACTTCCAGATCCTCTTTCTGCTGCCATTACTCAGAAACTTCTCCTTTGAGGTACACCCTATCCAAACACATTACCTGTCTAGATCTTGGTGGCAGTTATTTATCAGTCCTGACTCACAGTTTTCCCCTAGATTTTTGCTTTCATTCTAATCTTGGTTGCATTTGTTTTGTTTCTGCAAAAACCTTTTAATGTAATCAAAATTATACATTTTACATCTCATAATGCTCTCTGTCTCTTGTTTGGTCATAAGTTCTTCCCTTATTTATAAATATGACAGGTAAACTATTCCTTGCTCTCCTAATTTTTTTACATCATCTTTTATGTTTAAATTGTGTACCCATTTTGACCTTATCTTAGTATATGGTGTGACATATTAGCCTGGATCTAGTTTCTGCCAAATTGCTTTCCAGTTTTCCCAGCAGTTTTTGTCAAATAGTGAGTTCTTGTCCAAAATCTTGGATCTTTGCATTTATCAAAAACTAAATTCCTACATTACCTACTGTGTATTGTTTACCCAATCTACTCCATTGATCCACCACTCTATTCCTTTGTCAGCACATGGTTTTTTCTTTCTTTTTTCTTTATTATTAAAGCTTTTTATTTATGGAACATATGAGTGATTTTTCTACATTGACCTTTGCAAAATTTTCTGTTCCAAATTTCCCCCCCTTACTCCCACCCCACCCCTAGATGACAGGTAGTCTAATACATGTTAAATATGTTAAATTATATGATAAATCCAATACATGTATACATATCTATACAGTTATCTTGCTGCACAAGAAAAATCGGATCTAGAAAGAGAAAAAAAAAAACAACCTAAGAAGGAAAACAAAATGCAAGCAAACATTCACAGAAAGTGTTAAAATGCTGTTGTGGTTCATATTCAGTTCCCTCAGGCCTCTCTCTGGATGTATATGACTATCTTCATCGCTGAACAATAGGAACTGGTTTGAATAACCTCATTGTCGAAGAAAACCATGTCCATCAGAATTGATCATTGTATAGTCTTGTTGCTGTGTATAATGTTCTCCTGGTTCTGCTGATTTCACTCAGCATCAGTTCATGCAAGTCTCTCCAAGCTTCTCTGAAAACATCCTGCTGGTCGTTTCTTACAGAACAATAATATTCCATAACATTCATATACCATAATTTATTCAGCCACTCTCCAATTGATGGGCATCCATTCAGTTTCCAGTTTCTAGCCATTACAAAAAGGGCTGCCACAAACATTCTTGCACATGTGGGGCCCTTTCCTTCCTTTAAGATCTCTTTGGGATATAAGTCCAATAGAAACACTGCTGGGTCAAAGGGTACACACAGTTTGATAACTTTCTGAGCATAGTTTCAGATTGCTCTCCGTTCACAGTTCCACCAAAAATGCAGTACATGGTTTTGAGGATTGTTGCTCTATTGTACCTGACTAAATCCTGCTCTATTAAATCCAGACTAACCGGTCTATATTTGCTTTTTCTCTCATTTCTCAACTCTGCAATCTAGCTTTTAGTCTTATCTTTCAAATTAAATTGCCCTTTTCAAAGAAGCTAGTTCTCTCTTAATTTATAGATCTGGTATCATTTTCAGTGAAGGATTAAAACCACCAGAATATAAATGAAGATCAATTAAATTTATTTTAAATTAAAAATGATAATGCAGGGAGAAAATTGCCTATTTCACTCCTTTACTGACAGAATTCAGTAAGAAACTATGGTATAAGGAGAGAGGAGCTGGGCCTTTCCTCTTCCAAGGCTATGTAGCTTTGTGAATACAGTCATGGGTACTTTATCTCAGCATTTTTTTGGGAGGGGGGTTAGGTGAAGGGAGAGTGGCAGTGTTATAGCTTTTGGTTTTTGTAACCAGATTAGCATCAACATTCTGAGAAGTAACTTTCGGGAATGAGCTTTGGGACTCATGGCAGAGAAAGTTGACATAAACACTCATTTTTCATTGGAACATGGTAGGACTCAAGGCTACTTAGTTCAAAATGAGCTAAGTTTGAACCTACAGAGATGAAGATGGTGTAGGAATATGTCCCCTGGAGTCTTAGGGGAAATGTTTATAATTCTATTCCTGTCATATCTTAGGAATAAATATCCCTGTAAAAGCTCAGAAAAAGTTTTTCATTAGATTTTCAAGACACCAGGATAAGACATTCTTATCAACTTTTGCTAGCTATATTCCATCCCTGGCCAGGAGTCTTTCTCTCCTGTTTTAAATTGTGTTCCAGCAATCCAAATCCTTTTTGCAAATTCTATCTGTATTCTATCTGTTTAACAAACTATTCCCTTCTTAAATCAGATTTCCTGTTCTACATCCCTTGCCTTCAATTGGAAGCAAATATGAAAACACTACCATTGCCCCTTACATCTTCGATTTCTTGGCCCTGTACACATAATTTTTGGCAATGCCTCCTAGGTTCTTTCTGGCAGTACTATTTGTGTTCATATGAACCACCCAGAGTATGTAGGAGTCACTCATTTTTATAAGCCTTGAGAGGTTCTCTGTAATCTTGGATACATGCCCTGGAAAAGCAACAGATTTCTTTGTTGTTAATGTCAAGTTTAACACATAGCTTCCTCAGTTCCCTTCAGCAAAGAATGGCCTATTCTGTTCTCTTTCTTCTCTGACCTTCATTGGATGACATCCCATGGAAGCTTCTGCAGATCCTTATCCCCATTTCTTGGAAGACAAGAATCTTCTTCTTCCTTAATGGAATCCAGCTCTAACCTTTTCAGATTTTCTTCTTAGCTACAAGTGTTCAGTGATTCCTCTTCCATCTCTATATCATATTCTTCTACTCTTCAACTTCCTGACAAAAGTCAAGATTCCCTTTTTACTCTTGAAATCTTTTAATTCTTCTTGGTTTTCACACATAAAATCTTTTGTGATTACTGTTTTTAATTTTAGGAACAATTCATTGTCCATGAAAACCTGGAGTATAGAAAGATATTTCTCAAGCCATTTTAGCTTTTTTCCTAAGCAGGAAATCAGCCTGCACTTTTCATAATCAGTAGTCAGCTGATCATGGCATAAATACAAATGGAGAACATTCAGTGCAAATCATTGCAAAATTGCCCCTATTCTCATTCTTACTGATAGTATATAGAGAGATATGTATGTGGATCAGTCAGCTGATTATGGCAGAAATAAAAATGGAGAGCATTCAGTGCAAATCATTGCCTTTTTTTGTTTGTTTGCTTACAGGTAATTGGGATTAAGTGACTTGCCCAGGGTCACACAGCTAGAAAGTGTTAAGTATCTGAGGCTGGATTTGAACTCAATGAGGTTGGATTTGAATTCAGCAGTGCAAATCATTGCAACATTAGTCTTGCTCTTCACTCTTGCTGATAGAATATGTGTGTGTGTGTGTATAAAATCATCCTCTTATATCTCTGCACCCTTTTATCACCTCTTAACAATTTAACAGGCACACTCAACTTCCTTTTCCTTTTCTTATTAAATTCTTAACCTCGTTTTACCAAAAATTAATTTACCTTTTCTTGCCTTACCTTGCCAACTACCATCTCCTCCTTTTTCTCCTCTTCTTCATTTAATATTCCTTTTTCTCAATGCTTTTCCTCCTTCCAATTGAGCTTTTCCCTTATCCTTCCTTTTTAAGTTGATTGCCTTCAATTTTTCCTCAAGTTCTCCCAAATTTCTCCTCTCCCTATCTGATCACTTTTATATTTTTTGGAAATCCAGTCTTCCAAATCCTTCATAATTTCTTTCTTCTTACTGACTTCAAGTCACTCTCCTACTTCAGTCTCTTCTGCCACACCATCATCTCCTTTGGAAAAAAAAAAAAAAAGAAAAAACAAGTCAATCATACTGGCTCCTTTTCATCTCTAATCTCTGACACAAACCAAATCTTCAACAATTATGCTCTTACCACTCTCAGACCCAATATTCACTCTTACCCTGAGAAGCCTCACGTTTTTATCTCTATGCCTGGCTTTGTGTGACTGAACACAAAATGATATTGGTTTTTGATCCTATATTTCATTTCATTGTTACCTATGCTTAGCTGAAAGAGTATAGAAGATGGAATGGGATTGGCTACAATCAAGGGATTGTGAAAGCATCTGAAGAGCTTCTAGAAGTCCAGGAATTGAAATTCACACCAGACTTTGTGGCACCTGAACTCAATGGGCCAGGGAGAGAACAAATTACTTTGGAATGATTTATTTTACTTAGCCTTTCAGTAAATCAATTCCACCAGCTGAAAAGTTGTATCCTGCAAGCAACCATTTAACTATGCTGCATTTAGATGTGAATTTAATGAGTTCAATGTTTGTAGCAGCCATTTTAAATTTGAACCCACTTTCTCCAGGAATCAGGTGGTGGAGTAGAGACTGTACCTTGGATTGAATGTATTTCTGTTTTTATTATATCTGCTCAGCAAATATCCCTTTATAGAATCAAATTAACATAAAGTGGTTATCAATGATGTCAAGAAGTTAACAATGGATTAAACTGATAAAAGAGTGTTAATCCCTGCAATTGATGATACCGAGGAGATACTAATGGAAAAAGTACACAGGAATGTTAATCATTGATGTTTGACATTGAGGAGAATAAACTAGAGCAGGAGCTTAAACTGGTAGCATTAGAAAAACACAAAAGCAGGCTTTGAGCTGAATCTTTTATTTTTCAATTTATGTATGCAAAGATAAATTTTGGCATTCATTCTTGCAAAACCTTGTTCCAAGTTTTTTTTTTCCTCCCCTTCCTCCAGCCCCTCCCCTAGATAGCAATTCAATGTATATTGAAGATGTACAATTCCTCTCCATATATTGCCATATTTGTCATGCTGCACAAGAAAAATCAGATCAAAAAGGAAAAAAAAAAAAGATGAGTAAGAAAACAAAAAGCAAGCAAACAGCAACAAAAAAGGTAGAAAGAGACTATGTTGTGACCATAGTTTCTGTAATCCTCTTACTGGGTGCAGATGGCTCTTTCTATCACAAGTCCATTGGAATTGATTTGATTCACCTTACTGTTGAAAAGAGCCAAGTTCAGCATAGTTGATAATCATATAATCTTCTTGTTGCTGTGTACAGTGTTCTCTTGGTTCTATTCATTTCACTTAACATCATTGAACCGAATCTTGAAGGAAATCAGGGAAGTTAGGAGACAGAGATGAGGAAGATAAGTAGGGGGAATTGCAGTGCCAATGCATTGGAGATAGAGTGT
The DNA here is from genome assembly GCA_023553655.1 of Myrmecobius fasciatus. Lineage (NCBI taxonomy): Eukaryota > Metazoa > Chordata > Mammalia > Dasyuromorphia > Myrmecobiidae > Myrmecobius > Myrmecobius fasciatus. The sequence continues at coordinate 46,883 of JAJPUD010003827.1, read as the reverse complement.
GCTTTGAGGAACATGTGACAAAGAAAAGCAATTAAACCAATTTGCAAAGCAACCATGTCTACCTGGTTTGCAACATTCCACATCCTCAGTTCTCCTGTCCAGTGAAAAGAAGAAGGTTTATTTTTTTTTAACTTGTTCTATGGGGATAGATTATCATAATTATATAGTATTCAGCTTTGTTTTACTCATTCTTATCATTTGCATTATTGTGGTAATTGGTATTTATTATTCTACTGGTTCTGTCAAATCAGTTCATACAATTCTTCCTATGTTTCTCTGAATTTCTCATATTCGGAGTTTTTTTTTAATGTTTCAAATTCTGAACTTAACAAACATCAAATAAAAGAAGTATTTTCATATACAGAGTAGAATGGAAAATGAAGATTGTAAATGAATCTGTGACTTTCTTTGTGATTCTCTGTGACTCCTTTTTCCTTTTAAGTAAAAAATAAATTCAACATGGAATTTTCAAAGTTGTCTATGTGTTTCTTTTTTTAAAAAAATGTGTTTCTGTGTTTAAACAAATTTTTTTAGTCAATGAAAGTCCTCCTTTCCTTCCTACCTCCTCCACATCAATTGAGAAGGAAAGAAAGAAAAACAAAACCCCCATTATAAATGGTGTTTGTTGTTGTTATTATTCAGTTGTTCAGTCTTATCTGACTCTTCATGACTCCATGGATCATCACACACCAATCCCTTCTATCCTCCACTATCTCTCAAAGTCTGTCCAAATTCATGTTCATTATTACCATGACAGTATTTATCTATTTCATCCTCTACCTTCCCCTTTTCCTTTTGCTTTCAATCTTTTCCAGCATCAGAATATTTTCCAATGAGTCCCATCTTCTCATCATGTGGTCGGTATTTAAGCTTTAGCTTTAGTATTTGACCTTCCACTGAATAGCCTGAATTAACTTCTTTAAGTATTGACTGATATGGTCTCCTTGTTGTCCAAGGGACTCTCAAAATTCTTCTCTATCAACACAATTTAAAAATGCTGATTCTTTAGCTCAGCTTTCGTTATAGTCTAACTCTCACAGACATATATTACTATTGGAAAAACCATAGCTTTAACTATATAGACCTTTGTCAACCAGGATAGGTCTCTTCTTTTTAGTATGTTGTCAAAATTTGCCATTGCTTTCCTTCCAATTCATGGCTGCAGCCACCATCTGCAGTAATCTTTGAGTCCAAGATATACAATCCAACACTGCTTCCATTTCTTCTCTCTTTATTTGCCAGGAAGTGATGGGATCAGTTGCTAAGATCTTAGATTTTCTTATGTTGTTTCCAGCCAGCTTTTATACTCTTTTTTTTTTCTTTCTGATCTACTGAAGTAAAATTTTATTGGCCAGAAAGAAAGTTATTTTATTTTATTTTAAGGCTGATTTTCCCATTTCATACAAAAAAACAAAACAGTGAACACTCATGGACCTACTGATGATCAGCACAGAACTTTGATCCACTTGGTTCTTATCTGGACTGCTTTTTTTCTTTTCTTTTCTTTTCTTTTTTTTAATAATATAGCTTTTTATTTTTCAGAACACGTGCAAAAATAGTTTTTAACATTCACTTTTGCAAAACCTTGTGTTCCAAATTTTTTCTCATTTTCTCTTATTCTCCTTTCTCCCTTAGACAGTAAGTAATCCAATATAGGTTAAACATGTGCAATTCTTCTAAACATATTTCCACATTTATCATGCTACACAAGAAAAATCAGATCAAAAGAGGGAAAAAATGAGAAAGTAAACAAACAACAACAACAAAAGGTGAAAATTCTATGCTGTGATCCACATTCAATCTCCACAGTCCTCTCTCTGGATGCAGATGGCTCTTTCCATCACAAGTCTATAGGAATTGCCTTTTATCACCTCATTGTTGAAAACAGCCAAGTCCATTATAGTTGATCCATAATATGGATGCTGCTTCCATTCTCTTCTTAAAAAATGGGAATAGTCAAGATTTCCATATTGGCCATGCCCCCCAAATATATCTCAATTTGTATTTTGAGTCTAACACTTCTTCTGGAGGTAGATAGCATGGAACATTATCAGTCCCCTGGCATTGGGATTGGTCATATTCATGGCTTATGCCATGAATTGACATATCACAATTCATACAGTAATTCCCCAGCATGCTGTGTCCATTTTTGATACCACAAAAAATGCTATTGTGAATGTTTTGGCATATGTGAGACCTTCCCTTCTGTCTGATTTTTTTTTTTTTTGGTTCAAGCACTCAGTAATGAGACTATGGAATCAAAAGTTCTAGAAATTTGCATGACTAGTTCTTAATGATTTCAATGACTTCTTAGATTCCTATACAAATGAAAGCTTTTTGTTTTGGTCTGAACTATCTACATTCTTGGGGGAGAGGGGAAGGCAATTGGGGTAAAATGACTTGCTCAGGGTCATACAGCTAGCAAATGTTAAGTGTCTGAGGTCACATTTGAACTCAGGTCCTTCTGTATTTAGGGTCAGTGCTTTATCCACTACACCATCTGGCTGCTTTAGATTCCCATACAGTTATAGATAGTATAATTGCTGGTATTTTTTTTTTTTAGTTCTTTGCAAAGCACTTTACAAATACTATCTCATTTTGTCCTTACAATCACCTACAATGCTATTATCCCCATTTTGTAAATGGAAAACAGTGGTTAAGTGATGGTCATACAGCTAGTGACTATCAGAGACAGGACAAATGTGAACCTGAGTCTTTTTGAGTCCAATTCTCTATCCAATGTACTATCTACCTCTCTGTGATTTACAATCCTATGATGATCCCAAGCCAAACTAATTTTTTTTTTGATCACGAGTTTCTTTTCTATGTTTACTACTTATCACTTTAATTCTAGACTTGCTAGTAATCAAAATCAAGTTCACTGGTTTATAATCTGCAAACTCCATTCTCTTCCCTTTTAAAAAAAATCAGGTTGATATTTGCCATCCTCTAATTTCGTGGTATGATACCTCAGTTTCTCCACTATCTTTTAAAAGTCCCATCTTGAATTCCCACTCCTATTCTCAATTTTTTCCTATTTTTGCTCCATTCACAGATTCCGTCCCATTGTCGTCATTCCTTATCTTATCCCTATCTTCACCTTTCACTTCAACTCTGTCTTTAAGTGGTTTTCAAATAAAGAAATGCAAGATCACATGAAAAAATGCTTCAAGTCATTTATAATGCATATCATCAAAGCTTGGAAATTTGACCTCATATCTGTAAGGCTGTCAAAAGATGGCAAAAGATAAAAATCAACCATTGGGCAATCAATCAAGGAATGCTAATTAAGTATCAACTGTGTTCCAGGTGCTAAGTATTAGGGATACAAATATAGACAATGAAATAGACCTTCTCACAAGAGGCTTACTTTCTAATGAAGAAGACAATAAGTACATATTAAAGTATATATAGAATAAATATGAAGTGAATAAATACAAAGTAGTTGAATAAAAGATAGTTTGAGAAGAAGAGAACTAGCAATGGGGAAGATCAGGAAAGATGTTATGTAGAAGGTGAGAAGAAGGTGCTTATGATAAGGATGGGAGAAATTTTTATGAGATAGACATGAGGAGATGAAAACACAAAAATAAGTGACAGAGAATGGCATGTGAGCAATAAAGAGAAGGTCAGTCTGGTTAGATTTCATAGTGCAGAAGGAATAGTAATATCTAATAATTTTGGAAAGATGAGTTCAGATTATATTTGTGAAAGGCTTTAAAAATTAAAGTGAGGATTATTTTTTTATTCCTAAAGGCAATAGGAAATTGATTGAATAGGGAAATCACAGTCAAATCTGTATCTAAGAAAAATGACTTTTGCAGAAGTGGAAAGGATGGATTGGAATGGTTAGAGATTTGAGGCAGGAAAGCCAATCAATTTATTAATCTAGGGTAGAAGTGATAAAGTACTGAGATAAGATGATACCTGATATCGGAGGAAACTGCATAACATTAGTGGATCTATGAATTGGTCCAATTATTCTAGAAAACAACTTGGCACTTGAGGCAGCTACCTAAAGGAACTGCTAGTAGCCTCTTTAGTCCCACTTTTTCCTTTGGAAGCTCTATCACTAGGAGATGAAATGCCCCAAGGAAGCAGGAGTCAGACCTCCTAGTTGACACTCCCAGCATCCCCAGTGAAAGCTGCAGCTCAGCCAGCACCAATATCCCAACCATCTGCAATGGTACTTCCTCCTGCTGTACTTAGCCACATCTGATGACCCAAATGACTACCACCAAGATAAGAGTGGCAGGGGACTTTGCTATTGGGAATATTTTTGCTGTGCCATTACTGGTACCTTCAGTGATGAGAAATGCTTAGCCTGAAAGGCCTGACATCAATTACTGGGAGTCCCAGAGAATCCAATTAGATAGCAGCAGCAGCCTTAGCTCAGTCTTTGCTCCTATAAGATGAAGCAATTACGAGTGTCTTTCCATAACCAGAGTATCCTCGGACTATAAGAGAGATTCCAAGAGATGGTAAAGCAGTGAAAAATTGTAATAGATTAACTTAATTAATTTTCAAAAAGAAGAAATAGAAAATCAACTCTCAAGATTAATTTAACTTAACATAAAATAATAGTGAAATGTTTTGTTTCTTTGTCACTAATAGCCTTTCATTTCAAAAATATCTGAAAGGAAAAGTATTTCCATTTTTTGTTTTTGCTTTTTAACAATATTTCCTTTTCCCCAATCACACATAAAATGATTTTTTGACATTGATTTTTTTTAAAAAATTGAGTTCCAACTCCCCATACCTATGATGGTTGGTAATTTTATATACGTATAAAACATATTTGGGAACAGTTCCAAATTGTTCTCCATTTTGACTGAATCATTTCAAAAATCTACCAACAATGCATTAGTGTTCCAATTTTTCCACCATCCTTCTAGCATTTTCTTTTTCTATCATATTAGCCAATCTGATAGATGTGATATGGTACCTCAAAGCTATTTTAATTTACATTTGATTTAGAGCATTTTTATATGACTATACCTAATTTTGATTTCTTTACCTGAAAAATGCCTGCCTATTCATATCCTTTGACATTTATCAACTGGGGAATGACTCGTATTCTTATAAATTTGACTAAACTCTCTATGTATTTGAGAAGTGAAACCTTTATCTGAGACATTTGCTGTAAAAATTGTTTCCCAGCTCTATTCCTGTGCTTGTTAGTGTTACTTTCCCCCCTTAAGTTTAATAGTATTTTATTTTTATATGTAAAGATAGCTTTCAACATTAATTTTTGTAAGATTTTGAGTTCCAAACTTTTTTCTCCCTTCTTCCCTTACTTATCCCCCTTCCCAAGACAGTAAGCAATCTGATATAGATCATATATGTACAATCATTTAAAACATATTTCCATATAAGTCATGTTGGAAAAGAAAAATCAAAACAAAAAGGAAAACCACAAGAAAGAAAAGAATGAAAAAACCCAACAATACCAAAAGGTGAAAATAGGATGCTTTGATTTTCATTCAGTCTCCATATTCTTTCTCTGGATGAGGATGGCATTTTCCAACCCAAGTCTATTGGAATTGTCTTGGATCACCATATTTCTGAGAAAAGCTTAATTTATCATAGTTGATCATCACACAATCTTGCTATTGTGTACAATGTTCCCTTGATTCTTCTCACTTCATTCAGCATCAGTTAAGTTCATGTAAGTCTTTCCAAGTTTTTCTGAAATAAGCCTGCTCATAATTTCTTATACAGCAATAGTATTCCATTATATTTATACACTATAATTTATTCAACCATTCCCCCATTATTAGGCATTTCCTCAATTTCTTATTCCTTGCCATCACAAAAAGGGTTGCTACAAACATTTTTGTCCATGTGGATTTTTTCTCCTTTTTTTATGATTTCTCTGCAATACAGACCCAGTAGTGACAATACTGGATCAAAGGGTATGCACAATTTTATAGCTCTTTAGTCATAGTTCCAAATTGCTCTCCAGAATGGTTGGATAAGTTTACAACTCCACTAACAATAAATCGGTGTCCTAGTTTTCCCACACCCTATCTTATCCATCATTTATCATTATCTTTTCTTGTCAACTTAGCAAATCTGAGAGGTATGAGGCAGCAGCTCATAGTCGTTTTAATTTGCATTTCTCTAATCAATAGTGAGTTAGAGTATGTTTTATATGACTATTTAGAGTTTTAATTTTTTAATCTGAAAATTCTCTATTATATCCTTTATCAATTGGGGAATTACTTGTATTCTTATAAATTTGATTCAGTTCTCTATATATTTTAGAAATGAGGCCTTTATCAGAAACACTGACTGTAAAAATGGTTTCCCATTGAAAATTAGTAGGGCAGAAACTAGGAACTGACCCACATCTAATACCCTATACCAAGATAAGGTCGAAATGGAAAGAGTGATACTATAAGCAAATTAGAACAAAGAATAGTTTACCTCTCAGATTTGTGGAGAAGGAAGGAATTTGTGGCCAAAGAAGAACTAGAGTACATTATAGAATGCAAAATGGATAATTCTGATTGTATTAAGTAAAAAAGTTTTGTACAAACAAAACCAATGCAGACAAGATTAGAAGGGAAGCAATAAACTGGGGAAAATATTTATATCCAAGGGTTTTGATAAAGGCCTCATTTCTAAATTTTATAGAGAATTGACTCAAATTTATAAGAATGCAAGCCATTGATAAATGGTCAAAGGATATGAATAATTTTCAGATGAAATTAAAAACATTTCTAGTCATATGAAAAAATGTTCTAAATCACTATTGATCAGAGAAATGCGTATTAAGACAAATCTGAGGTACCACTATACACCTGTCAGATTGGCTAAGAGGACAGGAAAAGATAAAGATGAATACTGGTGGGGATTCTGGGACATTAATACATTTTTGATGGAGTTGTGAAATGATTCAATCATTCTGGAGAGCAATCTGGAACTATGCTCAAAGGGCTATAAAACTGTGCCTACTCTTGGACCCAGCAGTGTTTCTATTGGGCTTATATCCCAAAGAGATCTTAAAAAAGGGAAAGGGCCCCACATGTGCAAAAATGTTTGTGGCAGCCCTTTTTGTAGTGGCTAGAAACTGGAAACTGAATGGATGCCCATCAATTGGAGAATGGCTGAATAAATTATGGTATATGAATATTATGGGATATTATTGTTCTATAAGAAACGATCAGCAGGATGATTTCAGAGAGGCCCGGAGAGACTTGCACGAACTGATGCTGAGTGAAATGAGCAGAACCAGGAGATCATTATACATGGCAACAACAGTACTATATGACGATCAATTCTGATGGACATGGCTCTCTTCAATGATGAGGTGATTCAGGCTAGTTCCAATGATCTTGTGATAAAGACAGCCATTTACACCCAGAGAGAGGAGTATGGGAACTGAGTGTGGATCACAACATAGTATTTTCAGTTTTGTTGTTATTGTTTGCTTGTATTTTGTTTTCTCTCTCATTTTTTTCCTTTTTGATCTGATTTTACTTGTGCAGCATGATAATTATGGAAATATGTATAGAAGAACTACATATGTTTAACAAATATTGGATTACTTGCCATCTAGGGGAGGGAGTAAGGGGGAAGGGAGAGAAAAATTTGGAACACAAGGTTTTGCAAGAGTAAATATTGGAAATTATCTATGCATATGTTTTGAAAATAAAAATGTTTTGATTATAAACAATGGTTTCCCAATGTTCTGCTTCCCTTCTAATCTTGGCTGTACTGGTTTTATTTGTACAAAAACTTCTTAATTTAAAGTGATCAAAATTATCCATTTTGCATTTCATAATTTTCTCTATTTCTTGTTAAGTCATAAATTTCTCTCTTCTTCAAAGATCGGACAGGTAAACTATCCCTTGCTTTCCCAATTTGTTTATATTATATTATATTGCATCCTTTATGCCTAAATAATGAACCCATTCTAACTTTATCTTGGTATAGGATATGAGTTGTTCTTTGCCTAGTTTCTGCCACACATTTTCAAGTTTTCTCAATAATTTTTGTCAAATAGGGAGGTCTTATATGAGGAGGGGAGTCTTGGGTTTATCAAATAGTAGATTACTAAAATCACTGACTATTATATGTTGCATATCTAACCTATTCTACTGATCCATCACTCTTTTTCTTAGTCAGTACCAAATAGATTTGATAATTGCTGCTTAATTTTTTTTTGCTGATTTTTTGGACTTTTTAAGTAGTATTTTATTTTTCCAAATATGTGTAAAGATAGTTTTCAACCATTTTTGTAAGACTTTGTGATCCAGATTTTTCCCCTTACTTCTCCTCTCCCCAAGATAGCAAACAATTTGATATAGTTTAAAAATGTGCAATTCTTTTAAACATATTTCTGTTTGTCATGTTGTTCAAGAAAGATCAGATCAAAAGGAAAAAAAAAACATGAGGGGGGGAAGCAACTAAATAACAATAACAAAAACAGGTGAAAATGCTATGCTTTGATTCATATTCAGTCTCCATAGTGCTCTCTCTGGATATGGATGGTGACTGCTGTTTTATAATGCAATTTTAGGTCTGATATAAGTAGGCCACCTTCTTTTGCATTTTTCCCCATTAATTACCTTGATATTTTTGATCTTTTGTTCTTCCAGATGAATTTTATTATTATTTTTCGAGATTTATAAAATAATTTTGGCAGTTTCACTGGGCACTGATAAGTAGATTAATTTAGGTAGAATTACTATTTTTATTATATTAACTTGGTTTACCCATGAGCAATTGATATTTTTCTAGTTATTTAGGTCTGACTTTGTTTGAAAAATGTTTTGTAATTGTGTTTGCATGGATTCTGACTTTGTCTTTGCAGGTAGATGTCCAAATATTTTGTCTTATCTACATTTGTTATTATTATTATTGCTGAGGCAATTGGGATCAAGTGACTTGCCTAGGTCACACAGGTAGGAAGTATTAAGTGTCTGAGGTCAGATTTGAACTCAGGTCCTCCTGATTTCAGGGCTGGTCTCTATCCACTGAGCCACCTAGCTGCCCCTTAAATTTATTTTAAATAGAATTTCTCTTTCTATCTTTTGCTGCTGGGCTTTGTTGGTAATATATAGAAATGCCAATGATTTATGGGGGTTTATTTTATATCCTGAAACTTTGCTAAAGTTGTTAATTGTTTCAAGTAGTTCTTTAGTTGATTCTCTGGGATTCTTTAAGTATACCATCATATCATCTGCAAAGAGTGATAGTTTTATTTTCTCATTGTCTACTCTGATTTCTTCAGTTTCATTTTCTTCTCATTGTTAAAGCTAACATTTATAGTATAATACTGAATAATAGTGGTGATAATGGGCATCATTTCACTACTTATTGGGAATGCTTCTTATTCCTATTACACATAATACTTAGTGATGGTTTTGGGTAGATACTGCTTATCATTTTAAAGAAAACTCAATTTATTCTTATGCTTTTAAGATTAATCTATATTTGGAATTCCCATTCAACAGGTACAGAATTAAAGGGGATTGGTACAAGTTTATTACTGCTCAAAACCTTGATTTAAATAAGACATGAAGAAGAAACTCATAGCATAAAAGCAATACACAATTAAAAAACACAGTGGCCAAAATGATAATAAAATACTACAACAAAAATAACAAATATATATAACATACATTATCACCACTCCAAGGAAACACCAAGATCTGAATTTCTTGGTTGGAAGAATCCTTGGTCACAGCCATCAGAGTCTTGAGTGGGAGGCATTCCCAGGCAATCTGTACAGTACTTCTTGGATGAATTCTCAAAGTCCTTTTCCACCAAGGGGTTTTTATAGTCAGAAAATAAAGAAGACATTAAAATGAGTATTCTCGTTTGATATGTGACTCTTGAGATGGAGCTGCCTCCCAGGTATAGGATGCTCCATCACAAGAGGCCCACCAAGGAGAATATTTGCTCATTTCCTCATATAGGAAGACTATATTTGCTCAAGGAATTGGCCAGGTTATCAGAGTAAACACAGGCCTGCAATAAAGTATACTCATTAATTGATGCACCAGAAGAATGGCCCTCCATTTTTTTTTGTGTTTCCTGGCATTCCATCAGATAACTATGAGCATGTTCTCAGCAAAAAAGTTACATAAGAGGCATGTCCGAGACTCACTAGGATCCCTCACTAAGATTCTTTACAATATTCTTTAGTATTTTCATTAGGAATGAGTGTTGTATTTTGTCAAATGCTTTTTCTGCATAATCAAATGATTTCTATTAGTTTTGCTATTGATATGGTCAATTAGGCTAATAGTTTTCTTGATATTGAACCAACTCCACATTCCTGGTATAAATCCTTCTTGATCATAGAGTATTATACTGCTGATAAGTTGCTGTAATTATTTCCTTGCTAATATTTTATTTAAGATTTTTACATCATATTGCACTAAAAAATGTTGGCTTTAACAATAAAAAAACGAGAAATTAAAGGAATTAGAATGGGCAATCAGGGAATAAAACTATCATTCTTTGCAGATGATATGATGATATACTTAGAGAATACTAGAAAATCATTCAAATACTAGAAATACTAGAGAATACTAGAAAATCATTCAAAAACCTACTTGAAATAATTAGCAGCTCTAGCAATGTTGCAGAATATAAAATAAACCTATGGGCATAAAGGGTGATGCCATAAGCAAATTAGGAGAGTAAAGGATAATTTATCTCTCAGATCTTTGGAGAAGGGAGGAATTTATGACCAAAGAAGAAAGGGAGAACATTAAGAAATGCAAAATGGACAACTCTGATTATATTAAATTAAAAAGTTTTGCACAAAGCCCAAACAAAACAAAACAAAAAGATTAAAAAGGAAACACAAAGCTAGGAAAAAAAATTTTTATAGCCAGTGTTTCTGATAAAGGCCTCATTTCTAGAATATATAAAGAACTGTATCAAATTTATAAGAATACAAGTCATTTCCCAATTGATAAATGGTCAAAGAATATGTACAGACAATTTTCAGATGTTGAAATTAAAGCCATCTATAGTCATGTGATAAATGGATAATGATTAGAGAAATACAAAGTAAAACAACTCTGAGGTACACATCATATCTTTCAGATTGATTAAGATAACAGGAAAAGATAATGATAAATGTTGGAGGGGATGTAGGAAAACTGGGACACTAATGCATTGTTGGTGGAGTTGTGAAATGAGCCAACCATTCTGAAAAACAAAGCCCAACAGGCTATACCTTTTGACCCAGCAGTGCTATTACTGGGTCTGTATCCCAAGGAAATCATAAAGGAGGGAAAGGACCCACATATGCTAAAATGTTTGTAGTAGCTCTATTTGTGGTGGCAAAGAACTGGAAAATGAGTAGATGTCCATCAATTGGGGAATGGCTAAATAAGTTATGGTATATGAAAGTAATGGCACAGCAACAACAGTATTACATGATGATCAATTCTGATGGACATGGCTCTCTGCAATAAAGAATTGTCTCAAACCAGTTCCAGTTGTTCACTGAAGAAAACCATATACCCCCAGAAAGAGGGACATGAAATATGGACCACAACGTAACATTTTCATGATCTCTATTGACATTTGCTTGCATTGTGTTGCCTTTCTCTGATTCTTTTTTTTCTTGTAGATAGGATTTTTCTTGCATAACTTCTCAAGCATTTCAACATTATTAACATGTAGTGGACTTCCTGCCATCTAGGGGAGGGGAGGGGACTGGGGGTAAAATCTGTATTGGAAAGCTTTGTAAAGATCAAGGTTGGGGAACTACCCATACATATGTTATACAAATAAAAAGCTTAAAATAAAAAAAAAGAAAGTAATGGAATATTATTGTTCTATAAAAAATGATGAGCAAAGTGATTTTAGAAAGACTTGGAAAGATTTACACAAACTGATGCTGAGCAAAACAAGCAGAACCAGGAATACATCATACACAATAACAGCAAGATTGTACAATGATCCACTATGAAAGACTTGTTTCTTCTCAGCTATTCAATGATCCAAGACAATCTCAATAAACTTTGAATAGAAAATCCATCTGCATCCAAAAAGAGAACTGTGGAGATTGAATGTAAATCAACACATGCTATGTGCACTTTTTTTTTCTGGTTTTTTTTTCTCTTATGATTTTTCCTTTTTGTTCTGATTGTTCTCTTCCAACATAATTCATTAGGAAATGTGTATTTTTAAAAGTTAATATAAATGTACAATCAGAAAAAAATGAAACAATTAATAAAAATAAATAAATAAAGAGTTCCTTTTTTCAGGGGAAAAAAAAGAATAAGAAGAGCGAGAGAAAAATGACTGTCTGAAAAAGTTTTACAAATTCGTTGTTTGTTCTTTGTTTTTGAAGAGCACCAATGATGTCATGGGGTGATGTCTTGACTTTTATGTTAAATGGATTTAAGTGAGGCAGAGTTGCACAAAGTCATCAGCTTTATTCTCTCTTCAAAGTCCAGTGGCAAAACAAGGCCAGGACAACTGGTGATGGTCTGGGATCTAGCAGATAATCTTGGAATCTGTAATATCTCATCAAGCTCTTAGCACTTTACAGAGCCTGATTCAGCTACCTTCATGGCTATTGGAATAAATTATTCTCATCTGTCCATTCTGTCAGATTTATAATGCTTGATGTAGACAATCCTCTAACTCATTCACTAGTTTTCAAAAGTGGCTTGGCAGTTACCCTCAACTTGATTTTGCCTGTCTGCTGCTGAGACAGAATACCAGTATGTGGCTATTGTAGGTGCTATAGCTTCTTGGAGTTGGAGGAGAGAGTTGGGTGAAAGGCTAGACACCAAAAGGGGATGAGCAGCCCTGAAAAGGACTCAGCAAGCCCTCACACCAGAGGTGCTAATCTTCTCTTAACTCCACATATGCCCTGGCTTTATAAATAGCTGAGGAAGGAAGGAAAGAAAAAGAGAAAGGAGAAAGGGAAAGATATACTGAATACAGAATTCCAGAAAACAGCAAAGATAAGTAAGGTTTTCTTAAATGAGAAATACAAAAAAATAGAAGAAAATAATAGAATGGGAAAGACAAAAGATTTCTTCAAGAAAATTAGAAATATCAAGGGAATGTTTCATGCAAAAGAGAGCAAGATAAAAGACAGGGATAGCAGGAACTTAAGGGAAACAGAAAAAGCTAAGAAGTGGCAAGAATATCCAGAAGTACTATACAATAAATATCTTAGTATCATTGATAACTATGATGGTGTGGTACTAATCTATAGCCAAATACTCTGGAGAATGAAATCAACTGGGCCTTAGGAAGCATTACTAACTGTAAGGCTAGTGAAAGTAATGGAATTCCACCTGAGCTGTTTAAAATCCTAAAAGAGGATGCTATTAAAGTACTACATTCAATATGCCAGCAAATTTGGAAAACTTAACAGTAGTCATTGAATTAGGAAAAAAATCAGTTTATATCCCAATCCTAAAGAAGGGCAGAGTCAAAAAATTTCAAATTACTGAACAACTGGGCTCATTTCACATGGCAGCAAAGTTATACTCAAGATTCTGCATGTAAGCTAGGCTACTGCAATATTTGAACTGAGAATTATTAGAAATGCAGACTGGTTTTTTAAAAGAGGCTGAAGAACTAGAGATCAAATTGCCAATACTTACTGGATTATGAAGAAAGCAAGAGAATTCCAGAAAATATCTACCTCTGCTTCATTGATTACATTAAAATCTTTTACTATGCATATCACAACAAAATATAGCAAGTTCTCAAAGATATGAGAGTACCAGATTATCTTATTTGTTTCTGAGAAAACAAATGTGTATCAAGAAGCAATACTTAGAACTGAATATGATAGAGCAACTGATTGGTTTAGACAGGGGAAAAGAGTACAACAAGATTGTTTATTGTCATCTTATATAATTTATATGCAAAGTACATTTCTCAAAATACTAGGGTGGACAAATCAAAAGCCAAAATTAAAGTTGCCTGGAGTAATATCAGCAGTCTCAGATATGCAGATGATACTACTCTGGTGGCAGAAAATGAAGAAGAATGAATGGGGATGAAAGAGGCAAGTATGAAAGCAAAATTGAAGCTTGACATAAAAAAATTAAGATTAGGGGCAGCTAGATGGCGCAGTGGTTAGAGCACCAGCCCTGAAGTCAGGAGGATCTGAGTTCAAATTTGGTCTCAGACACTTAACATTCCCTAGCTGTGTGATCCTGGGCAAGTCACTTAACCTCAATTGCCAAAGCAAAAAAAAAAAAAAAAAAAATTAAGATTATATTATGTGATAATCAACTGTGATGGACTTGGCTCTTTTCAACAATGAGTCGATTCAAGGCATTCCAATAGACTTTGTGATGGAAAGTATCAGCAGCATCCAGAGAGAGAACTGTGGAGACTGAATGTGGATCAAAGCTTAGTATTTTTACCTTTTGCTGTTGCTGTTTGTTTGCTTGATTTTTTTCTTTCTTGCATTTTTCTCTTTTTGGTGTGATTTTTCTTGTGCAGCATGACAAATATGGAAATATGATTAGAGGAAATGCACATGTTTAACTTATATCAGATTGCTTGCTCTCTTGAGGAGAAGGAGGAAGGAGAAGAGGGAGAAAAATTTCCAATACAAAGTTCTGCAAAGGTGAATGTTTAAAATCATCTTTGCATGTATTTGGAAAAATAAAATACTACTAAAATTAAAAAAATTTAAAAACTCTAAGATTCTCTTGGAGAGAAAGGAGATCAAGTCAGTTAATAATTAAAGAAATTAATTCAAACTGCTTATTGGAAAGACAAACACTGAAGCTGAAGCGTAAGTATTTTAATCACACAATGAGAAGACAGGATTCATTGGAAAATATTCTAATGTTGAGAAAGATTGAAAGCAAATGGATGGCAGAGAATGAGATAAAAGAGATAGTTTCTTGGAAGCAAAGAACATGAATTTTAAAGACTTGAGAAACAACGGAGAATAGAAAGACCTGGTTCCATGAGGTCTTGAAGAGTTGGACATGAATGAACAACAATAAAAATTGACATTAAGTGGTTGAATAGAACATGGATAGTCCTTGATGGCAGCTAACAATGGAAAAAACATTATTGTTCAGAGCTGAAGCTGATAGAATTAGAGAAGAGATAGTCCAATCTTTCTGGTACTCTTAGGACTTGAGTGGGAATTGTAGTTGTCCTGGCTCTGGGGTAACGGGTCAGAGAATTCTCCACACAGAGGACAAGCCAGCTCAGCCAAAAATCCCCCAGAATGCTTCTCCACTTCCACTCCAGTGGCCTTCTCATGATGACGGTGCCCTCGGTGCCCGCCTCTTCTGATTGGTGAGTTTGTCCTGGAATCTCTGTTTGAGAAAGTCCCAACCCTATCTTTTCCACTTCAAACCCAGCTCAGCTCATGATTCCTGGTTCCATTGCTCCCACATGGTACCTCATCATCCCATTTATGTGTCATCTTCTGTTGTATAAGCCCCTTGAGGGTAGAAATTGTCTTTCTCTTTGACTTGTAATTGAATCTTCATATACTGAGCAATGAGCCTAGATGGTAAGCATCTAATAGATATCCCAATTATCCTGGGAAAGAGATAGAGATTGAATTCGTGCTTTCACTGGCCCGGGGAACTCCCTCTCTCCATTTAAATAGCTGCCACATGGGTACAGACCTTCATCATCTCATGCCAACATTAATTGGTCTTCCTGCTTCGAGACTTATCCCATTCCTACCTCCACTCAGCTGCCAAGAGGTTTTTCCTAAAGCAGAAGTTAGACCATATCACCTACCCCCACCCACTGCCTATACAATAAGCTCCAGTGGCTTCCCATTTCTCCAGGATAAAACACAATATCCTGTTTGACTTTTAAAGCCCTTCACAACCTGGCCTCTTCCTACCTTTCTAGTCTTTTTACATTTTACTCCTCTCCACATACTCAACAATTCATCTACACTGGCATTCTTGCTGTTTTTGCCCATGATACTGCATTTGCCTACTCTGTCTCTCTGTCTCTCCCTCCCTCCTTCTTTCCCTCCCTCTCTCTCCCTCCCTCTCTCCCTCCCTCCCTCCCTCTCTCTCTCTCTTTCCATCCCCCCCTTTCCTTTCCTCCCTCTCTCCCTCCTTTTCCCTCCCTCCCTTTCCCTTCTTCCCTCTCTCCCTCCCTTTCTCTCCCTCCCTTTCCTTTCCTCCCTATCTCCCTCCCTCTCTCCCTCCCTCCCTTTCCCTCCCTCCCTCTCTCTTTCTCTCAGTCTTTCCTCCTCCCTCCCTCCCTTTCCCTCCCTCCCTCTCTCTTTCTCTCTCTCTCTCCCTCCCCCTCTCCCTCCCTCCCTCCCTCTTTCTCTCTCTCTGTCTCTGTGTCTCTTTCTGTCTTTTTGCAAAACTCCCAATAAACAGGAGGGGGCAGCACAGGACCAGAACCTATCCTGAGAAGGCTAAAAGCAAGAAGAAAGGGAGTCTGTGTACATGAGTGTGTGCATTCATATGGCTCTGTCCATATTACAGAGATGTGCTGGTCAATGTTTAACAATCACTTCTCTGGAGGGAAAATGTAACATGACATGTTTTAAAGTTTAATATGCATTATTAACTTTTTCTCTAGTGTTTTCCTAAGTCTAAGCAACTGACAAAATAAATCAAGTCCTCATTTGTAGATTTGCCAATTTCTGAAATGTAAATGCTCACACTGAAAATTTTACAATTGATACTTAAGAACAGGTATGAAATGGCTCCAAGACACTGCTCTGTGTGTGTATGCAAATGAATATAGATATTCATCCCTTACACACATATGTGAACATGTATGTATATGTATGAGCATGAATGCAAACAGCTATTCGTATGGAGCCCAGGACTTTGTTTTGGGAAAGACTATAGAGATTAGATAGTCAGGGCAGCTAAATGGTACAGTGGATAAAGCATCAGCCCTGGAGTCCGGAGGACCTGGAGCCAGCCTCAGACACTTAACTCTTCCTAGCTGTGTAACCCCAATTGTCTCACCAAAAGAGAGTGAGAGAGACAGACGGACAGACAGACACACAGACACACAGAGAGACAGACAGAATGACAGAGAGACAGAGACAGACAGACAAAATGGCAGACACAGAGAGACAGAGACAGACAGACAGACACAGAGAGAGACAGACAGACACAGAGAGACAGACAGACAGAATGACAGAGAGACAGACAAAGACACACAGAGAGAGACAGACAAAATGACAGACACAGAGAGACAGACAGAGACAGAGAGAGAGACAGACAGGCAGAGACAGACAGAGACAGAGTCAGAGACGGAGAGAGAGAGCAGATAGACACAGAGAGAGACAGACAGACAGAGTCAGAGACAGAGAGACAGACAGAGACAGAGACAGAGAGAAGATAGTTCAACACTCTCCTCCTGTCCATGTGTGTGGTGTGTTGTTGCTGTTCAGTCATGTCTGACTCTTCATGACCCTGTGGACCATAGTACACCAGTACTGTCCATAGGGTTTTCTTGACAAAGACACTAGAGTGCTTTGACATTTCCCTCTCCAGGGGATTAAGGCAAACACAGTTAAGTGACTTGTCACAGAGTTAGTAGATGTCTGAGGCTAGATTTGAACTCAGGTTTTCCTGACTTCAGGTCCCTCAGTCTTTCCAAGGTGCCACCAGCTATCTCAATAGCAGGTAGCTATATCAGTCTGACCTTGGACTTAAGTCCCTGAGGGGTTTTTTGGGACTGTGTAGGGGGAACCCTTGGGCCTTATCAGCAGCTCTGTGGCTCTGATCCTGGACTGGAATTGTGGATTCAGCCCACAACCTGGGAGGGGATGTATAGACAAGAAGCTCAAACCAAAGATGGATCTATATTTTTGCTGTTTTAACCTGCAGAAATATTTTATCTAGTAGACAGGGACTGGGTTCAGCAGCAATCTACTGGCAGTCCAACCAAGAATAAACTTGCAGTTATGTCCACTAGGCCCAAATTGGCCTTGGGAGTTTGCAAAGCTTAGAATAGGTAGGCAGCCATCAGATTTTGCCCTAGGTCAGATCACTTAGGGTACACTGAAAGTTTCTAAGCTCCAGACCTGAGCCACTCAAATCCAAGGTCCTTGAAAATCACAGCTCTCACTACCTGGTGAAAGCAATTGTAGGATCTCAAAGAATACAGACTGGACCAAGCAAGTATCCAACATTACTTCTACAAGTGAATAGAGTTTGGCCATAACATAAAATACAAATTTGGAAATTAGCTGTAAAAAAGCAACAACTATGGAAAAGATCTGTCAGAATTCCCAAGATACAATCAGAAGAAGACAATAACTCCACAACATCTTTAAACAAAGTCTCAAAGAAAAGTAATTTAGCCATGAGGTAGGTCAATTAGAGTTCTTAGAAGAAATGAAGCAAGAGTTTAAAAATCATATTATAAATTACATGTGATCTCCCAAGGAAAAAATTAGAAAGGAAATAAGAGCATTTGAACAAAAACAGAAGGAGAATCAACAATTTAGTAGAAAAGTTATAAAACTTCACTCAAGTAATAGATTCCATAAAAAATGAGACTGGACCAAGAAGAATTTAATGACTCTGCAGTACAAAAGAATTATTAAAACAAAGTCAAAAGAGTGAAAAAAAAATATAAGGTAACAGAGAAAAACTGACTTTGAAAACAGATCAAGCAGAGTTAATTTCAAGAATCAATGAATTACTTGAAAATATTGAACTAAGTCCTTATCCTTGAACTTCAGTTATTTTGTTCCCCTAGTGCCGTTAAATATTCTTTTGGCAGTTTGATAGGTATATCTAACATTAAAGTTCGTCTGGAGGAACAAACGATGAAAAATCTCAGGGGAAATAATGAAAAAAAGAGTGGGAAGGTTGGGGACTTAGCACTATCAGCTACTAAACGGAAAAGGCACACAGCATTGTAGAAGCCAGAGAACTTCTTAATCTAGTGTTTGATAAACCAGAGACTCCAGTAATTTGGCAAGTATTGACTATTCAACAAAAGTAATTGAGATAAATGGAAAGAAATCTGGGAGAAATTAGATAGTACTTCACACTATATATAAGATAAAATATAAAATGGAAATATGATTTATATATAAAAATCACATCATAAACATATTAAAGAAGCAAGACAGAAATTACCTTTGAGATCCATAAATAGTTTATGAACCAATAAGAGATAGAAAAGACTAAAGAAGATAAAGTAGACACTTTTGATTACGTAAAATGTAAAAGGTTTTAGATGAACAAAACCAATGCAGTTAAAATTAGAAAAGAAACAGTTAACTGGGGAAAAAATCTTGACAACAAGTTTCTCTGATAAAGATCTCTTCTGAGATATATAAGGAACTGATTTAAATATGTAAGAGTAAGTCATTTTCCAGATGATAAATTATCAAATAATTGACAGGTTTTAAAAATTAGTTTATTTAAAACTTAAATATAAAATAAGAAAAAACATAAATAGATGTACACATATCTATATATACATATACATATTCCCACACACATACATATACACATATATGCATATACATGTATATATATACATATACATCTAAAACAATATTAATATGGCTGACATAATGTAGATTTTTTTCTTGATTGAATTTTTAAGTTTGACTTTGTCTAAGATCAATGATTGCTACCCCTCTTTTTTTCTAATAAATTCTACTCCTGATCATTGTTACTGTGTTTGCATATATCTCTTATTTCTTATCCCTGCTAATTCTTCTACTTTAGTTCTACTCCTGAATTTGTTTTGCTTTTATTTAACCTTCCCCCACCCTATGAATCTCTTCCTTATCTTTTCCCCCCATCCTTTCCTTCCCTCTTTATTTCTTTCCTATTAATTTACACATCTTGTCCCAATATTATAAATCTACAAACCTTTCTATACCTCACCTTATCTATTCCCACCCCTTTTATTTCTTTGTAGATTTTGAAGGAAGCTATAGCTGAAACTTTCACCTCCTGGACACTCTGGAGTCCAGGAAGATTATACAGAAGATAATACATATATGTATGTATGTATTATTCCCTATTAAACTCATTCCAGATGTGAGTAGGTTTTCACAACTACCAGCCTTCTTTTGCCTTCTAATGCCTCTGTATCATTTCTTCCTCTACAACTCACTTGTGTAGCATAATAACTATTTTTACTTTTTCCTAGATAGTTTTGCTTTTTAGAGTTAGATCATGCTCAGCTCTGCTCCAATCTTTCTTTTAGTCTACTCAATTACTAATGTCAATCTGACATGTAGTTTACATTTCCACGTATAAAACATAAACAATCTGTTCTTTTTGAGTCCCTTGAAATTATTCTTTGATGTTGGCTGATACATGTTAAATTTTTTTATTGAGTTCAGGTTTGTTTGAGACAAAATCTGACAGTTGGTTGAATGTCATTTTTTGGGTTCCATATTATATTTAAGCAGGCCTAGTTCTTTTGATTGTCAATATATAATATTCCAGAACTTGCAGTCTTTTATTGTAGCTGCTGATAAATCCTGTACAATTCTAATTGTAGCTGTGATATATTTGAATTATGATTTTTTTTGTTTATTTGTTTCTTGTAAAATTTTCATTTTGATCTGGGGGCTTTGAGATTTAGCAATAATATTCCTATATGTTTTTCTTGTAAGATCTCCTTAAGGTGGTGATCAGTGGAGTTTTTCTATTTCTATTTTACCCTCTTGTACTATCATTTCAGGACAATTTTCTTTTTTTTTTAAATTTTTTATTTTATTTGCATAACATATGTGTGGGTAATTCTTCAACATTAACCCTTACATAGCTTTCTGTTACAAATTTTTCCCCCCAACTCCCCACCCCTCCCCTAGATGGCAGGATATCCACTACATGTTAATTATGTTAAAATATTGGCAAATCGAATATATGTATACATATTTCCAAACTTATCATTGTTGTGCAAGAAAAATCGTGTCTACAAGAAAGACATATCAGATAAAGGAAACACAATGTAAGCAAACATCAATCAAGGAGTATGAGAATGTTATGTTGTGGTCCACATTTCGCATCCCTCTCTCTGGGTGTATATGGCTTTCTTCAGTGAACAATTGGAGGTGGTTTGAAACTTTTCCTTGTTGAAGAGAGCCATGTCCATCAGAATTGATCCTCATATAGTACTGTTGTTGCCGTGTATAATGATCTCCTGGTTCTGCTCATTTCACTCAGCATCAGTTCATGTAAGTCTCTCCAAGCCTCTCTGAAATCGTCTTGCTGGTCATTTCTTACAGAACAATAATATAGGACAATTTTCTTTGATTATTTCTTGTATTATTATGTCAAGGATCTTTTTTTTTGTTACAGCTCTCAGATAATCTAATTATTCTTATGTTTTCTCTTCTTTATCTGTTCTCCAGATTTGTTGTTTTTCTTATGTTTCATATTTTATTATGTTTCTTTATTCTTTATATTTTGTTTTGTTATTTCTTAGTCTCTTAAAGCTTTACTCGTTTCCCCTTGCCCAATTCCAATTTTCAAAGAATTATTTTCTTCTTTAAGACTCTTGAATCTCCTTTTCTAGTTGGTTGACTTTCTTTTTATAATCTTCTTGCTTTCCTGGATATTTCTTATTTATCTGTTTGTTTATAGCTTTTCTTCAATCTCTCTCATTTAATTTTTATAGAATTTTTTGAATTCTTCTATGAATTCTTTCTGGGCAGGTAGACATTTAGCATTACTCTTTGGAGTAATGTCCTTCTCTGAAGATGAACCTCAGTCTCCCTTATTCCCATAGTAACTTTCTATGATTGGGTTTTTTTCTCTTTGCCTGCTCATTTTTAAAAAATGAGAACTTATTAGTATAATCACCTCTAGTCTTATGGTGGTGGTAGGGTGGGTAATGGTGCCTCTGGTTTCACTTCAGTTCTCCTCTTTGGCCTGGAACCCTAAACCAAGAACTCCTCCCTTCTGTAAATGTCTGCAATCAATAGGATCTCTGTCCCACTACTTTTGCATTCACCTGGTGTACTGCTTCCTAATCTCCCCCAGGGCCTCTTCTCAGCAGCACAGCTGGCTTTCCTTATCAATTGAGTTTCCCTCAATCTTCCTGGACTCCAAAGTGTCCAGGAGGTGAAAGTTTCAATATTTGAGGCTGAGGGCTCCAGATTGCTGTTTCAGCAATCCTAAACTTATTTGTATTTCACACCACTGGGATCTTTCTGTGTTCTCAGATTGTTCCAGGAGAATCCTCTATCTCTCCCAAGTCGTATTTACTTTTCATCAGTTCATGTTTGTCCTGAGACAAAAAATTTGTTTTGTTTGTTGGGAAAATATGGAAAGCTTGGAATTTTCTTATCTACTCCACTATCTTCCTAGAATCCTCTAGATAATTTTGAAAGAAAGAAATTCAAACTATCAACAGTCGTAATAATAAAAAAAAAAACCTTTAGATCACTATTAATTAGAGAAATATAAATTAAAGTAACTCCAAGCTTCTACATTGGCAAATATGACAAAAATGAAAATGCCAAATTTGGAGAGATTGAGGGAAAATAAGGACTGTGAACTGCTTCAGTCATCTTGGAAAGAAATTGTTCTATAAGAAATGATGAGTAGGCTGATTTCAAAAAGACCTGGAGAGACATGAACTGATGCTAAGTGAGTAGAACCAGCAGATCGTTGTACACGGCAACAACAAGATTATGTGATGATCACTTGTTATGGACTTGACTCTTTTCAACAATAAGGTGATTCAGTGAAATTACAATAGAGCTGTGATGGAGAGAACCATCTGCCTCCAGAGAAAAGACTATGGGGATAGAATGTGGATCACAACATACTATTTTCACTTTCTTTGTTGTTATTGTTTGCTTGCTTGTCTTTTTTCTCATTTTCTTATCTTTTTGATCTGACTTTTCTTGTGCAGCATAATAATGTAGAAACCTCTTTAGAAGATGCATGTTTGGAAGATGGCTTACTGTCTAGGGACTGTCTAGGGCTTACTGTCCCATATTTGCTTTTTTCCTGTATGATGCCTCTTTGACTTGTGTTGAATGTTTCCTTTTATGCTTCCTTTCCCCAATTGATTTAAGATTACAAAAGAAATTTAAGAGAACCTTAAAGTTCAGAAAATTGCCACCTTCTTTAATATTATATAATGAAACATTTTGTAGGTACTTTAACAAATTTTTATCAACTGAGCATAAAGAAGATACTATTTTCTTTGATCTATTGTATATGGTTATGCTAACAAGGACATATTCTTTCCTTTATAATAATTATGCATCCTCTTTTTATTTTAAGAAGTATCTTTTCCTGCTTATTGTGCTCTATCTGATCTTACCAAAATTGTCTTTATAAAAAATATATCTCTTTTGTTATTTTTGGATCACTTAGCTCAGGATAAGAGAAGATAATATTTGTGTCATATATGTGACATGTCATGTCATATAATGTCATCTGCAAAATTATGATCACCAACTGATGATGTGTGTTATACTCTTGAGTGAATAAACTATGGTTTCCCTGCCTATTTTGTGTACTAGTTTATTCATCCAAGGAAAGACTCTGGCAATTCTAACAAATAAATTCCTCTGTTTAGTTTTTAAAGTATTTCACAATTTTGCCCCAAACTATCTTTTTTTTTTTTTTTTTTTTTTTTTTTTTTTTTTTTTTTT
>JAJPUD010003827.1:0-23214 GCA_023553655.1 Myrmecobius fasciatus | reverse complement strand
AAAAAAAAAAAAAAAAAAAAAAAAAAAAAAAAAAAAAAAAAGGCCTTTTCTCTAATCTTCACATGTGACACTCTCTCTGGTCTTTGTACCTTGCTATCCCTGATGCTTGGAAAGCATTTTCTCCTCACCTCTGCCTCAAAGAATCCTTCTCTTCCTTCCAGAACAAACTCAAGTACTACTTTCTACATGGAGCCTTTTCGGTCTCAATTGTTAGTGCCCTCCCTTTCAAAGTACCTGTATTTAACTACACTATTTATTTTTATTTATTCTCCTTAGATGGGACTTGATAGGTCAGTCACTTAAGTTAACTAATGATATTATAAGTGAACCTAAGGAAATAGTTATATACGTAGTGAAGGGAGAGCCCTTTTGTGATTGTCTTCCCCCATCAGGTTGTAAACTACTTGAAATCAAGGACTGTTTTTTTTTTTTTTCCATATTTATATCTCTAATGCTTAGTATAGTGCCTGACACATAGTAGATCCTTAATAAATGTTTATTGGTTGATAATAACAGAGACTGCTTATGTGAAGGATACCTTGTGTTTAATCACACATGTTTATTACATGTATGTTAATTACTGCAAATATGAATGGTAGTTATTATAATTATGTTCTTTTGCTATTATGTTTATTTGCTTATGTATATTTGTAGTATAACAATCTCTTGTTTTTGTACATATGAGTGATTATTGTTTTTTTGATTTTTTTCTATTTGTGATTATTTCTATGTACTATGGATGTGAATGTACTCTTGAGATCTATAGCCTGCCATACATTTTGTCTTTGAAGTAGTCCATCAAGCAATGCTTTTTATAGTGCTACACTTATGTTACTTCAGGGCCATTTCCAAGAACTGATTTATGTCTTGCTATTGGACCCAGATGACTCAGGAGAAAGTGAGGCAGGTGACCTTGTACAGCCTCTCTCCACTGAAATCCAATTAACTTGCATGTTAATTGGTATGGCCTTTCTGATGTTATGGTTCTAGAATTAGAAGAAAACAACAACAACAGTAAACAACAATATATCTCAGGGTTAATCTGCATTTTTCAAAGATTCTTTAGAATGATTTGGAAAAGAAGTGGGAAATTACTCCTTAATCTTTTAGAGTTTTGAGGTCTCAATTTATACTATATAGTTACAGTTTCCCAATAGATCCTGGCTGATTTTTGCCATGGACTAAAAAAATTTCTGGTCCTAGGAAGATATGTCATCTCCTGTGGAAATGTAGCCCGGCAGCCCTTTTTATAGTGGCAAGAAACTGGAAATTGAGTGGATGCCCATCAGATGGAGAATGGCTGAATAAGTTTTGGTATATGAATATTATAGAATATTATTGTTCTGTAAGAAATGATCAGCAGGATGATTTCGGAGAGGCCTGGGGAGACTTACATGAACTGGTGCTGAGTGAAGTGAGCATTGTACACAGCAGCAAGATTATATGATGATCAATTCTGATGGATGTGGCACTCTTCAATAATGAGATGATTAAGGCCAGTTCCAATGGTGAGTCATCTATACCCAGAGAGAGGGCTGTGGGAACTGAGTGTGGATCACAACATAACATTTTCACTCTTTTTGTTTTTGTTTGCTTGCATTTTGTTTTCTTACTCATTTTTTTGTTCTGATCTTTCTTGTGCAGCAAAAGGATTGTATAAATATATTTATATGTATTAGATTTAACATATATTTTGACATGTTTAACATATATTGGATTGCTTGCCATCTAGGGGAGGGGGTGGGGGAAGGACTAGAAAATTTGGAACGCAAGGCTATACAAGGATCAATGTTGAAAAATTATCCAAACATATATTTTGAAAATAAAAATCTTCAAAAATTAAAAAAAAATAAATGTAGCCCTGAATCAATGTAACCAAAGACACATCTTTATTTGATTTAATCTAGTAAATGATCTGATAGATCTAATGATTTAATTGACAACTGAAATTATACAAGAAGCCTTGTGAGGGCGTATTTTAGAGACACTTCTAAGAGAAAGATGCCAGAAATAGGAGTATGTTAAAACCTAGGGGTGGAAGTTTGACTTACCTCTATCTTAAGATCACACAGACATTTGTAGAGTCAAGCACTTACTGGATTTGTGTTTCTCTGCCCTTCTTGTCAACTCTGAAAGAAGCAGCTATTGCTAGTTCAGCAGCAGCCATCCTAGTTAATAAAACAACTAAGGCAAAGTGAGAATGACCTTGACCAGGAGCACTTAACTTTACAATCTAAATTGGGTGAGATTATCCTTGTTGCCCCTAAAAATAATTTCCTTCTGGGCCCTTTTTGTAGTGGCTAGAAACTGGAAACTGAATGGATGCCTTTCAATTGGAGAATGGCTGAATAAATTATGGTATATGAATATTATGGAATATTATTGTTCTGTAAGAAACGACCAACAGGACAATTTCAGAGAGGCCTGGAGAGATTTGCATGAACTGATGCTGAGTGAAATGAGCAGAACCAGGAGATCATTATACACGGCAACAACAACAGATCAGTTCTGATGGATATGGCTCTCTTCAACAATGAAATGTTTCAAAACACTTCCAATTGTTCAGTGAAGAAAGCCATATACACCCAGAGAGAGAGATGTGAAATGTGGACCACAACATAACATTCTCATACCCTTGATTGCTGTTTGCTTACATTGTATTTCCTTCTCCTATAACTCTAAACCATAGAGAAGACAAATGCTATTAAATGCAATATTCCTCCAGAGTTTGTGATCCACTTATTCTCTGTGTGGCTATACCCAGTTAGCATACATTTACAGAGATTCCTCTTTTATCCTTGTGAATTCTGTACATGATTTTCTTACTATTTATTCTAGTGGTATATAAAATATATGTGACCACTAACATTTGTTTGTGTGATATAATGCAGGTGATGGTAACTGAAAGCCAAAAAAAGTAACATTACAGCCAAATAAAGGGTTTTCCTGAAGACTCCCAAGCCCAAAGGTGTTGCCTATGACTACTTTCTAAACCAGGTCAAGGTGATAAGCAGGAAAAATAAAAGTAAAGAGAGAGATTTATAATTTGAAACAAGTTAGATTCTCCTGGATTAGAGATCTTGTTGTGAGCCAAATGTCTATGAGGTACTTGCAGGGATAAAATCCTTAAGGTTTCTTGGATCTCTGCAAATAACTTCAGTCCCTTCCAATGTTGCTCCCTCAATTGTAGGAGATGGTCTCCTACATCCCACTTCCATTTAGCCAGTAACAATTGGATTAGATTTTTACAAAGAAATATTTACTTCCAAAGGTAAAATCACAAAAGCACAAATTTACTTCCCCAACACATGAGACAAATAATCCTCCTCTTTTTACCCCACCCCCATCTCATTCTCTGGGGAGGTGAAGAAGATTATAGTTTAGCTGGGACTCTGATCATAGTTTAGCTTGCTTCTGTAGAGCACAGTTCCAGTTCCAAGTCCAAAAACCCTTGGGGCTTGAATTTAGGCACCTTAGCTTTTCCTGTTTCCATGTCAGGTGGACTGGCTGCATTATCCTGCCTGTAACCCTTGATCCAACATCTCCATGGTTGACCTCCCAAATCACACAAAGATCACCTCTAGCTCTTGAAGCTAAAAACAACAATATGGACAGAAAACCAACATCTTTGAGCCATTGTGTAGAGGGGAAAAGTCCTTCCATTCTCACTGGTGCAGTTCATTTCACCCATGCTGTAGATGAATTCTGGATGCAGCAGAAAAGAGTTGTTGAAAAGAACACAACAGAAAAAGAGATAGTAAACGGTTCAACCTCCCCAGTTTAAATAGGCATTCAAATGAAGGGAGGTATCTCTACTTTTGTGATAGAGGAAGAGGCAAGTTCCTTGTTAGGCAAACAAACTGGGAATTCTGTCTAATAGAGATTAGATACCTTACATCATCTATCAAGATAAGTTCCAAATGAGCATATGATTTAGATATTAAGAGTGACATCATATTTTTCTTGCAAAATAATAAGTTTGGAAATATGTATACATATATTTGATTTGCCAATATTTTAACATAATTAACATGTAGTGGATATCCTGCCATCTAGGGGAGGGGTGGGGAGTTGGGGGGAAAATTTGTAACAGAAAGCTATGTAAGGGTTAATGTTGAAGAATTACCCACACATATGTTATGCAAATAAAAAAAAATAAAAAAAATTAAAATTAAAATTAAAATTAAAAAAGAGTGACCTCATAAAAGCATTAGAGAAGTAAGGAAGAAATTATATGTAAGTTATATGGATAAGACAAAAACTTCATGAACAAGCAAAAAGGAGAGAACATCACAGGAGGCAAAATAGACATTCATTAGTGTATTCAATTTTAAAAGCTTTTGTACAAACAAATAGAGATAAAATTAGAAGAGAAGCAGGTAAATGGGAAATTTCTGCAGCATGTTAGTCTCATTTTTAAGATATATGTAGGGAACTAATTCAAATTTATAAAAACAAGTGCCATTCCCCAATTGATAAATGGTCAAAGGTTATGAAGAGGCAGTTGAATGGAAGAAATTCAAGCTATCAAAAAGCCATATAAAAATTGCTCTAAATCCTTAATAGAGAAAAGCAAATTAAAAACAATTCTGAAGTTCTCTCTCATATGTATCAGGTTGGCAAAATTCACAAAAAAGGGAAAATGACAAATGATGGAGAAGCTATGAGAAAACATGTGTATTATGCACTATCAGTGAAGTGATTAACTAGTTCAACTACTCTTGAAAGCAATTTGGAACTATGACCCACAAGTTAATAAACCCTTTGATATAAAGATACCACTACTAGACTTTTATCCCTAAGGGTTCAGAGAAAGAGGAAAAGGACCTTTATATAAAATTTTTAAAATATATATCAAAGAATACTCACCAATTGGAAAATGATTGGATAAATTATGATATATGAATGCGATGGAATACTATTGTGCTATAAAAATGATGAAGGGGATGGTTTCAGAGAAAACTAGGAAAACTCGTATGAATTGATGTAGAATGAGGTAAGCAGAGTCAGGAGAACAAGTTGCACGATAGCAATTATATTGGTTTTTGTTTTGTTTTGTTTTGTTTTATTAAAGCTTTTTATTTGTATAACATATGTATGGGTAGTTCCCAAAGATCAGAGAAATGCAATGCAAGCAAACCTCAACGGAGATCATGAAAATGTTATGTTGTGGTCCATATTTCATATCCTTCTCTCTGGGTGTATATGGTTTTCTTCAGTGAACAATTGGAACTGGTTTGCGACAATTCTTTGTTGCAAAGAGCCATGTCCATCAGAATTGATCATCATGTAATACTGTTGTTGCTGTGTATGATGATCTCCTGGTTCTGCTCATTTCACTCAGCATCAGTTCATGCAAGTCTCTCCAGGCCTCTCTGGAATCGTCCTGCTGGTCATTTCTTACAGAGCAATAATATTCCATAACATTCATATACCATAATTTATTCAGCCACTCTCCAACTGATGGGCATCCATTCAGTTTCCAGTTTCTAGCCACTACAAAAAGGGCTGCCACAAACATTCTTGCACATGTGGGTCCCTTTCCCTCTTCTAAGATCTGTTTGGGATATAGGCCCAATAGAAATGCTGCTGGGTCAAAGAGCATGCACAGCCCGATAACCTTTTGAGCATAGCTCCAAATTACTCTCCAGAATGGCTGGATCCATTCACAGCTCCACCAACAATGCATCAGTGTCCCAGTTTCCCCACATCCCCTCCAACATTCATCGTTATCTTTTCCTGTCATTTTAGCCAATCTGACAGGTGTGTAGTGGTACCTCGGAGTTGTCTTAATTTGCATTTCTCTGATCGATAGTGATTTGGAGCAACTTTTTATATGACTAGAGATGGTTTTAATTTCATCATCTGAAAATTGTCTGTTCATATCCCTTGACCACTTATGATAGCAATTATATTGTAAAGACAAACAACTTTAAAAGACTTGAGAACTCTGATCAACACAATGATCAACTACAATTCCAAAGGACTTATGAGGAAACATGCTAACTACTTCCTAATAGATAATGGACTTGGAGTACAAATAAGAACATATTTTTCTGGACATAGCTAATGCAGGGCTTTTTTGCTTAATTGTACAGGTTTGTAACAAGGTTTTGTTTTTCTGGCTTTCTCAATGTGGAGGGAGGGTGATGGGGAAGATGGAAGGCAGATCATTTGAAAATAAAATATAATTTAAAACTATAATATAAGCTTTTTGAGAGTAGAAATTGTTTTGTTTATTGTATTTGGGTCCCCATTGTTTAAAATAATGCCAAATAAATACCTAATGTTTAATAAATGATTATTGAAGGCAGCTTTCAGAAGAAGAAATCAAAGCCATCAATAGTTGTATGAAAAAAAGTTCTGTCAGTATTTATTAGAGAAATACACATCAAAACAACTCTGAAGTACTACC
The DNA here is from genome assembly GCA_023553655.1 of Myrmecobius fasciatus. NCBI lineage: Eukaryota > Metazoa > Chordata > Mammalia > Dasyuromorphia > Myrmecobiidae > Myrmecobius > Myrmecobius fasciatus. The sequence goes on along the minus strand of JAJPUD010003827.1, from coordinate 16,799 downwards.
TTGCATCTACCATATTGGCTAAAATTTCAGAAAAGCAAAATGAAAAATGCTGCAGGGAATGTAGAAGAGTAGAGACACTAATGCAATGTGGGTGGAGGTGGGAACTAGTCCAACCATTCTGGAGGGTGATTTGGAACTATACCCAAAGGCCTATAAAACCATGTATATCTTTTCATCCAACAATACCATAACTAGATTTGTAACCCAAAAAGATCAAAGAAAAAGGAAAAGGACATATAAATACAAAACATTTATAATGGTTCTTTTTATGGTGGTAAAGAATTGGACATTGAGATTATGCCCATCAACTGGGAAATGTGATGAAATGTTAGTATGCTCTAGGAAATGATGAGTAGGATACTTTTAGAAAAACCTGGGAAGACTTACACAAATTGATGATGTAAAGAAAATGAGTACAAACAGGAGAACATCATACATAATAACAGAAATGTTGTATGAGAATCAACTGTGAATGAGTTAGCTATCTTCAGCAATATTGTGATTCTGAAGGATTTATAATGAAAAACGCTATCCACCTTCAGAGAAGGAACTGATAGAGTCTGATAGCAGATTGAGACCTACTTTTTTTTACTTGATTATTCTTAGGTTTTTTTAATCTGCATTTTCTTTTGCAACATGGCCAATATGGAAATGTTTTCATGATTATACATATGTAACATATAAAATTGCTGTCAGGTAGGGGGAGGGAGAAAATTTAGAGCTCATTTTTTTCTTTTTTTCAAAATGGTGGTCAATTCATCAACATTAGCCCTTGCAAAATCCTGTGTTCCAATTTCCCTCCCTCCCCCATTCCCTCCCCTAGATGGCAAATAGTCCAATATATGTTAAACATGGCAGAAATATATGTTAAATCCAATATATGCATACATTTTTATACAACTACGATGCTGCACAAGAAAAAAAAAAGAGAGAAACAAAATAAAATGAAAGCAAACAACAACAAAAAGAGCTAAAATTCTATGTTGTGAACCACACTCAGTTCCCACAGTCCTCTCTCTGGTTGTAGATGACTCTCTTCATGACTGAACAATTGGAACTGTTTGAATCATCTCATTGTTGAAGAGAGCCATGTCCATCAGAATTGATCATCGCATAATCTTGTTGTTGCTGTGTATGATCTCCTGCTTCTGTTCATTTCACTTAGCATCGGTTCATGTAAGTCTCTCCAAATCTCTCTGAAATCATCCTGCTGGTCGTTTCTTACAGAACTATAATGAAATTAGGAATCTTAAAAGGCAGAGATGAGGAAAGGGTACATTTCAATTATGGGGGATAGCTCTTGCAAAGTCATGCATATGGACAGGGATAAGAATTTTGTGTGTTGATCAAAACAAGAATTCCTAAAGGGGAAGAATGGAAGAGAACTCAGAGTACACTTAGTCCCACCGCCTCATTTTACAAATGAGAAAAAAAAATCCAATATAGATTAAACATGTGTAATTCTTCTAAACATATTTCCATATTTGTCATGCTGCACAAGAAAAGTCTGATCAAAAGGGGAAAACATGACAAAGGAAACAGACAATAACAACCAAAAAAAGATGAAAATACTATGCTCTGATACACATTCTGTCTCCATAGTTCTCTCTGAATCCAAATGGCACTTTCCATCACATTTCTATTGGAATTTCCTTGGTACAAATAAGAAAATTGAGACCCAGAAAAGTTCAGGTGACACAGGAAATGATAATGCTTGGATTTGAACTCAGGTCCTCTGATTCTCTCTCTCTCTCTCTCTCTCTCTCTCTTTCTCTTTCTCTTTCTCTTTCTTTCTGTTTCTCTCTGTCTCTGTCTTCCCTCTCTTCTCTGTCTGTCTGTCTATGTCGGTCTTTCCCCCCCACCACCACCAAGGTAAGGGGTAGAAGGAGGAAGAGAATTTGGAACAAAAAAAATTTTTTAAAGGACAGAGACAGGATTTATGATTTCATTAATAGACACCTCCTTGGCAAGAAAACTCCCTTTACATATCTTCGCTAAGATTCTTATTTAGAACACTGAGCAAATGACTAACTCAGGGTCACACAGCCAATTTATATTAGAAGTGTGACATGAACCCAAATCTTCCTGTCTTCCTGCCTCAATAATGGTAGGAAAAATCTAATCCATATACTAGGACTCCTAATTCCAAGGGCTAATATTCTTTCCATTACAGAATGACTCTAGACTCCAAAACTAATTGTGAAAACCACAGTAAGAAATTTGAACCTTAGTTCTGTCACACAGCTGTTAAGTCATTTTGTCACTTATGATTCAGTGATATTTTTGAAAAAACATTTTAAATTAATGGGAAGATCAGAAAAGACTTTACATAGGAGCTATCAATTGAACTGGATCTTTAGGGAAATTAGTGGAAATGGAAGGGAGAATTGAGTGAATTCTAGACATGAAAAAAAGCTAGTAAAATTCCTAGGAGTAGGAAATGGAATTTTTTTTTTCAAGTTTCACATTTTCTCTCCCCTTTCACCTTTTCCAGAAGGCAAGAAAATAAAATACTCATTAAAAATATTTATGTTATGCAAACCATATTTCTACATTTAGCCATATTCACACACACACACACACACAAAATTAAAAAAAGAAAAAAATATATGATTCTATTTGTATCGTATCCATCAGTTCTCTATCCCGAGGTGGATATCGTTTTTCATCATGAGTACTGGGAAGGCAATTAACAGGTCAGGCTGGACTACAAAGTGACTGGAATACAAAGTGAAAAATGGAGGCTAATAAGAAATATTTTGATGAAATATAAATAATGAAATATTTTGGAGCTAGATGATAGAAGACTTTAAATTATAGGCCAAAGTATTGACAATATTTTAATCTAGACGCAATAGTCATTACAATTTGGGGGCTGGACAATGATGTGCCTGAGGAAGATGATTTAGGCGTCAGTGTGGAGGACAAGTCAGAGTGGGGCAGCATTAGAAGTGGAGAAATCAATTGGGGGGGAGTACAGTACTCCTGGTGAGAGACGAGTTTCTAAATTAGGATACGGAGAGGAGACAGATTCAAAGAATGTGGAGGTAGAATTAACAAGGCTTCTAAACTAAATGGATATGGAAATAAAAATAGGGAAGACGAGTTGATGGTGTAAGTCAAGGTTGCACACTGTAATGATGGGAAATATGATGGTGACCTCAACAAGAATAAGGAAGTTTGCAGGAACAATTGGGTTTGGGGTATTCGAAGGTAAAAATGATCTCTACTTTGGATATGCTGATTTTAGTCCCAGTTAGTAATTCACTGTGTGACTTTAGACATTTTTCCCCTTTTTGAACCCCAGTTCTTCATTTGTGATACGAAGAAGTTGGACTAGATGATTTTTAATTCTCCCAGAAATTATAATTTATGAGTATGACGGGGATATTGGGTAGATAGGATTGGGGAGATAAGGGACTGGGCTGGGGGGGGGAAGAGTCCCAGCGCGAGGTTAAGGTCGAGGGCATCTGCCTCAAATAGGGAGTGTTTCAGTACCGAGGGCTGAAGAAGGTTGGCTTCTGGGGATGGTGTCTATCTCCAGAGTGGAAAGTGGGAAGGGTCTCTATACTTAGGGTTGGAGGTGGGTGAGCTGTATTCTGCCCCCAGGCTTAAAGGATCACTTTTGGAGACTGAAGGTGGTAGTGGGGTGTCTATGCCTGAGATTAGTGGAGGTAACGTTTCCAGAGTCTGAAAGGGGACGGGTTGTTTTCAGGACTTAGTAAGAGTAGTCTCTGTCCTTTGAGTTGGAGGATGGTAAGAGCCTAGCCTGGGATCCCCTTCTCCGCCTCCATCAGAGTGGGGTGATAGTCACCTCTCTCAGAATTATCACACCACGGGGTGGCGTCGTGAAAAGGGAGCTCATGTTCTTCCTATTGGTAACCCCTCCATCCCAAGCCCTGCCCTGGCCCCGCCTACATAATCTTGCCCCTCCCCTTTACTTTTTCCCTGATCTATCTTCTTCCTTCTCTTTCCCATTTGGGCCCGGTCCTGGAATGACTCCGCCTACTCCCAGCAACCTAGCCCCGCCCTTACAGGCCACGCCCCTTCCTGTCAGGCCCCGCCCCTGCCTCGACAGGCGGGGGCTGTTTTTCTTGGGGCTGAGTGAGGTACTGGCAGGGACTTAGCTTGGGGGCACCGGGTCGGCCGGACAGAGTTAGAGAAGGGCTGGGACTGGGCGAGATGGGGTTGCCGGAGGAAAGGAGCGGTACTGGGAGTGGGAGTGGAAGTGGGAGCAGGAGCAGGAGTGGGGAGCGGACGCGGAGCTGGTCCCCGCCACCCGAGCTCAGCCGCATCGCACACGTCCCTTCTATGGCGCGCTACAGGGAGCTGCACGGGCGCTCAGTGCTCGAGCCTCGGGGTGAGTGTGCCAGTCTGCGCCTGCGCCTCTGCGCCCTAAGAGGGCGGCGGCGGCCGCTGTAGGGGGGGGATGTTCTGGGAGCGGGGAGGCGCAGAGAAGGGGACCGGGGTACTATTCCAGGAGAATGGGAGGAGGTCTGTGTGGAGGGGTTTCGGTGGGGGAGTGGAAGAGGAGTCAGTGCTGGGGAAAGAGGGGGTGTCTGTAAAAAGGAAGAGTTCCGAGTTCTGGGGGGAATTGATGGGGAAGGAAGTATAAGTGACTGGAGAGATCCCAGTGGAGGTGAGAGAGGAAGTTTAATTTGGAGCGTGAATGAGGGGAAAAGAGATTTGCCCAGGTGGGATGGCGAATGGATTAGAATTAGAGGAAGGAGCAGAAAAGGTGAAAGAAGGGGAAGGATGGAGGGTTCTGCTGGGTTTGGGGGATTTTTCTTCCTTAGCTCTTTTCCTCCCCACTTGGGTATCCTCTTGCTTTCCAGATCCCCCAGAAATTGTCTTGTTTATTTATTCTTTTTGATTGGAGTATGACCCTGGTGAAAGTAAGCTGCTTGAGGGCAGGCACCATTTTGTTTTGTTTTTGTTTTTTCCTTTTGTCTGTGTCCCTAATTCTCTTGAATAGTGACTTTACACAGTAGATAATAAATGCATATAGAATTGAATTAGGGAAGTCATTTCTCTAAATTTCATTTTCCGTATTTATAAAATGAGTTGAGCTAAATAATTTCTTAAGTTTCCTCCCAGTTCTCTCCCATTTCAGCTGCCTTCCCTACTTCTTCAATTCTTTTATTTGGAACTTTCTTTTTGGGAATTTTTACCACCGAGATACTCCTATCTTTTAAGCTTAACCTAATCTAAAACGGAACTCATTATCTTCCCTCACCCAACTTGTTCCTCCTAGCTGAATTCCCAGTATCTATTAGTGACACTGTCATCGCCCCAAGTCATTCAGACTTAAAACTTTCATCATTGAATGCCATCTTTGACTACTCCCTCTCACTAATGCTCATCCAGTCGTCAAATCGTCTTTATTCTTCTTTTGAAATGTGTTTCAGATTTACTCTCCTTTTCTGTTACAACTGCCAACACCCTGATTCACATCTCTGTTGCCTCTCCCTGGATTATTGCAACAGCCTCCTAACTGTTCCCGCCTCCAGTCTCTGCCCCCTTCTATCCATCTTATGCTTTCTGCCAGTTTAATCTTCCTTCAGAGCAGCTATGATTAAGACACTTAACCTTTTCAAAAATGTTCTATGTTTCCCAAGCTTAACCTGGCATTCAAGACCTCCCACAAATCAGATTTCTCAGTGTCTTACATATTATGCTTATTCCTGTCTCCATACATGTGTACATGTGAAATCTGCAGTAGTTTGCATTGCTTCTGTCCCCTTTATGAACCTATTCTCACTTCCCTTTACTTCTCTAGACTTTACCATCCTTTATTTGCCTATTTAAATAAAGTTTGCCTCTTTCAGGAAGCCTCCCATGACCTCCAAAGTCCATATTGATTTAATGTTGATAATAATCAATAGTACCCATTCACATAATGTTTTATGGCTTACAAATTGATTTATATACATCATCTCAGTGGAGCCTCACAACAGCCCAATGAAGTAGATAACCCATTTTATAGACATGGAAAGAGAATCTCAGAGAGGGAAATGGCTTCTAGAGGTCCCTCAGCTAGAAAGAGCTGCTCAGGGGCTGGATCCCATTTCCTAATACTTTTTGCTGTCCCCCTTATTTCCACTCTCTGAATTCCTACAGAATTTACAGTGTGTACCGTACAATCTAGCTCTTGATGTTATTCTGTCTTGTGACAAGGACAGCAGCAGTTTAGAGAAAAGAGAACTCCATGGGAGTATAGAGAAAGCTAGATTTAAGCTAATGCTTGAACAGTAAAGAGGCAGTGTGTCACAGTGGATAAAAAACTGGCCTTGGAATCTCAAATGCAAACAAACTGCTGTTTAATTACAGACAGGTTACTTAACCTCTCAGTGCTCTAGGCAATTCATTAAGACTACTTATTGCTGAGGAGATAAGGACTTGGAAGAGGGAATTTCCTCACTCAGGAGTTATCCATAACAAATGACACCAAAGGATCCTATCTCTATCCTATTTCCTTGAAAGCCTGGAGTGGGATAGGTGAAGAAGGGGAGTGGGAGTTGGTAGACTGGTAGCAGTAGGAACGAAGAGGGGAAATTAGGATCTAGTGTGTGCAGGGAATACCGAGAAACCCAGAACCAGCTGCAGTTGGTGGAACTCTAGGTCAGACTGGAAGGCAGATATTTGGACTTGATCCTAGGCAGTTGGAAGTGATCAAAAAATAAGGATTTCTGGAAATTGAGGAATAATTTCTGGAATCTGAATAATCTGGTTTTCTTTTTCTATACAGAGTTTTGGGGAGATATCGCTAAGGAATTTTACTGGAAGACCCCATGTTCTGGACCTTTTCTTCAGTATAACTTTGATGTGACTAAAGGGAAGATCTTCATTGAGTGGATGAAGGGAGCAACCACCAACATCTGCTACAATGTGCTAGACCGAAATGTAAATGAGAAGAAACTTGGAGACCGAGTAGCCTTTTACTGGTAAAAACATCCAGTTCCTAGTCCCAGAGAATAGCACTTTTAAACAAAATAAGCCAGAGTAAAATCTAAATTGGAACCTGGAAGAGGGCAGCTTTGGCCTGTCTCTTATTCCTGCATGTTCGTGGGGACCAGGCTGTCTCTTTTCCCCTCTTGTAATCTGCTCCCATCTCCACTGGAGAGGCCCTAGCCCCAGTGGGTGGGCATCATAAACTTGAATGTGGATAGAACCTTGGTATTGTATTCTGGGTTTTGTTTTTTTTTCTTCCTTCTTTAGCAGGCATCATAAGAAAGAGCTGGAGATTAGGGTGTGTGAGTAACAATCCTGGTTGCTTTAATTTTCTGTACTATGATAATCTGGAAAGAGCCATGGCAGGCAGTCAGGAAACCTGGGTTCTAGTGACTTAGGCCAGTCATTTAAACTCGCTGGGCTCTAGTTTTCTTATATTTAAAATGGGGATATCACTACCAAAGTTCTGATCTCTGTGAGAATCACAGGAGGCATAACATTGAATTTGAATTTAGAGGACCTTGTTTCAAATCCTGGCCCTGCCTTTATGACATGGGCAAGCCACTTTACCCTCTGGGCCTTAGTTCTTTATCTGTAAAATAAGACATTTGAAATAGATGATCTTTAAGCTCCAGGTCTGTGATCCTGTGAAATGAAATTGTGGACATGAAAACACTTTAAAAAGTTAGTAGTGCTATCTAAGAACGATGAACTGTTATAGTTACCTTACATTTTTTATTATTCCAATCTTGTCTTAAGCGCCACTCAACTCTTCTCTTGGTCACTGCTCGGCTTCTAGCTTGGAAGTCCTTTCCTGTGGTCTCAGGCTACCTCCTTAGCATTTTAGAGACATTAAAGACCATTAAAAGCCAGCCAGGAATGAATGATTAATTGCCAGGACCCAGGAGACTTTATTTGGACACTTATTGCTGTGTACTTTGTAGTGCTTTGTGAGTGTTAGCTGCTATTATTATTACTTGGCTGGAGCCCTGAAATCTTGTGTCCACCCTGAAACTCTGTGTCCACTCCCCTGGGTTAAATGCTATGTGAAGACAGACTAGAGGATCAGTAGTTATTTATTTACAGGACAAAAAATGATCTAAAAGGCAGGAAGAATGCATATCAGTTAGTCAATAAATACCTTTTTGAACCTACTGTGTGTCCAGCTAGAGGCTAAGCATAGTAGAGAGGAAGAAAATCTGGTTGTTTCAACTAAGTGTCTCACGGCCTAATTGGGGAAATGAAACTGACATAGGAAAAAATTCAAGAGAACAATTAAATGCTATTTCAGAGAAATGAGGTGATCTGGGGAGACTTCATAGCAGAAAAAAGGTTTGAGCTGGGCTTTGAATTTGTAGAATTTGGATAATGGGACAGAAGGTATTTTCCAGACAAGAAGATTTGTGTGAGTGAGCTAAGATGCAGAGTCAATATGACTATGGAATATGTTGGGGGGGGTATAGAGGGGAAAAGGTATTAGGGACTAATCTGACTAGAGGGTACATGAAGGAGAGAAGTTGGGAGTTGGGCTGAAAAGGTAGGTCAGATTGTAGAAGCCTAAACCTAACTAACTACTAACCTAAGAAATCTGGAAATTATCCATGAGAAATGACTTAGTCATATTTGTTCATTAGGAAAATTAATCTGGCAGCTTGTATAGGAGAGTTTGAGAAGGCAAACAGAGAAGTTGCAGTAAACCATGAAATGGTGATGGAGGGGGTCAAGTCTAGGATAGAGTAGTAAGGATGGATGAATTTGAGAGATTTTACAGAATAGACTATTTTATAAATCCTTGACAAATCTGCATCTAGAACTTTTAATTTTGAAAAAGTATTAGCTTCTTTGATCCCAGAGCCTCATATATCTTCCCCAAACTAGTCAGTAATCCTAATCCGTAACCCTTCATAGATATTAGGCTTCAGAAGTGTGTGTGTGTTGGAAGTAGATAGGAAGGGGAGGAGGCAGTGGAGACTTTTGGAGACTTGAGGTGGGTCAAGATAGGAGAATCTGAGGATGGGTCAGTATGAAAGGAATAGGACTGGGTTTTGAGAGGGATTATGGATAAGGGTCCATCACTAATGCTTTAGTGATTTCTGTATTACTGCTTCTGACTGCATGGCCTTAGGATATTTGGGGGAAATTCCTAGCCTAAACTCTTACCTACCATTTTTTGGTGGGCCACCTCCCCTTTCTCTTGCTTTCATTGGCTTTCTAGTGTCCAAATTCCCCTGCAGCCATTATCGTTAGTCATGAAATCTGGTATTTGTAGGATGGTGGCTGGGACTAAGATCTAAGGCTAAGGGCTCCCTCCTTCTTAGGTTGGACAAGGTCAACTGAAATCACTTTTCTCACTTTTGCCAACTACTGGATCTATTTCAAACCTTCCCTTTGAAACTAGAGATGTTGAAGGACAGATGACCTTGTAGGTAACCTTGAAGGTTCTGTTTCCTGCTTGCTCTGACCTTATATGTCAGATGGCCTTGAGCTCTGAGTCTCAGAAAGTGAGATTTAGGATCGTAGGTAGGGTGGGCTAAAAACCCATAGAAAAGAAGGAAGCAAGTTTTGGTCATGATAAAAAAGTTAGCTTCTAAGGGGGTTCTACTATCTGGGGAATATCTAGATCTATGTAAGTGTATGTATTTGTATTGGGGAGAGTGTGGCTATATTCCATGTGTCTATGTTTTAGGACTGTTTGTGTGTGTAGAGGGAGAGAAAGGGAGAGGTATGTGTGTGTGTCTGCCTTTTTCTTGGCCAAGGCACCCTCTAGCCAAATAATCACTAACTTTAAGGTCACAGGACACAAGATTCAAAAAGTATATCCTTTTCCTGTGTCCTTTCTGTGCAAGATACCACAATTTCCTCAAGTGTCCTGGTTTTAATAATTCTCTACTCTGCTACCAAAGGATAGAGTTCCAGATTTGAGAGAAGGGAAGCATCATTCTTCCGTATCTAAGGGATTTATCTTTGTCAACATCATTCAGCCTGATTGCCTTTTGTAGGTGATGACTTTCTCCACGGTGGATCCTTGATGTTTTTAGAACCTGCTCCTAAGGAGGCAAAACTGAGTGGGGTGGGTAGGTTATGAGTAGTTACATCCATGGCCTGTGGCCATGCCTAGTGGCTTCCCCTTCTAGGTGTCATCAGTTCCATAAAGGTTTGAGAATAATTAGGGCAAACTCTGGTAGACCCCTTTGCCTCTTTAGGTCTCATTTTCTTCTGCTGTACAACGAAGGAGTTGGACAAAATCCTTTCTAGCTCTGACATTCAGTGGTTCTATGACTCTCTCAGTAGAAGGAAGGAAGTGGCTGAGGAGTTCTTTTGCAACATTTGGGGAGCTGTGTGAGAGAAGAGTCACATCTCCTTTTCTAGTCCTCCTTGAGGTTGGACTCAAGTAGGTATTTCAATTAACAAAAAATGAAGATAAAGAGAGGCAGCAAGCTTCACTGGATGGTAATTATCCTGGAGGTCACTTCAGGCCCCAGGGTCCTGAGCCATAACTCAGAAGGCTCTGTAATTTGATCTTATCCATCCTCTTAAAAGGTGATCAGACTACAGGAACCTGCTTCCTATTAATCATACAAACCAGAGATTAATTAACCAGATGCTTTTGTATTAATTTACAGTAGGAATATTCCTGGTTTAAGAAATGTTTTTGTCTGTTTGTAGAGTGGCCTTCTCTTTAGTTGGTAAGTCTACCTATACAGTAAATCCAATTTGTAAGAAAGTTTCATTGGTAAGGATAGAATCAGAACTGAAGGAAACTGAGTGTTATTAAGGGATGTTTCTCTAAAGATAGAATAGCTTAAACTTAATTTCTTTAGGCATAAGGATATTTCTAACTAAAGAAGTTGCATGTCACCTAGAATCAGATTAACTTCTCCCTAGGGCAGTGTAGGCACTTTCTTCCCCTTGAATTCTCCAGGTACTATGCAGATCAATTTCTTCTGCCACAACAACTTTAGTACATGATGGACAAATTATAATTAATTAGGTGACAGCTTTTTTCTCTTTTGAACTGAGGAGACATTTACATCAGTTAGAATCCATTTACAAACCATCTCCTTACTGACTTCTTATCCATTTTGTATTCTCTTAGGGCCCATTTCATTAGGTGATAATTTTCTGATTTGGTTCCCCAATTCTGAGGATGCCCCTACCTGCATGCTTCTGTGGTTTGACTGAATAGGCATTTGGATGGATACCCATTCTCCTTACTGAGGATGAATTTCCCCGGATCCCTTAACCACCCACCACAGTGACTCATAGAACACTAGTTATGGAGCTGGAGATAAACCTATCCTTTTCCCCCTTGTGGTTTGGGAGAGGTTGGGCACACACACCTCCTACAGGAACAGATAAAATTGCCCTAGTACTTATCTCCTCAAGGTCCCAATCATAGAATGTTGGTATTGAAAACAAATCTCTGAGGTTGCCTTATTCAACCCCTACCAGTGCATGAGTTCACTCTATAACATAGTAATCATAAGTGATATTTATGTAATGCTTAAAAGAAAGTCTGTGAAGTGCTTTCCTTACAACAACCTTGGACCTAGATACTACGGGGATTAAACTCATTTTATAGCCTTAGAGAAATTGCATGACTTGCAAAAACATTACATATCTATTCAGTATTGGAGGCAGTGTGAGAGCCATTGTCTTCCTAAATTCAGTCAGCCATCCAACCACTAGGTGAGCACCCACACTCTGCTTAAAAATTTCCAGTGATGGAGAAAACACTATCTCATAAGGCAGCTTGTCTTATTTGTAGAAGGCTCTAATTGTTGGAAAATCTTTCTTTATAATAACCTGAGATCTACTACTTTGTAATTTAGTCCCAGAATTATCTAATTTTGTCCTTAGAAGAATAATATGATTCTCTTCTGCTTGACAGTCCTTCAGTTATTTTTTCATTTACTCGGCATGTATTTATTAAGCACTTACTGTATGAAAAGCATTGTACTATGCGTAGGGAATTCAGTGGCAAAGGTGAAGTGGTCTGTGCTCTTGAGTTTATCTTTTGCTTAATGGTTACAATATACACACAGATAAGTAAGCACAAATTATTTACATGTAATTTTTTAAGGGAGGAGAGCATCAGCAAAACTCAGGAGAGTGCACGTAAGAGGTGATGTTTGAACTCAGCCTTTAGGAGAATATCCCATGCCTGGAGGGTGTCCTGTAGATTAGCCAGAACATAGGCTATATAAGGATATATAATGTGGAAAAAAAAATAATTTAAAAGGCAAGCTGGAACCAGAATGTGAAAGTTAGGAAATTGTATTTGAACTTTATACTTTAATAAGCGCTACTAAGGCTTCTGGAGAAGAGAAATGATATCATTCACTGTACTTTAAGAATAACAATTTGGAAGGTGTGTGGAGGTTGGATTTAGGGGGACCAATTAGTAGGTTATTCTGTTGGTTCAGGAAAAAGATGATTAAGATTGGAATTTGAGTGGTGGCCACATGCACAGAGAAAAGGGAAAGAGTTATGGATGCTGGTAAAATGGACAAGATTGTCAAAACTCTGCTTTAATAATGGCACTATGGTAGAAGGGAAAAAACCCTGAATGAAGAATTAAGTTAAGTGGGTTCCTAGCTCTGCTATAAATTTGTTGTGTGATCTCTAGCAGGTCACTTCTCTTTTCAAGGTTCTCAGTTTCTTCTTCTGAACAATTAAGGGGCTGGACTAGTGATTTCTGGGGACCCTTTTAGCTCTGAAATAGTTTCCCTTTTGCGTATACATCATGATTCTGTGCTCCTACACATCCTCACCTATGATTCTGTCATCCTATACAAGTAATACCACCATTTGGGAGGTGAGAGCAAAAAAGAATGCCTCCTGTGTTTCAAACCTGACTGATTGGCAGGTACGTATGGTGGAACCTTCCATAGGAAGTAGTTAGGAAAAGATAGGGGTGAATTTAGCAGAAAAGAGATAAGTTCATTTTTGTACATGTTAAGTTTGAGATATCTATAGACATTCAGACAGAGATATTCAGGAGATAGTTTGTAATGAAGACTACTTTATGGATATGTAGGTTTTACATTCCTCTTCATTTTTCTTATTTCCCAGGCTAAACAACCCCAGGTTTTTTTTTAATAGATGACATATTTTTACATCTCCCATTCTGGTAGTCTTCTTCTGTATGTCTCTCAGCTTTTGAATGTCCCTTCTAAGATGCTGGACCCAAAACAAAACTGCACATAAAACCTCAGATATGATCTGACTAAAAGTTTGGACATAACTTCTACTATGCAGTCTAAGGTCATATTAGCTTTTCTAGACGTTCCCTCACTCTGTTCAATAACCAGCAAGAACAAACAAAGCTAACCACTGATATTTGAGAAGGCTCGAAAGGGCTTCTGAAAAGGTATGTGTTCTCTTACTTTAATGTATAGACAGAAAATGTAGAAAGGGCTTGGATCCCAAGAAGCTGGATTTCTATGGAGTGATTCTGCCATTGTTTTGCTGTTTGATGTTGGATAAATTAAGTAACTTCCAAATAGAGGTCAAATAACCTCTATTTCCTCTGTAGAATGGGGATAAAACACCCTACGCTCATATACATATGAGCTAAAGGATGGGAAAGCCCTGTATACGTGTGAGGTAATGGTGGTATTATTTGTATAGGATGACAGAATCATAGGTGAAGATGTATAGGAGCACAGAATCATGATGTACATGCAACAGGAAAACTATTTCAGAGATAAAAGGTCCCTAGAAATCACTAGTCCAGCCCCTTAATTTTTCAGAAGAAGAAGTTGAGGACCCTGAAAAGAGAAGTGACCTGCTAGAGATCACACAACAAATTTATAGCAGAGCTAGGAACCCACTTAGCTTCATTCTTCATTCAGGGTTTTTTTCCACTCTACCATTATTAAAGCAGAGTTTTGCCCTCTAGTCCTGAGTTTAACTCTGGGGTATTGTGTTTTTCCTTGTATCATAGCAGGTGAAGAGAGTGGGATTTCTTTCCCAGGTGCTGGTGCTTCCCTGTTCCCTTGTTCCAGCTGTCATCTGAGCATTACCAGTCTTTGTGAAGGAAGAAATCGAATCCTCAGAGGCTCAGGTTACTGTTTTCAGAGTATCCTTTTCACATAAGGACTGGGAGAGCCCTTAGAGATCATCTCCTCTAACCCCCATGTTTTACAAATGAGGAAATGGTCTTGGAGAGACTAAATAACTTGTATAGGGTCATACACAAGTTTTCTGGTTTCTGTCACCAAGTAGCTGTTGGTTTGTTCCAGTTCTGCCACTAAAATTTAGGATCCCAGGATCATAGATTGGGAGCTGGAAAAGCTGTCACAGGCCACCTAGTTTCACTTCTGTATCTTGTGGATGAATAAACTGAGGCCTGGGAGGGATAAATGGGATGGCCAAAATCTTAGGAGGAGCAAGGAGCAGAGAGAGCCACAATTAGAGCCAAGGCTCTTTGAAGTCAGTGCTCTTTTCCTTATACTACACATGTAGCATTGTGTGGCCTTTAGGAACTCATTTCCCCTTTCTGGACTTCAGGTTACCCATCTGCAAAAGAAGTTGTTGGACAAACAAGATCATTTATCTCTAAAATCCTTTCATGGATCTATAGTAAGTCAGGTTTACATTCCTAGCACAGAGAGTAGATTAAGCATCCAGCCTTGCACATCCATTTTCTTTTCTTTTCTTTTTTTTTTTTTTAGATTTTTGAATTCATATCTTCATGATTCCAAGACCAACATTCTATTTATTGTGCCAGTTAACTTACTTTTTTTGTACTATTTTTGCATATTATGTTACATAACACATGTGTATTCACCTGAGTATATGCTTACAAATCTATACATATGTGGTAAATGTGTGTGTGCATATGCTTTATACATATGCATGAATATGTAAAACAGAAGGTATATGTGTGTATATATATATATATATATATATAATAAAATATATAGATCTAGCTATTCATCTGAAGATTATATATAGAGACCATCTAAAATGATAAAGTAGAAAGAAATAGCTGTGGTCTAGCAATGGATAGGATGTTGGTCATAGAATAAAGAAAATCTTTTTTTTTTTTATTAAAGCTTTTTATTTGCATAACATAAGTATGGGTAGTTCCTCAACATTGATCTTTACAAAGCTTTTCGGTACAAATTTTCCCCCCAGTTCCCTCCCTTCCCCTAGATGACAGGAAGTCCACTACATGTTAATTATATTAAAATACTTGACAAGTTGAATATATGTATACATATTTCCATACTTATCTTGCTTGCACATCCATTTTCACTGGCTTCTTGATTAGGTTTCTTTTCCATCCTTTATGACTAGGCCTCTTGTCAAACTCCCATAGAATATTCATTCCATAATTGTCTTCCTTTTACTTTCCTTCCTCTTTGCTCTCTCCCCCTTTCCTCCAGCCTCAGATAGCTGATGTTTGACTATGGCTGATAGGGCATACAATAATCTGGCCTAGAAGACTCTTTTTCTGCCCCCCTTACCATTTCTCCCCCCTCTCCCTCCGCCCCACCCCAGCCCTGTTCCTTGAGTGAAGAAATGATGCCTGTTCATTCTTTTCTGCCCCTTTACTTTAGAGTTCAGCTTTCTTTTAGGGGAAAAAGGTAGCTAATTCCATTTTGGAAATGTAGAGTTCTATTACACATCTATTTGAGATGTCATATATACTGTTAGATGTTGTATAAATTTTCCTCTTAGTTTTGTTCATTTTATTTAGCATCCCATTTACATCCTTAAGGAGTTATCCAAATTTTCTTTTAATTCCTCCAATAACAAAAACTTCATTATTGCAATATCCTAATTATGGGGAAGTTCTTTCTTATAAATAAAATGATATTTGCCTTACTATAGCTCCAACCCACATGTTCTTTTCTATGAAGCCACACAGAATAAACCTAATCATTCTTTATTATGACAAATTGTTGAGCATAATAAACACATTCCTTTTAAATCTTTTTAAAAGCTAAATCCTCAGATCTATCAACTGTTCCTTGTAGGCCACTTGAAGGATATCTAGACTGTTGTCTATTAACCATTAACCATTCCTTGTAGAACATACTTATAGAATTTGAAGTTCACTCCATTATTTTATTTAGGTTTGATATTACCCCTGTGTCCATTTTATAGAGGACTCTGAGACAATATGTTATTTGTCACACAGAATTAGAAGCAGGTTGGAGGGGATGTGGGAGGGCTGGGTCACTGATGCATTGTTGGTGGAGCTGTGAACGGATACAACCATTCTGGAGAGCAATTTGGAGCTATGCTCAAAAAGTTATCAAACTGTGCATACCCTTTGACCCAGCAGCATTTCTATTGGGTTTATATCCCAAAGAAATCATAAAGGAAGGAAAGGGCTCCACATGTGCAAGAATGTTTGTGGCAGCTCTTTCTGTAGTAGCTAGAAACTGGAAACTGAATAGATGCCCATCAATTGGAGAGTGGCTGAATAAATTATGGTATATGAATGTTATGGAATATTATTGTTCTGTAAGAAATGACCAGCAGGACGATTTCAGAGAGGCCTGGAGAGACTTACATGAACTGATGCTGAGTGAAATGAGCAGAACCAGGAGATCATTATACACGCAACAACAATACTATATGACGATCAATTCTGATGGACATGGCTCTCTTCAACAATGTAATGTTTCAAACCACCTCCAATTGTTCACTGAAGAAAGCCATATACACCCAGAGAAAGGGATGTGAAATGTGGACCACAACATAACATTCTTATACTCCTTGATTGATGTTTGCTTACATTGTGTTTCCTTTATCTGATGTCTTTTGTGTAGATAAGATTTTTCTTGCACAACAATGATAAGTTTTGAAATATGTAAAAAAAAAAAAAA
>JAJPUD010003826.1:209311-225973 GCA_023553655.1 Myrmecobius fasciatus | reverse complement strand
AAAAAAAATTGTCTATGTTGAGTGCCTTGAAATTAATCTTTGATATTAGCTTTTATATGTTAAATTTTCCATTAAGCTTAGGTTTTGTTGAGACAAAGCCCTGAAAATCTGCAAGTTCATCGAATGTCCTTTTTTTCATTCAGTAATATAGGCAGTTTTTCTAGATATGGTATTTTTGGCTGCAGGCCTAATTCTTTTGAGTCCCAATATAGATTATTCCAGGACCTGCAATCTTTTATTATGGCTGCTGCTGTATCATTCTAATTATAGTTTCAAGATATTTGAATTGATTTTTGTTTGTTTCTTGCAAAATTTTCACTTTGATCTGAAGGTTTCAGAATTTGGCAGTAATATTCTTGTGTTTTCTACAAAGGATCTCTTTGAGGTGGTGATTGGTGGGCTTTTTTTATTTCTACTTTCTTCATATGTTCTATCACTTCAGGATAATTTTCTTTGATTATTTCTTCATTATTGTGTCAATGTTGTTTTTTGGTCACAGCATTCAAGTAGTTCAATTATTCTTCTATTTTCTCTTTCTGATCTATTTTCCAGATCCATTGTTTTTCTTATAAGATACTTCAAGTTGTTTTCTATTTTTTTATTCTTTATATTTTGTTTTATTATTTCTTGGTTTCTTTTAATGTCCTTGGTCCCCCCTTGCCCAATTCTAACTTCTTTGTTTTTTTTTTTTCTTTCTTCTTCTTCTTTGCTGAGGCAATTGGGGTTAAGTGACTTTCTTCTTCTTTTTTGCTGAGGCAAGTGGGGTTAAGTGACTTTTCCAGGGTCACCCAATTCTAATTTCTAGAGAATTATTTTCTCAAGATGATATATATTTTTTCCTAGTTGGTTAACTTTTTTTTTTCTTAAGCTTCTTGTTTTTCTTGGATGGTTCTTATTTTTATTTTATTTTATTATTTTTCACTTACTTTTTCAAGTCTTTTTAGAGTTCTATAAATTCTTTTTGGACAGATAGCCATTTAACAGTATTCTTTGGGATAGAAGAGGTTTGTTTGTTTTTTTTTTTTTTTTTTCTTTTTCTTTTTTTTTTACTTCACTTCCTTTGAAGATTTAGATCTTCCCTATTCTCATAGTAAATTTCTATAGTTGAGTTCTTTCTTCTTTGCTTATTCATTTTTAAAAGTAAGAACTATTATCTGCTTAAGGGGGGATGCCTCTAGCTTTACTTCAGCTCTTGAATAGAACTCCAAACCCAAAACTCTACCCTCTTACAAGTACCCATAACTAGCACTGTCTATGTTCCACTGTTTCTTCATTCTCCCACAGGGTGTTCTGGTTCTTTCTCTCCCAGAGCTGTGTCACAGCAGCACAGTTCAGTCCAGTGTTCCCAATCAGAAGAGGTTACTTTAATCTTTTTGGACTCTGACCCCCAATTCTCAGGCTGTTCAGGAGGTGATTATTCTAGGGTTCTTTACTTACTATGGCACTAGCTTCCAGGTATTTAGACTTCATACTGGTTAAACTCATGTTGGTGTCTTTCTTATGGACTTCTGTTCTTCTCCAAGTCTTATTTGTTTTTCACACGTCTACTTTCACCCTCAGGCAGAGGTGAAATTGTTTGACCTATTCTGCCATATTGCCAGAATCTTCCTGTCAATAGCACTTTTGAAAATCAATAATTTCTCCTACTGGATGCCTAATAAATAGAATGTTTTCCAAGTATTAAGAGGCCATTTTAGAGCTCAGTATAACCTTAGAAATGGACTAGCTCAATCTCTTCATTTATGAAATATAGAGGTATAATGGAGCTTGACTAAAGTGAAGAGATCTAATGTTCAAGCTCACATCTTCTGACAATCTAGCATGCTATGACCTTGCTCTTTATCATACCCATGAACTAAATGGAGGATATGGAATTGGTATGATAATGATGATTATTGCCCACATTAAATAATATTATCCTCAAAGCAAGTAAGTTATGTGCATAGGCAGCTATTATTCTGACCATTTAATTTATGAAGAAGCTGAGACACAACTAAGTGATATAGTAGATAGAGGGCTGGACTGGAGCCAGAAAGATGTGAGTTCAAGTCCAACTTCAGAAACTAAGAGTTGTGTGACACCAGGCAAGTCACTTAACATCTATCTGTCTCAGTTTCTTCAACTGTAAAATGGGTATAATTATACCAATTTCCTTCCAAGATTGGTGTGAAGCTCAAATGAGATAATACTTAAAGAGCTTAGCACACACCATGCCTGGTACATATTAGGTACTGTATAAATGCTTATTCCTTCCCTTTCCCTGGTGTCCCTATAGTGTGATTAAGATCATTCTGAATATTCATATATTGCTGCCACAACTATAAAAGGTAAAAGAATAAATCCAAATGTTTATTTATTTATTTTTTTAATTAAAGTAATTTAGTTCAATTCCCATGCCCTGTTCCATTCTATGTGTCCTGACTCTAGATTGAAATTAACTAACTGCCTGATTATGGTTTAAATAGAAGATGGTCATTAGGAAAAATCTCCTTATGCTGATCTTTGACCTGATTCTCTGCCCCTGTCAACTATTATTCCATTTCTGACTTCTGAGGACAATGGGGAAAAAAAGTCTTATCATGGTCCCTCTTTATTCACCCATCCTTCCTGAAAATAATAGATTTAAATGATTATCAAATGATAATATATTAATCTAACATCCTCTTAACCTTAGGGACATTTAAGTGACACAGTAGATAGAGAGCTAGAGTTTGAATCAGATTTACCTGAGCTCAATTGGTCTTAGAGAATTTACTAGTTGTGTGACTCTGGGTAAGTCATTTAACTGCTCTCCATCTGTTTCCTCATTTACAAAATGGGGATAATAAAAACACTTACCATGGAATCCTTTGTAAACTTTAAAGCATTATATAAATTTTGTAGAGTTAAGGTGCATGCTACTTGATACCTAGATAAAGTTCAGGGAAAATAGAGAGCAACTCCAAAGTTGTGATGTTTCAGTTATAGAATGGTATGCTCTTTCTTGACCAGGGTTAGAGCACATATAATGGGGTCCAGGAAAAAAAAAAACATATGTATATATACAAATATGTAATTTTTTTAGTTATATAAGTACATTCACATTCATTTTTTCCTATATTTTCATATGCTTCATGTTGGGAGAGAAAAAAATGAGAACAAAAGGGAAAAAACCATGAGAGATGAAAAAAGAAACATAGAAGAGGGAAAAAGGAGTGAAAATTTTATAATTCAGTTCACATTCAATCTCCATTGTTCTCTCTCTGGATGTGAATATCAATGGTATTTTCTGTCTAAAGTTTAATGGATTTTCCTTGGATCACTGAATTGCTGAGAAGAACTAAAAAGAAGAGCTAAATTTATCATAGCTGATCATCACACAATCTTGCTGTTGCTGTGGACATTGTTTTCCTGGTTCTGTTCATTTCACTTGGCATCAGTTCATGTAAGCCTTTCCAAGGCTTGAGAAATGTGTATTTTGAGAACCATTAAAACCTTATTAAGAAGGGTTTAAACTTATCACAGCAAAGGAGAATAAATGAATTAATGCAAATACATTTATTAAGCATTAAAATCCTGGCACTAGGCTTAGTGTTGGTGATGCTGATATAAGTAATTTACTTCCTTCAAGGAACTTATGTTTAAAATGAAGGAAATAGGCCAGATAGGGGAGTGATGGCCCAGAAAGGGTGCTAGGGTTATAGAAGTTGCAAGGTTTCTGAATGCATTAATTGAGAGAGAAAACTGATCACATACTTAGCCAAATATCACAACATAGGAAGGAGAATATCAACAGAGAGCTAGTCAGTCAACACATTGATTGTTTGTTAGGATCTTTATTACATACAAGAAAAACACCTCCTGCTCTCAAAAAGCTGACATTCTAATGAAGGAGACATTATGCAAACAATTAGGAACATAGAAGGTGTATACAGAATAGATTAGGTTGAAGTTGATCCAAGATCATTAGGAGCAGAAGGAAAAAAAAGTCTTCTGTAGTAAGTGGGATTTGAAAAAGTCCAGGGAATCCAGTAGGCAGAGATAGATGAGAAGGGATAGCCTTCCAACTTTTGGAAACAGGAAACTGAAAAGGCATCAATGAAGGAGAAATGAGTGTTGTATGACAGGAACTTCAAGGAGACCTGTATTACTGGCTATATTAGATGTAGAAGAGAGGAGAATGTAAGAAAACTTGGAAGGGTCTAGGGTTACTCTTCAGTAAACGACTTTCAATTACAAAATAAAGGATTTTATATTTGATCCTAGAAGTAGAGGGAACCATTAGAATTTAGTCAGTAGTGGTATGACATAGTAAGCCCTCTGCTTTAGGAAATTCATTTTGGAAAATGAGTGGGAGAAGAAATGGAAAAGAGAGAGATTTGAGGTAGAGAACCAGATGTCTATTGCTTTATTCCACATGTGCAATGACAAGGAACCTCATGGGATCTAAAAATGGAGAGCACTTTTGAGTCAACATGGAACAATAGCCAAGGAGATGGGGAATAATAAGAACAACATCAGTGACCTCAGATGTATTGAGCATGGATAATAAACAAAATAAATTTGAGACCTTAATGCAAGGAAGTTAAATTTAACTCCTTGTGTTATAATGAGTCATATCCTACCAATGTCTCCATATAGGAGACTTGGTGGGATGTGACTCATGCCTGGAATGAGGCAATGGAAAGAAATATCTTACTCAAAAGAAAAAAGTAAGATTAGATTAAAGAGGTAGGATAATAACATTGCATATAAAGAAGATAAACTTCTATGAGAAAATCTACTAAATTGGAAAAAGAAAGCTAGTGGCTAAAGGACAATGGATGTGAAGGGAAGATGCCTTAAATTTCCAGGCTAGGGGTAGAAAAAGGTGATGGGTTCCAGAAGCATATCATGAGCCTGTCACTGGCATAGAAGCATTTTCTTTTAAAAGCAGTGGTAGAGGATTTCAATTATCTATGTATCTTGGGATTCTCTCTCTCTCTCTCTCTCTCTCTCTCTCTCTCTCTCTCTCTTTCTGTTCAAAGTAAAGCAATTGATAAATTCAGGTTTTCCTTGATTATAACTTTGTTCCTCAAAAGGCAATGTGACAAGGGAAGCTTTTATTCTAGAGCTGATTTTAGCCAAATAATGAGAAAGTTGTCAAAATAGAAGAGGGATCCCTCTTCTTCCCTAAGAAAATCAAGTACAAGTAAAGAAACCCAGAACCTCAGGAACTATTCTACCCAACCACTTCATTTTACAGATGAAGAAATTCAGGTTCCAAGAGGAGTAGTAAGTGGCATAAGCAGCATGTGAAACTAAATTCCTTGGGGATCTTTTCTTCATACTCTGTTATATTTTTTTTTCTCTTTTATTCCTGCGAACATTCATTCCTCCAACTTTTTTTTTTTAAACCTAAGAGGTTTTTAAGAGAAGCTTAAGATCAAGTTCTAGAGTCCAAGGTCTGGACAGGAAAATATGAATAATAACAGGGTATCAGATGCTAAACTCTAAATGAGAAGTACAGATGATCAGTGGTATGGAGGGTCAGGGAGATTGCTGAGAGCTGAGTCAGGAAGGGAAGGTTTCAAGAAATAGGCAAGAGTTAAGCTGAGTTATGAAGGATTTAGATAAGCACCAAGGAGGGGGGCGGTGGTCATTTAGGGCATGAAGCAGAAAATACCTGAATCTCCCTCATTATTTATCATGAACTCTAAGGGACCCTTAAAGTTGCTACTAGAATGACCATGATGATTTTTAACCTGCTGGTTTGGTTTTATTTCCACTTCATTTAAATGCTTTTTAAAAAAAAAATATTTCATGCAAACATATTACCTGGAATTTTCATAGATTGCCCATGACTCATCTAGGCTTTCTACCAATAATACTTATTTTGATTACTTTAGAAAAATCCTTAATATATATCTGTGGGCTTGAGATAAAATTATAGTAGATGTGAGCCCTCTAAAAAGGGTCTTTATACCTATAAAGATATTCATTTTATTACTAAATGGTGAACCTAATTCTCCCTTCATGCTTCATTTTAAATTAGAATTATAAACATCCCCTCAGAAGCCAAGGATAAATATGCAGAATTTGGCAAGAGGTGATATCCAGCCTCCAGTTCTCCTGATGTTGCTAGAATTTTATATACCATTTAACTTATAGTGCCATGCCAACTTTTAATTCATGAATTCACAGAGATGAGCTGCGCTCATTATTCTGTCTATTTAAGTGAAACTTTCTCCTTTTGAAAAATTCTCCCTTCACTTATTTTATTCAAAAAGACTCCAATCCTTTCACTGAATGAAGTGTGACCAAAAGCTGTGTATTGAAGGCACAGTCAGGTTCCTAATACTGTGATATGCTTCAGTGATATTACCCCACATTATACAAGATCCGGGTCATGCTGTTCATAAGGATATAAGCAAAAAAGTCATAAGTACAGAATAATTAATGAGATGTGTTGGGACAGCTGTTGGAATGAAGGCTCTTTCAGTACTTTACTCAAGCCAAATAAAGAAGGGAGATCTAGTTATAGTTAATCTAAGATATAGGTCAGTCTAGGACAGAATTTTGAGGGACACATCAAATTCACATGCCATAGAAGACAGTGAAGGGGAACATTGTGGAGAGAGAAGAATAAAGACATAGTGTGTAAACCCCTTCAGTTCAAATCCAGCCTTGGATATTTATTGGCTATTTGAGGCTGGGCAAGTCATTTACCTTTTGTGTGCCTCTGTTTCTTCATTTGTGAAATGGAGATAATACCTTACTCCAAGAATTATAATCAGCATAAAATGAAATATGCTTCATCAATTTCAAAGTACTATATACATTCTAGCTTCTTTCTTCCTCCTCCTCTTCCTCCACCTTTCCATCTCCTGTGAATCTCCTTCCTTCTCCTGTGAACCTCCTCTTCCAAACTTCCTATTCCTC
Source organism: Myrmecobius fasciatus (assembly GCA_023553655.1). NCBI lineage: Eukaryota > Metazoa > Chordata > Mammalia > Dasyuromorphia > Myrmecobiidae > Myrmecobius > Myrmecobius fasciatus. Next base: position 219,073 of record JAJPUD010003826.1, on the reverse strand, counting down.
CTCTTCTTTCTCCTCCTCTTCCTCTTCTTTCTTCCTATCCCTTCCCCTCTGTCTCTGTCTCCTCTTCCTCTTTTTTGTTCTCTTCTTCATCCTCCTTTTCATTCTTCTTATCTTCCTTCTCCTTCCTTTTCTTCCTCCTCCACCTTCTCTTCCTTATTCTTTTATTGCTTCCATTTCTCTCTAGTGCAGTAATATTATTAATCCAACAGTCTGAGATTAATTAAATGGAAATGAATGTCAGATAATAAGCATTTATTAAGTACTTACTATAGCTACTATGTTAAGAGCTAGAAATAAAAACACAAGCAGTAGAAATGGCAAAGTGAAAAGGAGAAACAATAATCCACTGAAGAAAACAATTCCTTAAGAGCAAAGTCAGCCAAATGGGATGCTGGCAGAAGGGTGGTAAAAATGGGATAAGAAGGACTGACAAAAGGGTAGGCAGATCAAAGGAGATACTAGCCAGAAGCAAAACACTGGTGAGGAGAGAAAGGGTGAAAGGAGAGAAATGACAAACAGAAGAAAGAATAGAATAGAGGAAAATACAGTAATAATAATCATAACTGCGAATGTACAAATTAGAAGATTTTAGGAATAATCTACCTGTCAAGATCTATCCAGAGGGGAAGAATTCATCACCAAACAAGAGCTAGAGAACATTATGAAATGCAAAATAGATAATTTTGATTATATTAAATTAAATTTTTTTGTACAAAATCAATGTAACCAAGATTAGAAAGAAATCTGGGCAGAGCAGCTGGATGGCACAGTGAATAGAGAGAGCACTAGTCCTGAAGTCAGGAGGACCTGAGTTCAAATTTGGCCTCAGACACTTAACACTTCCTAGCTGTGTGATCCTGGGTAAGTCACTTAACCCCAATTGCCTCGGGGCAGGGGGGAAGCTGGGAAACCTTCTTTTTAACAAAGTATGTCAGATAGACCTCATTTCTCAAATATATAGAAAAATGTCTCAAATGTCTAAGAAAAGACTACAATTCATTCCCTAATTGATGTGTTCAAAGAATATGAACAGGCAGTTTTTAGATGAAGAAATCTAAAATATAAGTATATAAAAAAGTGCTCTAAATACTTTTGATTAGATAAATGCAAATTAAAGTGATTAAATAAATGCAAATAATTCTGTGGTACCATCTCACACCTATCAGATTGGTTAATTTGATCAAAAGCAGAGGGATAAATGTAGGATGGGATGTGGGAAAACTGGGACAATAATAATAATATTTTAAATTTATATTATATTATATAAATAATTATAAATTATTTTATTTAAAAATTAAAAAGATAGAAATTTTGTAAAGCAATTTGGAACCAAAATTTTGTTGCCTAAATGGTAACCAAACTGTATGCCCTTTGAGCCAACAGTACCACTACTAGGTCTGTATCCCAAAGAGATCATAAAAAACAGGATAAAGAATATTTGTAGCATCTATTTTTTTTTTTTTTTTTTTTTGTGGAAAAGAATTGGAAATTGAGAGGACACCCATCAATTGGGTAATGGCTGAACAAGTTGCGGTATGTGAATGTAATGGAATTCTATTGTGCCATTAAAAAACATGATGAACATGCAAATGTCAGATAAACCCAGAAAGACTTACAACAACTGATGCTGAGTAAAGTAGAATCAGAAGTACATCATATATAGTAACAGCAACATTATAAAATGATCAACTATAATTGACTTAACTCTTCTCAGAAGTACAGTGATCCAAGAAAAGTCCAAAAGGCACATGATGGAAAAATCCTATCTCCACCTAGAGAAAGAAAGTTTGAATGCAAGATTGAAGTATATTATTTTGACTTTTTCTTTTTTGTCACTTTTCTCTTTTGTTATATCTCTTCTTTCACAACATGACTATTTTGGAACTATGTTCACATGATTGCACATGTATAATCTATATTAGATTGTTTACTATCTTGGGGGGGATGGAATGGAGGGCAGGAAAAAGTTTGAAACTCAAATTCTTATTTTAAAAAAGGAATGTTGATAACTATCTTTATATTTAATTTGAAAAAAATAAAATACTATTTATCAAAATAAAATAAAATTAAGCATCTTTTTGTTGTTTTCTTTAATTAATGCTTACAAATTTGGCTTTGGAATTGTGCCATGAAAAATAATTTTCTCCCAGAAAGTCATATCAAGCAGCTTGATAATTTTCCCCTAAATGCCTCACTTGATTTTTAAACTTGTTTTCTTATTGAACTCAATTTATATGAAGAAAACTCAATAAAATATGATTAAGAATATAGAGATTTTAGCCTGATACTGGCTTTACAGTGTTCTAACATATCTAGGGAAGTCTTAAAGATACATTATCTTTCTTAATTTCTTGACTTTTATACTTTCAGTGTCTTTTAGAGTCAGTTTTACATTGCCTTTTTTAATAGTCTTTGATGATGGCTGCCTGTGAGGACACTGACCCAGATGCACCACAATACTACAAACAATCCTTTCAAAATCCCTACTCCAACACAGACAAGGACAGTTTATACATAATTTTGAACACTCAGTGTGTATGTATGGAGGAAGAAGACACCCCTACCTAATTAATCATTGAAATTAAATCCAGAAAATGCTGTTGAACACCATTAATAATTCAGGTTTATAAATTCCCTTTTACCTCCAAGACTGAAATATTTATCTGTTGGCACACCATCTTTTGTTATTAAAAAATATTGATTTCTCACTAAGATATGGTGGGAAGTATGTACAAATACGTGCACACCTGTATACATTTATACATTTACAGTAATTTACTAGGGAAATTGGACTCACAGCTTTTTTTTTTTTTTTACTAGTTTTTCTTTTTCACCAGCAAATAAAATTAGCATTTCTATAGAAATGATGGAATAGAAAAATACACTTATTTCTGAACCTTTGAATAAATATATAAATATAAATAAATGAAATGCATAAATATAATTAAATAAATTTTAATAAAATATATATTATTCATAGCTTACTTTTTTCATCAGGCATGTAATTAAATTCAACATATAACTTTAGCTACCTTACATATCTACTTTTTGTTTTCCTTTCTGTTCTTCCTTCTGCTATCTTCTATACTTATAAATAATGCTTTAGTAATTCTATTTTTTTTTCTTTTGGGTCATTGTTATTGGGAGTAGAAAGAATTACCTGCATTTTAAGAAATAACAAAAAAAATTTTTTTTCATTTTTTTCTGTAGAATTTTATTTTTCCAAATACATGTAAAAGCAGTTTTCAACATTCATTTTTATAAAATTGTGTTTAAATTTTTTCTCCATTCCTCACTTAATTTCCCCTTCCCAAAACAGCAAGTAATATCATGTAGCAATATGTGCAATTCTTTTTTTTTCCTGTCCTCAAGGTACTTATATTTCTTTCTTTCTTTCTTTCTTTTTTATTAAAGCTTTTTATTTGCAAAACATATGTATAGATAATTTTTCATCATTGACCCTTGGAAAGCTTTCTGTTACAAAATTTTCCCTCTTTCCCCTCATCCCCTCCCCTAGATGGCAGGAAGGCTTGTTAATTATGTTAAAATATTTGACAAATCAAATATGTGTATACATATTTATACAGTTATCTTGTTGTACAAGATGTTATCTTGTTGTACAAGAAAAATCAGATCTACAAGAAATAACAATCTGAGAAGGGAAACATAATGCAAGCAAACATTGATAGAAAACGTGAAAATGCTATGTTGTGGTCTACCCTCAGATCCCATAGGCTTCTCCCTGAGTATATATGGCTTTCTTCATCACTGGACAACTGGAACTGCTTTGAATCATCTCATTGTTGAAGAGAGTCACATCCATAAGAATTGATTATCATATAGTCTTATTGTTGTCGTGTATATTGATCTCCTGGTTCTGCTCATTTCACTCAGTTTCATTTCATATAAATCTCTCCAGGCCTCTCTGAAATCATCCTGTTGGTCATTTCTTACAGAACAATAATATTCCATAACATTCATATGTCATAATTTATTCAGCCATTCTCCAATTGATGGGCATACATTCATTTTCCAGTTTCTAGCCACTACAAAAAGAGCTGCCACAAACATTCTTGCACGTGTGGGTCCCTTTCCTTCTTTTAAGATCTCTTTGGGATATAAGCCCAATAGAAACACTGCTGGGTCAAAGGGTATGCACAGTTTGATAACTTTTTGAGCATAGTTTCAAATTGCTCTCCAGAATGGTTGGATCTGTTCACTGTTCCACCAACAATGTATCAGTGTCCCAGTTTTCTCACATCTTCTCCAGCATTTGTCATTATCTTTTCCTGTCATTTTAGATAATCTGACAGATGTGTAGTGGTATCTCAGAGTTGTCTTAATTTGCATTTCTCTGATCAATAGTGATTTGGAGCACTTTTTCATATGACTTGTAATAGTTTTAATTTCTTCATCTGAAAATTGTGTTTATATCCTTTGACCATTTAATGATTGGAGAGTAATTTGAATTCTTATAAATTTGAGACAATTCTTTGGACACAAATTCCTTCCTTCTCCACAGGTCTGAGAGGTAAAATATCCTATGTTCCTCTAATTTGCTTATAATATCACTCTTTATATCCAAATCATGAATCCATTTAGATCTTATTTTGGTATGTGGTGTTAAGTGTGGGTCAAGCCCTAATTTCTTCCATACGAGTTTCCAATTTTCTCAGTAGTTTTTGTCAAATAGTGAGTTTCTATCTCAGAAGCTGGGGTCTTTGGGTTTATCAAACACTAGATTCCTATAATTATTGTCTAGTTTGTCCTGTGATCCTATCCTATTCCACTGATCGACTACTCTATTTCTTAGCCAGTACCAAATGGTTTTGATGACTGCTGCTTTATAATATAGTTTTAGATCTGGTACAGCAAGGCTACCCTCATCAGCCTTTTTTTTCATTAATTCCCTTGAAATTCTTTACCTTTTGTTCTTCCAGATGAACTTTGCTACTATTTTTTCTAGATCTGTAAAATAATTTCTTGGGAGTTTGTTATGGCACCAAATAAGTAAATAAGTTTGGGTAGTATTGTCATTTTTATTATATTTGCTCAGTAAATATATGATCTATCTTTGCTTTTACTTGATCTGATATCAGGATTGCTACCCCTGTTTTTTTTTTTTTTTTTGTTCACCTGAAGCATAATAGATTCTACTCCAGCCCTTTACCTTCACTCTGTATGTATCTCTATGCTTTAGATGTGTTTCTTGTAAACAACATATTGTTAGATTCTGGCTTTTAATCCAGTCTGCTATCCACTTCCATTTTATGGGAGAGTTCATCCCATTCACATTCACAATTAAAATAACTAATTCTGTATTTCCTGCCATCTTATTTACCCAAAATTGTTTTTCTCTTTCCTCTTTCTCCCTTTCCCCCTTCCCCATATTTTGCTTTTGATGACCACCTGCCTCAATATGTGCAAATATTTTAAAAATATTTCGATATTTGTCTTGTGCAAAAAACAAACAAACAAACAAAATAAAACAGGCCAAAAGGGAGAAAGCTCTTGAGAAAGAAAAATCAAACAAATAAACAAAAAAGGTGAAAATTCTATATTTCAATCCATATTCACTTTCCATAATACTCTCTCTGAATGTGGATGACACTTTCCATCCCAATTCTTGGATCTTTGATTGTCTTGAATCATCACATTGCTAAGAAGAGCCAAGTCCATTACAGTTGATCATCACATAATTTTGCTGATATTTTATGCAAATTTTTTCCTGGCTTTGCTTACTTCACTCAGCATCAGTTCATGTAAGTCTTTCTAGGCTTTTCTGAAATTAGAATCTGCTCATCATTTCTTATAGAGAAATAATATTCGTTACACATATATTATAGCTGATTCAGGCATTCTCCAATAGAAAGGCATTACTCAATATCTAATTTCTTGCACTTTTGCACATTCCAGTTCTCTTTTCTCTTTTATGATCTTTTTTGGACATAGACTCTGTAGAAATGATACTGTTGGATCAAAGGGAATGTACAGTTTTATTGGTGATAGTTCCCAATTGCTCTTCAGAATGGTTGGATTATTTCAATAACTCCACCAACAAAGCATTAGTGTTCCAATTTTCCCACATCCCCTTAAATATTTATCATATTTTTTTCTTTTATTTTAGTCAATCCATGATGTATAAAGTGGTAATTGTCATAATTTTATCTGTCTAATCAAGTGATTTAGAGCATCATTTCCATATGACTAGAAATGACTTTAATTTCTTTATCTGAAAACTGTTTATTTATATCATTTGACCATTTGTCAACTGAAGAATTACTTGTATTCTTTTAAATTTGAGTTCAGTTCTCTATATATTTTAGAAATGAAGCCTTTATCATAAACACTGGCTGTAAATATTTCCCCTCAGATTTCTGCTTCTTTTCAAATCTTGGTTGCATTGGTTTTCTTTGTGCAAAAATGTTTTCATTTAATGTAATCAAAATTATCCATTTTGCATTTCATAATGTTCTCTAGTTCTTCTTTAGCCATAAATTTCTTCCTTCTCCAAAGATCTGACAGGTATACTATCTCTTCCCTACCAATTTTCTTATAGTATCACCCTTTGTTCATAAATCATGAACCCATTTTGACCTTATCTTAGTATAAGGTATTAGTTATTAGTTAATGACTAGTTTCTGCCATACTATTTTCCAATTTTTTTTTTGTTGTTGTTGAGGCAATTGGGGTTAAGTGACTTGCTCAGGGTCACACAGCTAGGAGGTGTTAAGTGTCTGAGGCCACATTTGAACTCGGGTCCTCCTGACCTCAGAGCTGGTACTCTAACCACTACCCAACCTAGCTGTCCCTTATTTTCCAATTTTTTCAGAAATGTTTGTCAGATAATGAATTCGTATCCCAGAATTTTAAATCTTTGGGTTTATCAAATAGTAGATTACTATAGTCATTGAATATTGTGTCTTTTATGACTAACCTGTTCCTCTGATCTATTACTCTATTTCTTAGCCAGTACCAAATGGTTTTGATATTACTATATCATTATGCTTTTTACTATATGTGTGTATATGTGTGTGTATGTATGTATGTGTATGTATGTGTATTTTTCTCTTCCAGATAAATTTTTTTATTGTTTTTTTTTAGCTCCATGAAGGATTTTTTTTTGGCAGTTTGGTTGGTGTGACATTGATTAAATAGAGCAATTTAGGCAAGATTGTCATTTTTATTATATTAGCTTGACGTGGCCATGAGCAATTGATATTTTTCCAATTGTTTAGATCCTATTTTATTTGTCTGAAAAGTGTTTTGTAATTGTTTTCATATAGTTCCTGGCTTTGTCCTGGCTGGTAGACTCCCAAATATTTTATTTTGTCTCCGGTTATTTTAAATGGGTTTTCTCTATCTCTTGCTGATGGACTTTGTTGGTAACTTATAGAAATGCTGATGATTTACATGGATTTATAATATATCCTCCAGCTGTACTAAAGTTGTTAATCATTTCTCATAGTTCTTTAATTGATTCTCTAAATATGGATTCATATCATCTGCAAAGAGTATAGTGTTTTTTTTTTTATTAAAGCTTTTTATTTGTATAACATATGTATGGGTAGTTCCCCAGTATTGATCTTTACAAAGCTTTCCATTACAAATTTTACCCCCAGTCCCCTCCCCTCTCCTAGATTTCAGGAAGTCCACTACATGTTAATAATGTTGAAATGCTTGAGAAGTTATGCAAGAAAAATCGTATCTACAAGAAAAAAAGAAAATCAGAGAAAGGCAACACAATGCAAGCAAATGTCAATAGAGATCATGAAAATGTTACGTGGTGGTCCATATTTCATATCACTCTCTCTGGGTGTATATGGTTTTCTTCAGTGAACAATTGGAACTGGTTTGAGACAATCCTTTGTTGCAGAGAGCCATGTCCATCATGTAATACTGTTGTTGCTGTGTATGATGATCTCCTGGTTCTGCTCGTTTCACTCAGCATCAGTTCATGCAAGTCCCTCCAGGCCTCTCTGAAATCGTCCTGCTGGTCGTTTCTTACAGAGCAATAATATTCCATAACATTCATATACCATAATTTATTCGGCCACTCTCCAATTGATGGGCATCCCTTCAGTTTCCAGTTTCTAGCCACTACAAAAAGGGCTGCTACAAACATTCTTGCACATGTGGGTCCCTTTCCCTCCTCTAAGATCTCTTTGGGATATAGGCCCAGTAGAAACACTGCTGGGTCAAAGGGTATGCACAGTTTGACAACTTTTTGGGCATAGTTTCAAGTTGCTCTCCAGAATGGTTGGATCCGTTCACAGTTCCACCAACAATGTATGAGTGTCCCAGTTTTCCCTCATCCCCTCCAACATTCATCGTTATCTTTTCCTGTCATTTTAGCCAATCTGACAGGGGTGTAGTGGTACCTCAGAGTTGTCTTAATTTGCATTTCTCTGATCAATAGTGATTTGGAGCAACTTTTCATATGACTAGAGATGATTTTAATTTCATCATCTGAAAATTGTCTGTTCATATCCCTTGACCACTTATCTATTGAAGAGTGGCTTGAATTCTTATATATATGAGACAATTCTCTATATATCTTAGAAATGAGGCCTTTATCAGAACCATTAAATGTAAAGATGATTTCCCAATTTGATGCTTCCCTCCTAATCTTGTCTGCATTTGTTTTATTTGTACAGAAACTTTTTAACTTAATATAATCAAAATTATCCATCTGGTGTTCAATTCGGAGTTCCAGGTCTTCTTTGGACATAAATTTATTCCATCTCCACAGGTCTGAGAGATAAACTATATTACGTTCCTCTAACTTGCTTACAAAGTCCCTCTTTATATCTAGATCATGAACCCATTTAGATCTTATCTTGGTATGTGGTGTTAGGTATGGGTCAAGCCCTAATTTCTTCCACACTAGTTTCCAATTTTCCCATCAGTTTTTGCCAAATAGTGAGTATTTATCCCAAAAGCTGGGGTCTTTGGGTTTATCGAACACTAGATTGTTAAGGTTAATGCTTAGGTTGTCCTGATAACCTATCCTGTGCTACTGATCGACTGTTCTGTTTCTTAGCCAGTACCAAACGGTTTTGGTGACCGCTGCTTTATAATATAGTTTTAGATCTGGTACAGCAAGGCCACCTTCATCTGCCTTTTTTTTCATTAATCCAATTGAAATCCTTGACCTTTTGTCCTTCCAAATGAACTTTGCTACTATTTTTTCTAGATCTGTAAAATAATTTCTTGGGAGTTTGATTGGTATGGCACTAAATAAGTAGATTAGTTTGGGCAGTATTGTCATTTTTATTATGTTTGCTCTGCCTACCCATGAGCACTTAATATTTTTCCAATTGACTAGATCTGATTTTATTTGTGTGGAAAGTGTTTTGTAGTTTAGTTCATATAGTTTCTGACTTTTCCTTGGCAGATAGATTCCCAAATATTTTATCCTATCATCTGCTATTTGGAATGGAATTTCTTTTTGTATCTCCTGCTGCTGAACTTTGTTGGTAATATATAAGAATGCTGATGATTTATGTGGATTAATTTTGAATCCTGCAACTTTGCTAAAGTTGTGAATTGTTTCTAGTAGTTTTTTAGTTGAGTCTCTAGGGTTCTCTAAGTATACCATCATGTCATCTGCAAAGAGTGATAATTTGGTTTCTTCATTACCTACTCTGATTCCTTTTATCTCTTTTTCTTCTCTTATTGCTAAAGCTAACATTTCTAATACAATATTAAATAATAATGGTGACAGTGGGCAGCCTTGTTTCACTCCTGATCTTATTGGGA
>JAJPUD010003826.1:156113-203656 GCA_023553655.1 Myrmecobius fasciatus | reverse complement strand
GGTATTTAATTGAGGGTTTTTAATTTGTTCTTTTTCTAGTTTTTTTTTTTTTATAATAAGCCCAATTCGTTGATCTTTTCTTTCTCTATTTTATGCAAGTAGGCATCTAGAGATATAAAATTGCCCCTTATAACCGCTTTGGCCGTATCCCACAAATTTTGGTATGTTGTCTCCTTATTGTCATTCTCCTGGATGAAATTATTGATTGTGTCTATGATTTGCTCTTTCACCCATTCATTCTTCAGGATTAGATTATTTAATTTCCAATTAATTTTTTGTTTATTTTCTCCTGGCCTTATATTGCATGTGATTTTTATTGCATCATGATCTGAAAAGGATGCATTTACTATTTCTGCCTTTCTGCATTTGATTTTGAGGTTTTTATGCCCTCATACATTGTCAATTTTTGTATAGGTTCCATGGACTGCTGAGAAAAAAGTAAACTCCCTACTGTCTCCATTCAACTTTCTCCATAGATCTATCATACCTAACTTTTCTAACAATTGGTTTATCTCCCTAGTTTCTTTCTTGTTTATTTTGTAGTTTGATTTATCTAATTCTGAGAGAGCAAGGTTGAGATCCCCCACTAGTATCGTTTGGCTGTCTATTTCTTCTTGCATCTCTCTTAATTTCTCCCCTAGGAATTTGTGTGCTATTGCACTTGGTGCATATATATTTAGTATAGATATTGCTACACTTTCTATGGTACCCTTTAATAAAATATAGTTTCCTTCCTTATCTCTTTTGATTAGATCTATCTTGGCTTTTACTTGATCTGAGATCAGGATTGCTACCCCTGCTTTTTTTTGTTCACCTGAAGCATAATATTTTCTGCTCCAGCCATTTACCTTCATCCTATATGTGTCACTATGTTTTAGATGTGTTTCTTGTAGACAACATATTGTGGGATTCTGGTTTTTAATCCAGTCTGCTATCTGCTTCCGCTTTATGGGAGAGTTCATCCCATTCACATTCACAGTTAGAATAACTAATTCTTTATTTCCTGCCATCTTATTACCCAAGTTATGTTTTCCCCTTTCCTTTCTCTTTCCCTATGTTCCCCCTGTGTTGCTTGGAGTTTAATGACCGCCTCCCCCAAACAATACTCCACCCTTTAGATCCCCTCCCCCTGTTTTTACTCTTTTCCCATGATTCTTCTATTTTCCTTTCTATTAGTTTGTTCCTTACTTTTCTTCCTTTCCCTCCCACTTCCCTCTAGCAACAGACAAGTTTCTATGTGAAATCAAATGTCTGATATACACTTTTAGAGCCCAACCTGATGAGAGTAAGATTTACACAATGCTCATCTCCCTCCCCTCTTTCCCTCAATTATATTAGGTTTTATCTGCCTCTTCAAGTGATTTTACCTTGTTTTTACCTCCTTTTTTCTTTAGATCTCATTTTACCACTTTTTCCCTCTTTTCCCCAGTATGACAACCTTTTCCCCTCTCGTTCTCTTTTTCATATTCTCAAAGTAATATCTAGTTAATTATACCCCCAAACTTTAAGTATCCCCCTAGTAAAAATAAAGTTCTCAAGAGTCCTTTCCTTTTTACCTTTTTATGCATCTCTTGAGTTCTGTGTTTGGATGTCGAATTTTTTGTTCAGATCTGGTCTTTTCTTTAGAAATAGGTGAAATTCACCTATATCATTGAATGACCATCTTCTTCCCTGGAGGATAATGCTCATTCTAGCTGGATAAGTTATTCTTGGTTGTAATCTAAGTTCCTTTGCCCTTCGGAATATCTGGTTCCAGGCCCTTTAATCCTTCAGTGTGGAGGCTGACAGATCCTGTGTGATTCTAATTATTGATCCTCGGTATTTGAATTGTTTCTTTCTAGCTGCTAGCAGAATCTGTTCCTGGGTGCTATAGTCCTGAAATTTAGCCATGATATTCCTTGGGGTTTTAATTTTGGGGTCTCTTTGAGGAGGTGATCGGTGAATTCTTTCAATGGTGATTTTGCTCTTTGATTCTACAATCTCAGGGCAGTTTTCTTTCAGGATTTCCTGGAAGATAGTGTTTAGATTTTTTTTTCATCATGGTTTTCAGGAAGTCCAATAATCCTTAGATTGTCTCTCCTAGATTTATTTTCCAAGTCATTTTTTTTCCTAGGAGATATTTCATATTTTCTTCAAATTTTTCATTTTTTTTGTTTTTGTTTTACTGATTCTTGAAGTCTTATTGAGTCATTCACTTGCATTTGTTCAATTCTTATTTTTAAAGTTTTGTTTTCTTCAGTTACCTTTTTAAACTCCTTTTGTAACTGGCCAATTTGTTCATTGAACTCTTTTTCTACTTCAGTAATTTTATTTTTCAATAAATTGGTGTCTTTTTCGTATCTCTTTTGCAGGGCATCATATCCTTCTTGCAAGATATTGTATCCTTCTTGCACTGATTTCAGTTTATTTTCCCATTTATCCTCCAGCTCTCTTTTGAGGTTCTTTATGCAATCTTCCAGAAAGGCCTTTTGAAAAAGTGACCAGTGATGGTCTTTAATACCTTCTTCTGGTATTTTGTCTAAAGGAACCTCAGGATCTGGGGTCATCACTTCTTTGCCTTGATAAAAGCTGTCTATGGTGAGAGCTCTCTTTTGCTTCTTCATTTTTTTAGACAGTGTGTATATTTCTTTAAGGTTTGGAAAAACCGCGGCTAAAGCTCTTTTGCCCTGGGGCACTTCAGCGAATTAACTTAAATGCTGGGCCGGTGGGGGCTAGGACTAAATCAGAATTACTCCTTAAAGAAGGCAAGTCTGCCAGAACACCTGCCCCCAATCAGGGCAGAGTGTCCCGAGTGCCTCAGATAAACTCCAGGTGTTTGGAATTTGGAGTTTGGAGTTTGGAATTTCTGCCAAGATGAGCTGAGCTGAGTCCCACCCTCACTTCTGGGCTACACAGGGGTCCTCTATTTATCTCTCTGTCCGAGTCTGACTAACCTGATATGAAGTTCTTCAGAAAGCAGTGCCGAAATATTTCTGAGTTCGTTGACTTGAAGATCAGTTCAGAGGCTTATTTTATTGTTGATTTGAGAGAAGATGGAAGGAGAGGCAGAGAGTCACCTTTTCACTCTGCCATCTTGGCTCTGCCCCCAAGAGTATAGTCTTTAAACAAAGTTCCTGTAACAAATATTCATAGCCAAGAAAAAAACCAACTTCCACACTGAGTATATATGAAAAATATGTCTCATTTTACAACAAAAATCCATTACCTCTGTTTTGGGAGGTGGGTAGCATGATTCAATTTTATTTGTCTGAAATTATAGTTTTCCAACACTTTTTCTCCTCTCCCCTCCCCCCCCCCCCGCTCCTCAAACTGTGTTGTAAGGGAAAAAAAAGCAAGAAAAATAAGGAAAGTGAGAATAATGCATAGCTCAGGGTACCTCAATTCTCTTTGGAGGTAGATAGTATTTTTCATCATGAGTCCCTTGAAATTGTCTTGAATCATTGCATCAATGAGAGTAGTGGATTATTAATACAATGTTGTTATTACTGTGTACAGTGTTCTGTTCCCTTCACTTTGAATCAGATCATATGTCTTACCAGTTTTTTTTTTTTCCTAGAAAATATACTCTGTGAATTCTTATAGGAAAAATATCATTCTATTACAATTATATATTGGAACTTGTTAACCAATTTCCAATTTTTTGCCTCCATAAAATGAGCTGCTATATTTAATCTCTTTAGAGGAGCCTAGTAGCAGTATTAAGTCAGAGGGTATGTACAATTTTATAGCCCACAGTTCCAAATTATTTCTTAGAATGGCAGGACCCATTCACAGCTCTAGCAACAGGGCATCAGTCGGTATATTGTGACATTTAAAAAGTCCAAGAAACAAAGTTTCTGGATAATTAATCATTTTATAAATAATGCTAGCATTTTGTTAATAAAAAGGGTGAGTGTCATCATTCAAAGACAAAGACTCCTTATGGAACCTACTCAAAGTTTATATATCCTTGGAAGCATGGATGTTCCTGCCGGTGGCAAGCAACTCTAGCTAACAAGTAATGAGAGAGAATGAATATTATAATGACATATGGGCCTATTCTAATAAGGAGTTGGGGGAGGTAATTTTGATGACATCATTTATTTCCAAGTCACCTCAAGCTTTGGGCAATTTAATCAAAGAACTTGTTCCCATCCAAACCTGAATAGAATGCAATGAGCTGGAATTCACCTAGATAAGACAGTCTAAGTGGGGCAAAATTTTGGTACAGGTCAGCAGTGTCCTTCACAGGGTTGGCTTTGAAGAAGAATTTGATTATTAATAATCATTTCTTTCAATACAATGTTTCCATGTCCTCTTCAATATTTGTCATTTTCATTTTTTGTCTTGTTAGAAATTTGGTGGGTGTGCAGTGACATCTAAGAATTATTTTGATTTGCATTTCACTAATTATTAGTCATTTAAAGCATTTTATGTAACTATTGACATTTTTTATTTTTTTCTACTAAAAACTAATTCTTATCCTTTGATCACTTGTCAACTAAGGAATGGTGATTATTATTATTATTTTATATAGTTTTGGCTTAGTCCCCTTTATTATTGAGAAATGAAACTTTTATAATGAAAATATGCTATAAAATATTCCCCCACTCCAAAAATGTCTTGTTCTGCTTCTAGTTTTCACAATAGTGGTTTTGTTTATGCAAAGCCTTTTAAATTTGTTACAATCAAAATTAACTTCCTATCTATTTCTTGTTTGGTTATGAACACTTTTTTTATTCTGTGATCTCACAGGTAATTTTAGAAATGTTCTGTGTCTTGTGATTCCTTGTCAACATAAAAACTTTTTTATGGTCAGGTATTTGTTATTGTTTTTTTCTTCCCAGTCTATTTTTTTCTTCCCCTTCTAATACATTTTCTTTTTGTGGAATAAAACAAGATTTCCATAGCATACTATAATTATTTTTAAAAAATAGCAATGATTGCATATGAAAGTACATATCTAGCGTATATAGCTTGCTTGTCCTTTTAAATATATAACAAAGTTATGCATTTTTTTTTCCTTTTTTCTCTCCTCCCATCCTAGAGATGGCCACCTTTAGAAAAGAATATGTACACACACACACACACACACACACACACACATGCTAAATAGGTGTATATATATGTGTGTGTGTGTGTGTGTGTATCCACGTTTATCTATCTACACATACGTAAAATTACTTTATACATACTTCTGTTTATCAGTTCTTTCTCTGAATGCAATAGTGTCTTCATATGTCCTTTTTAGTTAATTTGGGTATTTATAATAGACAATATAACTTATTCATTTAAGGTTGTTTTTAAAAAAAATATTGCTGTTATCCTTAATAGTGGTCTTGATTCTGCTCATTTCACTCTTCATTATTTTATGCAAGTCAATCTTTTTTCCAAGATCATTTAGCTCATCATTTCTTATACAACAGTAAGTAATATTCTATCATATACAATCATATACCACAACGTATTTGGCCATTACCCAATTGATGGTCATCCCTGCAATTCTAGGTTTTTGTCAGCACAAAGAGAGCTGCTATAAATGTTTTAGAACATCTAGCTTCCTTTCCTTTTTCCTTAATCCTCTTTAGAAATAGAACTAGTAGGGGTATTGCTGGGTAAAAGGATATAGTAGCTTAATAACTCTTTGAGCATAATTCCAAATTGCTCTCCAAAATGATAAGACTAGTTCACAATTCCACCAAAAATGAATTAATGTCCCAATTTTTCCATATCTTCTCCAACATTTGTCATTTCTCCTTTCAATTATAACCAATCTATTAGCTATAAAAATGTATCCTAAAGTTGTTTTAATTTGCATTTCTATAACCAATAATAATTTAGAGCATTTTTTCATGATTATTTTTTTTTTCATTAGAAAGCTGCTTGTTCATGTCTTTGACCATTTATCAATTGCAGGAAGAATCTCATTCTTATAGATATGACAAAGATTTTTAAGTTTTAGTTTTGAGATCTTTATTTGATAAGCTTCAGATCTTAGATATGTTTTATTTATACAAAAACTTTTAAATTTAATGTTATCAAAATTATTCATTTTACCTCTAACTTTCCCCCCTCTCTTTTGTTTATTCATAAAGTGTTTACCTATTCATATGAAGAACTCGCACAGGGCAAAAGGTGGTCAGAAAAAGTGATACAAGGACACTCTCAAGATCTCTCTTAAGAATTTTAGAATTGATTGTATGACTTGGGAGACACTAGCACAGGACTGCCCAACATGGTGAGCCCTCATTAAAGAAAGTGCTGTGGCCTATGAGTAAAGCAGAATTGAATTAGCCCAAAAGAAACATGAAATGTGCAAAATTAGAGAAGATACCCTAAATGTTCATAGGAACTATTTGTGTCCAACCTGTGGCAGAGCAACCCGAGCTCATGTTGGTCTGATTAACCATAGTTGGACACACCGTAACTCAACTTTAACATAGTGATGTCATTTTGGTTCTCTTTGAATACAAAGGACAACAACCAAATCATGTCCTAATTTTTCTTTTAAAATCACCCTTTATATCTAGTTTATGTATACATTTTGACTTTTACTTGGTAAATGGTATAAAATAATATTTTCTGTTATAGTGCTTTCCAGTTTTCCCAAATTTTTTTCAGATAATGAAAGCTCATCTCTAAATCTTGTCTTTACACTTGTCAAATACAAGGTTTCTATGTTTATTTGCTACTGTAAATTATATGTCTACTATATTTTAATGATCTACCTTTCCATTTCTCAGATAGTACCAAATGTTTTTAATAGCTACTATTTTATAATATAGCTTAAAATCTGGTACTGCTAAACCTTCTTCCTAAAATTATTTTGCTGAATTAGGAAAAAAAATAACAATTCATGTGAAAGAACAAGAAGTCAAGAATGTCAAAGGAAATGATGAAAAAAAAAATCTTGACTTTAGACTTTAGGTTCAGAATTGATTTTTGCTCACTTTTGGCAAGGTTATGAGTAGCCTGATCTCCCTGGCTAGATCTGGCAGCCTCTAGATTTTTAGTGCCTCCAGAATGGTGTTATCCTGGGAGAATTCTGGTTTCTATCCTCCTGCACTGCACTCTAGCCCTTATCCAGTTAGGTTTTCTGATTCCTAATGACCAGTGACCACAGGATTTTCCCTCCACCCTATAATTTTGACCCAGAACTGGAGAGCTGGTTAAAAAACTACCAAATGATTCACAGTCTTATACCCAGTAGACCTTTTGTGACCGGGAGTTTATTTCCATAATTGTCCTTGGGTGCCAGGCACTCCTAGTATTACCACTATTGCTGTTGCTACTGCCACCTCTTCCAAGTTCCATAGTTGGTGCTGCTTCCACCATTCTGTGCTACTGACCCCAGAATGGGTAGCCCTCTCTTTTTATTCTCCTAAACTGTCTTAGGCTGGAAGAATGCTTCATTGTGCCTTTTGTTATTTATTATTTTGCTCAGAATTTGATTTAATTCATTTTTTAAAAAATGTTGCTTAGTAGTTTGGGAGAGCTCTGTAGATATGCCCTTTACATTCTTCTATATTTACTCTGCCCCCTATCACTGGAAAAAAATTATACATATATATACATATATATGTATATATATATATGTATATATGTATATACAAACACACATACAGAAAATACACATATATGTACAGAATATAGCATACAGAAAAATTACAGAATATACATAAGAACCCGGAGAAATGACTATCACTAGTTAAAATGTGAAAAAAAAATTAAATTTCAAAATTTCTCCTTCCTTTTGTGGGGAGGGTGAGATCATAGGTGTTCTTAGCTGGGGTCGGTGAACTTGTTTGCCTCTTAAAAACTATATTTTAGGGGCAGCTAGGTGGCGCAGTGGTTAGAGCACCAGCCCTGAAGTCAGGAAGACCTGAGTTCAAATGTGGTCTCAGACACTTAACATTCCCTAGCTGTGTGACTCTGGGCAAGTCACTTAACCCCAATTGCCTCAGCAAAAAGCAAAAACAAACAAACAAACAAACAAACAAAAAAAACAAACTATATTTTAATATAATAGTTTCCCTTTTCAATATTAAAGAAATAATAATAATAATTCTGAGAAAGTTTCACTAGATGGCTAAAGAGGTTTATAAAACAAAAGTAGTTAAGAATTCCATATTTAAAGAACATCAACTTTCTCATCTATAGAATGGATAGTGTTAAACAGGAAAAAGAGAAGACTTTGTTGGGACACAACAATTTATTTGAAATATTTGAAGAATTGTTGGGTGAGAGATTAGTCTTCTCTTCAGCTCCAAAACTTGGTAACCACCCCAGGGTAGAGTATTGAAAAGAGACCAAGTAAAGGTTAAAGTAGTTCCTTAGATGAAGAAATGTCACAAAGTAGAATGAAGCATCTCAGAAAGTCTTAGTCTCCCTCATTGGAAGTCTTTAATGATAACTAATAATTACCAGCATTTATTTAGTTCCTTGAGATTTGCAAAGCACTTTAAAACATTATTAAATCCTCAACAACTCTGAGAGGCAGGATCTCTTATTTTTATGTTGCTTTTACAGATAAGAAAACTGAGTTAGAATGCTTACATGACTTGTCCAGGGTCAAACAGCTTAGGAAGTTTCTAAGGTTGGATTTAAACTCAATTTAGCCACATGCATTATTATATTTTTATCAGGATGATCATCAAGATCCCTTCTTATAATGCAGAAAATTTGTTCTCCTGTTATTATTAATGACATGATTATTATTAATGATAAAAGAATAATTATTAGTGTAATTATTTAAGATAGTTATTTTTATTATAGATGTTACTTCTGAGACAAAATGGAAAAGATAAAATTTGAAACTTGAGGACATGCAGTGTTTCAGACCCTAACTTTTCCACTTAATATCCATGAAATCTGGTCATTAGTTTCTTCCCATATCTTGGCTTCATCTGCCATAAAAGAGAGAAACATTTGAGATCACTACTACATAATAAACTACTTGAGGAATGATGATAGGGTGAACTTTCCCCTTTTTTTTCTGGAGCCACTTTGGGGAAGAAACATTTTATAAAAGAAAGGATTGTGGCTACTTTAAAGAAAATACTGATTATGTCTGGAGCAGGCCAGAATTTCAGGAGCATGGGGGCTTCACTAAACAGTTTGTAGGAGCGTACTTTCCCCAATTTGGCACTTGTGCTGGGTTTTAAGGCTTCTGTCTGTTTAACTCATGCCATGTGGCACATGAAATCAAACCTGAGAGAAAAGGACAAACTTCAGATTTGGAATCTCACTGTTCAGTTGTGGTGGGTTAGACTGAAGCTTTGGCTGCCAAGTAAAATTTGCCCCCAGCTAACTCTCTATGATTTCCTGGGGATTTTCTACGGGTGGCACAGTAAACACATCTGTGCAAAGAATTGAGATATTCATTCAAAACAACAACATACAAGCAACAGCAAACATCAACATACAATGCGAATCACTACTTCTGTTCAGGACCTTTATCAAAAGAAATAGCATCAGTAGAGGCAGATCATCAAGAAAATCTTAAAATTGCTCATTTCCTTAGATCTTTAGCTGTTGTTAAGTGTTTGATTGTCTTGTATCAACTCTTTCTGGAAACTGGTACAATCACTGTCATGTCTATTTTTTAGATAGGGGAGTTAAGTCTCAGAGTAGGTAAGTGATGTGCCCAGGCAAAAAGAGGAAGTGATCTTTTTTTTTTGTTCATTTCTTTAATTTTGATGTCTGATTAAAACCAGTCAGGTGAAAGCTTCTATAATCCAATATAAATTCACCTCATCTTTATCTTTTCTTCTGTACTGGCAGTTTATCAAAATTCATGAGATAGCTTAGCTATAATGGAAAGAAATCTTAATTCAATTCATAATACCTGAATTTAAATTTTCTTGCCTTGGACATATATTAGATGTGTGATCCTAGACAAGTCACTTAACCCCTTGTTTATCTCAGTTTCCTCATCTATAAAGTAGCATCTACTTCCTGAGTATTCTGAAGATCCCTTGAGATAACTAGAAAACATTCCAAAACATCCTAGAATATAATAAATGCTTCAAAAATGTTAGCTATAATATGAATGTCTGGGAATATTTGGATAGTCAGGTAAGTGGTGCAATGTATAGAGTGCTGGATCTGGAGTCAGGAAGACATCTTTTGAAGTTCAGATCTGACCTCAGACACTTACTAGCTGTGTGACACTAGGCAAGTCACTTAATTCTGTCTGCTTGGTTTCCTCATCTGTAACTTGAGCTAGAGAAGCAAATGGCAAACCACTCCAGTATGTTGGCCAAAAAACTTCCAAATGAGGGTCGTAAAGAGTTGGATATGACTAAAAAGAGTTTGAACAACTGGGAATGTTACTGCCCCATAAGAAATCATGAAAGAATTTATTTTAGAGAATCCTGGGTCCTGTAAAGTGAAACAGAGTGAAGTGAGCAGAACCAATGAAACTATTCAAACAAGACAAGTAACATTGTAAAGAGAATCACCTTTGAAAGATTTTAGAACTCCACTCAATGCAATAACCAACTGCATCATGAAACGTTAGGCCCTGTGATGAAGCACATTCCTCACCTCCTAATAGAAAATCTTTCTTGACCCCTCAATTCCATTGCCTTCTCTCTGTTAATTATTTTCCATGTATTTATCTTATTATAGCTGTTTCCATGACATTATGGGCTCTTGGAGAGCAGAGATTGTTCTAACTTTATGTTTCTAGCCCTTAGCACAGTGGCTACATAGAAAATACTTAATAAATGTTTAGACTCACTGACGGACACAAGGACCAGAAAGAGAAATACATTGTGGACATGGATATTGTGTGGATTCATTTTGCTTGATTATTTTTGTTTGTTATATTTTCTTTATAATTTTTTCTTCATTTTGATTTTTAACTGGGGGAGAAGGTTTTAGGTTTGAGTAATAGCACTGCTCTCCTCCCCCCAATAAGGAGGCTATTGATATTTTTTCAAACTCAGATCAAGCCAGAAGGAAGCACAGACAATAAGAGCAATTTTGAAAGTAATATGTAGAATTTATTACATATAACAGATTATGTTATTTGTATTATAGTCTATCATTAATACATCATTTATATTGTCTCTATATTATATAATACATACATCATTTATATTATATATTTAAAGTTTTGTGAAAATAAGTTACTGTTTTATATCAAATTATTTTTGTGTTATTTGATTTGCTCAGTATCACATGAGGTAAAATGTCACAGACAGGATTGGCCCTCAAGTTCTAAAAAGTCAGTTCCTCTGCTCTTTCTGGTTTAATATACTGAAGAAATAACATAGAAGACAGGAATTACATCCCACAATGCAATAGTAATTTCTTGACAATTCTAATTTTCTATAGTTCTATTTTTTCCAGGCAAAAAAAAAAAAAACAAAAACAAAAACAAAAACAAAAAAACACACGTTGCTTATTTTATCTCAGTCAGTTAAAAAAACCATTGCTGATTATGTGAAAACTAAAATGAGTTGACCTAAGTGCCTATTGTGTTTTTTCCCTTTATCCTAAACCTTGCCTTCCGGTAGAAAACAAACAAACAAAACATTGCCATTTTAATTGGATTAGCCTGCCCCACAGCTGCAGGCTGCTGTTGAGGCAAGAGTTGCTTTATTTTATTAAAAGATACCTGTAATATGATTGTTACTTAGAAATTATGTAGTAGCAAAAATATACAGGTAGACATTGAATCACTGCTTAGGAAATCTGATGGAAGACAAATATTTAGCATTGTTGTTTCCATTAAAATAAGAGATTCTAAGCATATTTAATGGGCAAATTAGTTTCTCATCACCAGATACATTCCTTGTCCTTACTTACATAATTACTTCATACATAGTTTATGATAATAAATCACTCCATAAGAGATCATCAAATGATGCAGTTCTTAAAGTTAAAAAAAGGCATCCTACCATCCTATACCAAAGGTTTTCTTATAAAAATAAACCAATCTTTAAACCAAAAGTAAAACTGAAGAAATTGACCATATAACACTATTGTTGACATACTGTTATCATATGATCATAGGATTATAGATTTAAAATTGAAAGGGATCATAGAGGTCATCAAGGGTTGAGGATTAAGTGATAAATTAAGAAACTGAGGGTTTGAGATGTTAAGTGATTTTAACAAGTGATGAAGCTAATGCCTGAGGCAGGATCTACTCAATTCTTTACTCCAGGTCTATCCCTATTCCCATCCAGTTCTTATCTAATCTTGATTTTTTTTCTTTCTTTTTTTGCTTATTAGGGGACTCATGATTTCCTTGGAATTGGGGACTCCCAAAGAGAAAACTTCTCCACCAGGGGTAATTAGTAACTTCTTAGTTTACAGTCTTGGAAAATTGCTTGGGGGAACTTAGAGTTTAAGTGTCTTTGTTATGTGTTAGGAACAGGACTTGAATGTAGGTCTTTTTTATTATGAGGCCAGCAATTGGTCCACTTCTCCAAACTGCTTCTCATATTAGCATCTAATATTTAATAATTAAGTGCTATTAACCATATCATCTATATAAAATGCCACATTATATAATGTGTATTATTCACTCTACTATATAATTCTATAAGTATATAAATAATGATTAATCATTGCATAATTATAATAAATTTATATTGTGTTAATATTCATAATAGTGAGAGGTAGTATAGAATAGTGAATAGAATACTGGACTTAAATACAAAATGATCCTGGTACTAACTGATTAGGTGACTGTGGACTAAGAAAGAGGTTGGGGGAAGAAGGATTCAGTAAGCATGACAGACACTATGCTAAAAGTTCTTTACAAATACCTTCTTTGGTTTTGTGATTTGATTAGTCACTTAACCTCCATATCCCTATATAGGTTTCTAGGGCTTACTCTATAATTTCAGCAGGATAAGAAGAAGGAATTCCCACACCAAGAATTCCCTCTGCCACCAAAATAACAGATCCTTCACACCGTCTTCATTGTCATCATTAATATTATTGCCATCATCATAATTGCCATTCATGTAGCACTTTAGAATATGAAAACCACTTTACCTGCATTGTCTCATTTGATCTTCCCTTTTAAGTCATTACAATAAAATTTATAATTACTTAAACACCTTTCCTGAGCAAGGTTACTTCACTAAAAATGACTTAAGGACATAGAGAAGATTGATTTATGATTTTCCAATTATTTCATGACTAGCAGGATTTTCTGGCTTTATACCAAAATTTTAATCACCTAATACCCTTTTATTTTTAAGGAAAAAATACAAAGATAAGAAAGATGAACATGTTCTCTAATCATTATGTATGCCATTAGGTGCTTTCCTCACAGCAAAGATGCTAGGACCAAATCTTCTGAGCTGGAAAAGGTGTCAGAGGCCATTTAGTGCAAAGTCATCCTTCAGGTAAGAAAAGTGAGGAATAGAGAAGCAAAGTGGCTTGCCCAAGATCATCTAGCTAGTAAGGAGTAGAGTCAGCCTCCAGACCCATTTCCTCTGCTTCTAAATCCCCAACATGTACCATTCTTCCTTGCTGTGAGTTTTCAATGAATTATGAATTTAAAGCTGGAGATAAATGCCTGTAGTCAGAGAAACAGTGATGATGATGATGATGGTGATGGTGATAATGATGATGCTGCTGAGGATGTGTTTAGAATGTTTACAAAGATTTTTTTTTAATTGAATGGTCTTTCTTGCTGATTGTGAAGCCATAACAGTCACATTCATATATGGCTGAGGATTTAAAAAAAAAATCCCAACTGAAAATAATATTTGTTTGACTTTCATGACCACTAACATAAAAATTAATCTCAAAATAATTACACTCACCTCTAAAACCTCAATATATTCATATTGCTCTGATATTATATATTATGTAGGCATGTGTGTGTATTTATTAATTTAGTCAAAGTTGATTGAGACTGGATGGGGAGAGAGCATTCTTAGCCTATTGTCTAATTCTGTGGTCATTGATGACTTTTTACATTTTCCAGGTGGTATTGCATCTGTGTACTTCCTCCAAAACTGAAAAAAAAAAAAAAAGTCTGTTAGTTTTAATGAAAGTATAATATTATTCTAACTCTTAATCCTAAGTGCAACAATGGAGTAATATTAATATGCATGCATTTGTGTGTATAAATATATGCATTTTTGTACTCATATGCATGTACATGTGTATTTAACTAGACTATACACATTTATATAGTGTATATGTATACATTGTATACATACATATATTTATGTGTGCATGCATATGTATGTATGTGTATATATGTGTAGTTGTATACACACCATAAATGCATATCTATGGTGACTGAGGAAATGTATACACACATACCTATATATATATACGTGTGTGTATGTGTGTGTGTGTGTGTGTATGCATGCATGCATGCATGTATATTTCCTGGCCAAATGAGGACAAAATTCCAAAATGCAAACTGATGATTTAATAAATAGTTACTAGGAGCAACTAGATGGCAGAGGGGATAGAGCAGTAGCCCTGGAGTCAGGAGGACTTGAATTCAAATTCAGCTTTAGAGGCTTACCACTTACTAGCTGTGTGATCCTGAACAAGTCACTTAGCCACAACTCTCACAAATAAATAGATAAATGGATAACAAAATAATAATACTATTTCTAAAAAGTTTGTGTGTATATATCTATATATGTGTGGTTGTTGTTATTCATACATACAATTTCTTTTATTCCTTGGGAATCAATCAGTTTTAAGGATTTTTAAAGGATCTCTTTTGTTCTAAGATCTGAGATCAGATAATCTGGTAATTTTTGGAAAGACAACATCTTAAGAAAGTAATTGGCAACATAGCCTTGGGGTCAAGAGGCTTTGCTTCAAGTATGGCCTCTGTCATCTTCTGGACTTTTGACACTCTAGGCAAATCAATTAAATACTCAATGCCTCCAACAAGGCCACAGACTACCCTGGGTATGTATGAGGGGATTGTAATTGGAGCTGTCATTTCATTGATATAGGGAATCACAAGGTGGAGAAACTTCCTCTACCAAGGCAAAGTGTCACCACAGAAAACTTACAATATTAAGTTTATAGTTAAACAAATTAATTTCAAAGGAGAGAAAGCATTGGCAAATGGGAGTTCAGAAAAACCCTTGTCTGGGATATAGCATCTGAATTATACGATGAAGTAGTCTAAAATTTCCGAAAGTCTGAGAGGTGTGTGTGTGTGTGTGTGTGTGTATGTGTGTGTGAGAGAGAGAGAGAGAGAGGGAGGAGTCAGGGAGGGAGGGATTCACATTCCAGAAATAGAAGGACCAACTATACAAAAGTTTGGAAATAGCAAATAGGATATCTTACTTATTTGAGGATATAGCTGAGGGCACCAAGGGTAGTGTAGTGAATATGGTGCTTACCTCCAAAGTCAAGAAGAACCTGAGTTCAAATCCACCTTTAGAAACTTAACTACAAGTGTGATTTTGGGCAAGTTACTTAATTTTTGTCTGCCTCAGTTTTTTTCCTTGGTAAAACAGGAATAATAACACCCAATTCCCAGCATTGTTAAGAGGATAAAATAAGTTTATATTTGCAAACTGCTTAAAACAGATTATTATTATTAATTATATCCAAGTTCACAATCCTTGACTAAAAGTCCTAAAAATAGATTGTGCTCAACAAATGTTTGTTAAATAGTAAATTTTGAAAGGATTTCCTTCTAATTCAATGAGGACAAATTCATAATTGGAATGAGATCTTAGCTTTGTACTGAAGTAATTATGTTCTCAAGAAGGAATTTGCATTGTCAGCTTTGATAAATCACTACTGACTGGATTGCCTACCTCCTTTCAATTGCCATCCCTATCATTATTGGCCTTGGGGAAAATTTTGAAGTAGCCTATTGGAGTCATAAGGGATTATCTACTATTGGATAAAAAGGGCTTTTTTCACCTTTCTGACCTGAAACAAATCACCAGCCATCTCTGAGCCCTTCTCTGTAAAATTAAAGGGTTGGACTAAATGGCTCATAAAGTCCCCTCCAGCTACAAATCTATGAACTTTTGAAATCAAATAAGTAGTCTGGGGCTCTCCATGTCTCCCCAAAGTTAGAAGGTATCTTTCATTTCTTCCAAAGCTCATGTTAAGCTTTTTATCTTACAGTATGCATCCTCACCATTCTCTTCCTCTTTTTCTTTGCCCAGAAAATGTCTTTTGTGGGATGACTTAAGAGATTAACTTACCTTTGACTCTTCTGTGATACTACTTTTGTTGAATATATACCAAATTAGTATTTCTTCTATACTGGGCACTAAAGCTTGCTTGAACTGTTGCTGCTTAAGTACATAGTCCCACACTGGCCTCTTTCCCCTCCTGAACTAGTCCCTGAAACCCTTGCATTCCTCCTCCAAAGGTCCCAGATAAATAGGCAGAATTGGTATTAAGCAACCTTCCAACTCCCCTTGTCTTCCTAGTCTCTCTAACACTATGGCATCATACCCAGGCCTGAAGTTTCTAGCCAGTTCTGTTTTTTTTTTTTTTTTCCAAAGCCCAAAACTGATACCTTTTCTCCACCAGCCCCCAATATATAAAGATGAAACCCACTGGATGTCAATTGATTGGCTATAGTATGTCTGGGGTGGAAGCATGCTGCAGTGAGAAGGTTGGTGGGTTGGAGTCAGGGAACCTCTTTTGAAATCCTAATTTTATTATCAGTTTGACATTGACCAAGCCACTTCTCTTAAATAATGAATTAAATTAAGAGGTGTTTTTTTTTTCTTTGAGCCAATTCAACAACAGCTATTTAAATATAGAAAGAATATGAAAGAGAATTATATTTGAACTTTTATCATGTATAGTTTTTTAAAGAATACATGTATTTTAAGGACTATAGGTACATATAAAATAAATATTATGTATATCATATGTATGTGTGTATACAATGTGCTAAAATGGCATTCCTTTCATAACTGGTAATCACAACATTCCTCCATTTCTTATTTCTCTCCACTTCCTTTTTGTTTCCTTTTGTTTTCTGTGCATTTAAAGATATTTTTGATGCACTTTAATGCCTCACTTTCCTCATATGTGAAATGGTGGTATTGGACTACTGGCATCTAAGAT
The DNA here is from genome assembly GCA_023553655.1 of Myrmecobius fasciatus. NCBI lineage: Eukaryota > Metazoa > Chordata > Mammalia > Dasyuromorphia > Myrmecobiidae > Myrmecobius > Myrmecobius fasciatus. The sequence goes on along the minus strand of JAJPUD010003826.1, from coordinate 186,619 downwards.
CTCCCCTTACTTTACATTTAAGATCTTAACCTAGGTAGGGTCTGTAAAATTTAAAAAAATGATAACTTGGTGTATGCCTTTCCTTTGTTGATTATTTTGAATTTACCTTTTCTACATATAGTTTTATGCTTATTTTTTTCTTTACATGTTATCTGCCCCATCAGAGTGTGAGTTACTATCACAAGGTTTTTTTTTTTTTTTTTTAATCCAGCCTTTAAGCACAGTATTTGTCAATTATAGGCTCTTAAATGCTTGTAGACTGACTGTATTGCTTATAATTGATTTCCTTTGTTTTTATTCATTTAAAAATATTCTTCTGAGAAGTTGCCATTGGCAGCTAGGTGTTTTTATGAAATGAGTACTGGGATTGGAGTCAGGAAGATCTGAGCTTAAATCCAATCACAGTCAGTTATTTGCTTTGTAATCCTGGACAAGCTTATATAACCTGTCTTTCTCAGTTTCCTCACCTATAAAATGGCAAGAATTGAACATCCTTTACAGGCTTGTTATGAGAATCAAATGAGAAAAATTTGCAGAGTTTAGCACAGAGCTTGGTACATAGTTGGTGTTAAATAAATGCATCTTCCCCTTTCTCATAGGTTTCATACTATCACCAACAGGTTCATGACATAATAAAAGATTAAGAATCTTTGCTATAAATTGATGTCACTAGCCAAAGTATTTTCCCAGGAGGGATGAAGATAATTACTGGACATATAGGAATGATCCTAATGGTGAAATTCCAGCCAACTTGTAAGGTTGGTTCTGGAGAACTGGAGGGGGTGGGGAAAGAAAGGGGAGGTAAGAAACCTTCCCAGGAATCATAAAAACACACCACATAGGTGACCACCTACACTGCTTATACATAGAGTTGGCTCTGATCCAAACAATAATGTTGTACTTGGGTTTTGACCACAAAAGCTGTCAGAATTGAGTACTTGAGCAGAATTATAGCCCTTACCCCCAGGGTCTTCAAGGCTTATAGAGAAAGCACACATCCCTGGCCAGCCACCAACTTAAGTGTAAATGGGTCAGAAAACAATCCATTAGTGGAGCCGAAGCCTTAGGCAATCAATAGAATGCATGGGCCAATTTCATGTTGGTCTGTTCTGTTGTAGATGAAATTTCCCAAAAAAGCAGCTTTTCTTCTCTTTCCAAGGTAATGTCCACATCTAAGAAGGATATCCCAGCCTTTAGTCGTCCTTTCTGAACAGAATAGATAATCTACAGTTACAGGCAGTACAGGCAAGGATCAGAGGTTTGCTTAGGTACAAAGATCTGTGTGGTCAGAGCTTCTCAAATTAAAAAAAGAAGTCAGGTAAACTGCAGACTTGCAACTTATAGTAAAATTAAGCTGTATACAATAATGAAGTGGTGCTTCCATTTTTAGTGAGAGTGGGATATTCTTCACCACCTTCCTTTCTCTCCTTCCCTTTTACCTCCATCTTTTATTCTTAGGGACAATATTTGGGGAAAAAATTCCTCAGACTACGCCATGGGAAAGCTTGGCAAAATTTCTGCCCCTTGCACACATATCCAGTGAATAAAATAAACTGAACTATGTCTCTGATCATAGGAATGTTTGTTTTAGAGGTTGTAAGGGATATTGGTTAGAATGCTATTCTTAGAGTAAGAATCAGTCAATAAGCATTTATTAAGTGCTTATTATAAAACAGACTTTATGCTAAGTACTAGGGATCCAAGGACTACGAGATCCCTCTGAGATGATCACTTGTTTATTCTAACTTCATTTTTCACACCAAATCCTCCCTTTATAATTTTTCCCATTATTGTCAAGTATACTACTGCTATTCCAGTCACATAGCTCACAACTAGAATTGGGTTATCTAAAAGGCATTAAGAGGTCCTGGGAAAGGAAAGGTCCTTCCTGTAGAAGGATGACTTCATTGTATTTTTAATTAATCAACCAATTTTTTTAATGTTACTTTTTAAAATTTGACTTCTGATTCTCTTTCTCTTTCTAGCCCTTCCTTGTCCACTGAGAAGACAAACATATCAGTTATATGTGAAAAGTCATACAAGTCATGTAAAACATATTTCCACATTCATTGTAGAAGTATGATTTCAGTTGAAGTTTGAAGAAATCCTGGAGGTAGAGATGATGAGGAAGATTATTACAGGAAAGAGGGATAGCTCTTGAAAATGTCCAGAATAAGATGTTAAATTTGAGATGGCGAAGAAGATGCCAAGTCTAGAACTTAAGAGAGAGATTAGTATATGGATCTGAGAATATTTAACATAAAGATGATTATTTAATCCCTGGGAGATGATAAAATTATTAAGATAAATAATAAAGAGGAAAAGAGAAGATGGTCTAGCACAGATCCCTGTAACCCATCCTTGGGAATGAGTAGGACCTATTTTAAAATTCAGCAAAGGTATCTGAGAAGGATCTGTCTTACAAGTTGGAGAAGAAAGTGGATGGAGTACAATTAAAGAAAAGTAGAGAGAAGAGGAGAGTATCAAGGAGAAGAAACTAATTAACAAAAAGGATGAGGATTAAAAAAACCCCAATTGATATGTTGATTAATGATACTCAGGTATTTATCAGTCATGCCCAAGTCTTTGTGACCCCAAATCTTTGCAAAGATCCTGGAGAAATTTACCTTTTCCAGATCATTTTCATAAATACAGTACTGAGGCAAAAGGAGTTAAAGGACTTGTCCAGAATTAGCTCCCTAGTAAGTATCTGAGGCTGGATTTTAACTCAAGGAGATGAGTTTTATTAAACTCAAAGGACTACTGTGAGGTTCTATTGGGATTATATATATATTTATGTATTGTATTTTAAATTAATTAAAAGTATTTTAAATTTAAATTAAATTAACCAAATGTATGTAATATATAAAGTCATTATATATACATATATGTCTATATACATATATAGATATAGATATATGTGTATTGCTTTATATATATGTATATATATATATATATATATCTTGTGAGAATTAAATTAGTATGTAATTGCAAAGAGCTTAGCACAGAGCTTGGTACATAGTTGGTGTGTGTATGTGTATGTGTGTGTATATGTATATATATGCATATATGTAAATTTAAATTTTATTTAATATATACATATATATGCATATACACATATGCACATGTATAAACAAAATACTTCATTTAGTCTGAAAGTTTTTTCAAGATATCCTAAAACTTTTGGTGCTTAAGTGGCTAAAACTGCACCAAGACTTTTGGGACATCCTATATAAGTATCTGATATTATTGGGATGTTCAGGAGAGAACACAGAGATTAGGAAGGAAAGAAATTATGTATGTTCATGAATCAAAATGACAGAACATTATGGTCCAGAATTTATGATTAAAAGTCCCAGGTTGACAAAGAGCTATCAGGTGCTCGAGGCCTTTTAACAATCAAATTGGAACAAGAACATGGAAAAGCTAATCAATTGTGAAGAAGTGGATCACAACTCCTGGAAATAAGTTATTTATTCAATCACAATATGGTCGATTTAAGTGCTTTGTAATATAGGTGGAACCTTTGGAGAAAAGTTGAGCCCTTGCCAGTTGGTTACAGTCAAGCATCAATGATCTCTCCATCCTGCCCTTGAACCTTCCATTCTCTAGGGATTGAGGTCTCAGCTGTCATAATGAGAAGTAATATTCATGTGGGACTGTGGCACCCAGAGTTGTTACCCAGTCTTAACTCAGAAGTTGAACAAGACTTAAGTTGCAGTCAACCAGATGGGGTTAGATTTTTTAAAAAAACAATCTTTCAGGATTGCCATTTGTCTTTCAAAAAATTCTATGGAAGGAACCACTTAAGGCTCATTCCCTAACTAAGTTGTAAGTTGAAATATTTGCAAAACTTGATTGGTCAATAAAAGTATATTCAAAAATATACTTGAATACTATAAATTACCACCAAAAACAAATACACAATCTTCTGTTTGGCTATTACAACCTTTCCCAACTTGCTATCTTTTTTTACCTTTCTGGCTGTCCAACCAGAACTCCCCTTCACACAGTCTGTAATCCAGTGCCCCCTGACCTGCTAGTTTTTCTTCAGACAAAATTGTACATTTCTCATCTGGATGAACTTTCACTGGCTGTATCCCATGTCTGGAATTTTCTCACTCCTTATTCCTGAATCCCTGATTCCTTGAATTCTTCCATGTCTCAGCTAAAATTCTACCTTCTCCAAGAAAATTTTATCCTCCCCTTTATGCTAGTGATTTGTCTTTAAGATTATGCCAAGTTCTTCTGTCTTTATTCTCTTTCTACATAGGTATTTATATTTTATTTCCTCCATTATCTGTGAGCTGCCAAAGGCAGATATTGTTGGTAGTGTTGGTGGTAGTAGTAATGTTATTGCTTTTGTTTGTTTTTTTGCGCTTTTTTTTTTTTTTTTTTGGTGAGGGCTTTCCAATATTTAGCACAATGCCTGGCACAAGCTAAGTTCTTAAATTCTTATTTTCCAGATTATCTTTCACATACTTTTCTCTTGACAGAAATGGCATAATGGAAATCTTGCTACATTTGGACTCAAAATGATGTGGATTAGAGGCCTATCTCAGTTACTTGGTAACTATTCATTCCTATGATTCATAAATATGTATCTAAATTTCAGTTTTTTCAACTGTCAAATGAAAACATAGAGGGCCCTGAATCTAAACTGAGTGATACATGCAAAATGCTTTATGAACCTTAAAACACTCTATCAATGCATGTTTATTATTACTATCTTCCTGGCATCAATATTCCATTGGATTTGGATGCAAATTTTGAGTCTTGTGATCTTTTGCTGTAGTTTACATGTTTGTTTTTATAGTCGTTAAAGATATAATTAAAAGTCAAGCACTTGAAGCTGTCCAGCAATATTTTTTGTACTTGATTCAATTAAGTCATCATCTTCACTCTGTTTACCCCTAAAATAGAACTCTATCCTTACTCAAACTCAAAGCCCAGTCAGCTTTGATAAGCTAATGTTGGCCATGTATTCTTTCCCCACTCTTCCAGAATGTCTCCAGCTCTTCTCTCATTTGAATGTCTCCTCCATTTTCCAGTACTCCAGTTTCCCTGCAGATAGGGTGAGGAAAAGAAAAGTGGAGTCCCTTCTAGGCACAAGGTATAGTGTGAACAATGTTACAGGGATGTTACTTCTCAATTTCTCAATCACTATGAAATATAATCAATTTCACTTGTATTTTCTATATGAAAATGGAAGTGTTGATAAGAAGCATCATTTTTTAATGTTGTCACTGATGATCATCAGTGTCTAAGACCAGTGCCTTAGAGATTACCTAGGTTGTATCAGGATAATAGTGTTTATACACAAATATTGTGGCATCTTGAGGAAAATCCTGGACTAGGAATGAGAAACATTCAAATTCTACCTCAAATACTTACTAACTGAAGATCTTAGAAAGCAAATTATTACCCTTCTCTCAGTATGCTTTTTTTCACTTGTAAAATAGAGACATTTAGCTGACACCTGTTGGGCTGGAAATCAGGAAAAATCATCTCCCTAAATTAAACTATGGTTGCAGACTAGCTGTACAATTCTAGATTAGTCACTTAACCCTGTTTGCCTCAGTTTCGTCTTCTGAATGAACTGGAGAAGGAATTGGCAAATCACTTTAGTATCTTTGCAAGAAAACCCCAAACGAGGTCACAAAGAATTGGACACTACTGAAATGACTCAACAGCAATAGCAATGACAATACCAATAACACTTACCTCGTAGAGTTGTTGTGATGTTGGAGTGGAGTGGAGTGGAGTACATAGAGTTTTTCAAACCTTTAATGTGCTTTACATATCCAAAATCACAGATGTCTGAAGTTACATGGGAAATGGAGTATTATGGGAATTAGAATGATGCTAATCACCATCCTTTTGTAACCTAACTTTGAAAATAGTCTCATAGTATTGTAGTGACTTCTGGAAGCTGCTTCCCTATGGCTGACATTGTGATGAGCTTCCCTATATCTATCTTGGTCCTTCATGACCAGAAATACTGTCTATCACCATTTCAACATCAGAAAATTTGCATACTTTATTAGAACATTGGTAGGTTGCAGTGCCTTTGAAAAGCCATGTTTATAGATAAATTACAATGAGAGATGGGCCCTACTTAAGTAGGGCCAACAGAGCATAAAGATAGTAGGTTGTACAAGACTCAGCATGACAACTATTAACAATATTACTTAGATGAGATGACATATACAATTCTTGGAAATAAACTCAGACTCATGGTCTAATATCCATTTTTAGAAGAATTCATATCAAGACAAAATAAACCAAATAAAAGCATTAAAATAGTATGCATCAATCTTGGTTGCCTTGGCACACTCAGCTCCTACATTCCTCTCTTTGGGTGTAAATGACTCTCTTTATCACAAGATCATTGGAACTGGTTTGAATCATCTAATTGTTAAAGAGAGCCACATCCATCAGAATTGATCATCATATAATCTTCTTGTTGCCATGTACGATGATCTCCTGGTTCTGCTCATTGCACTTAGCATTAGTTCATGTAAGGCTCTCCAGGCCTCTCTGAAATCATCCTTCTTGTCATTCTTACAGAACAATATTATTCCATGACATTCATATACCATAACTTATTCAGCTACTCTCCAATTGATGGGCATCTCTTTAGTTTTCAGTTTCTTGCCAATACAAGAAAGTCTGCCACAAACATTTTTGCACATGTGGGTCCCTTTCCCTCCTTTAAAATCTCTTTGGGATATAAGCCCAGTAGAAACACTGCTGAATCAAAGGGTTTGCACAATTTGATAACTCTTTGGGCATAGTTCCAAATTGCTCTCCAGAATGGTTGGCTCTGTTCACAATTCCACTAATAATGTATTAGTGTCCCAGTTAATTTTCCCTAATTTTTGTTTTTGGCTCTTGCTGATTTAGATATCAGCATCATATTTGTGTCATAAAATGAATTTGGTAGAACCCCATCTCCTAAACTTCAAATAATTTAGATAGTTTGGGGATTAATTGGTCGTTAAAGAGTTGGTAGAATTCACTTGTTTTCTTCATCTCTTTTAATTAGATCTATTTTTGCTTTTTCTTTGTCTGAAGTCATGTTTCCTATTTCTACTTTTTATTTTTACTTCAGCTGATACATAATATATCCTGTTCTAATTTATTTTTTACTTTATTCAGTGTGTCTCTGTGCTTCAAATGTGTTTCTTGTAAACAACTTATTGTAAGAATCTATTTTTTAATCCAATTTGCTATTCATTTCTATTTTATGGAATTTAATTCTATTCACATTCTATTTATACTTTTCTCTCTTCTTTCACCTCTCTTTTTTACCAGTATTTTGTTCCTGAGCATTATTTCTTCCACTCTACCCTCCCTTCTGTAACTACCCCCCATAACTTTCCATTTCTTTCCCCTTTCCTTTCCTATTTCAGTGTATGATAACTTTTTCTATGCAACTGAGTCTATATATTATTCCCTCTTTGAGCCAAATTCTATCTCAATAAGATTCAAACAATGATCATGCACCTCTTTCTCTCTATTGTAATAATTCTTTTGTTCCACTTCATGTGATGCAATTTAGCATAATTTGGCTCTCCTTTTCTTCTTCTCCCAGAATAACCCTTATTTTTCACCTCTTATTTTTTATCATCATATCAAAGTCAACTTATATTCACATATTCTGTCTATTTTTATTCCTTCTGACTGCTCTAATACAAATACAGTTCCCAAGAGTTACAATGTCATCTACCTGTATAGGAATACAACCAGTCTAATCTTATTGAGTAACATATTATTTTCTATTTACTTTTGTTTTTGTTTTTTTTTTTTTTGCTTTTTTGCTGAGGCAATTGGGGTGAAGTGACTTGCCCAGGGTCACACAGCTGTTACGTGTCTGAGACCAGATTTGAACTCAGGTCTTCCTGACTTCAGGGCTGGTGCTCTATCCACTGCACCACCTAGCTGCCCCTCTATTTACTTTTTATACTTCACTTGTGTCTTGCATTTGAAGATTACATTTTCTGCTTAGTTCTGTTCTTTTCATCAGGAAAGTCTGAATGTTCCTTATTTCATTGAATGTCCATCTTTCCCTCTGAAAAATTATGCTCAATTGTTTTTTTTCAATCAATTTTTGTGGTTCCTTTTTCAAGCCATTGACTCTTTTCCCCCTGTAACTCTCCCCCATACCTCTTGTTTCTTTCCTTAATTTTTCTTCCAACTCTCTTACTTAATTTTTAAAATATTTTTTGAATACTTCCAAAAGGACTTTTTGAGGCTTGAGACCAATTCATATGCCTCTTTGAGACTTCACATGTATGCATTTTGACATCATTCTCTTCTTCTAATTTTGTATTTTGATCTTTCATGTAACCATAATAACTTTCTGTAGTCTGGGCTTTTTTGTGTGTGTTTTGCTCACTTTTTTTCAAGTTGATCTATGTTCCTGGGTCACAGAGAGCACTGAACCAAGACTCTTGTGCTGTAGGCAAGGGATCTGGTTAATGGCTTTCTGCCTTGGTGTCTCAGGTGCTTGTGGCTCACTCACTGCGTTGGGATGGCTTAGTCTAAATGTACCTTTTTTATCAGGATTCTGCTCTGGGCCTGACGGCCACATAGCTGACCAACTGTGTCACTAGCTTGCTGAATCAGGATTGAGGACCCTGGATTGCTGATCCATGCTGTGTCTATGAACTTCCTGGTAGCTTGCCTGGATACTGCCTGTGCCAGTCTGTGTTCCACTTTTACCCAAGTAAGAATGATCTTTTCTGAAATCTTTCTAAGTTATCTTAAGCTGGAAAAATTGTTTCATTCCATCTTTTCATAGCTTCTATCACTCTAGAATCTGCTTAAGAGCTTGATTTAAAGTTGTTTCCAAGGGAAACTGGAAAGAGGTCAGGCAATTTCCTGGCTTTTTTCTGCCATCTTGGTTGCACCTCATCTGCCATCTTCCATGACATTCATTTAAGAAAAATTTGCTGATTGCTTGATCAACTGATTGCTTGATAAAGGAAGATCTCTGGGTATTCATTGTTTTTCTTTTTCATACTATGACTTATAATAAATTTCTCCTCATACTTAGGCTGGGTAAGCCCTGGAAAAAACTTGAGTTTTATATTTGTGACAGGAATAGAAAGTTTCTGGTTGAATATACAACTCTTGAGTATATAATTCTTTTTTACTTTTTCTGATAATGGTACCTCCTTCATCTGACCCTCTAGTTCTAAGATGTGGATCTATTTAAATTAGTAGATTATATATCTAAGCTTTGGAGTTGAAGTCCTTGAAAATATTCTGTGATGACACGTTGCAATCTCAACAACTTTAACTCAACCTTTCATTTTTTTCCAGAAGACACAATAAATCATGTTTCACACAATTCAATGGGCCATTAGATTTTAACTGAGGTTGCTTAAACTTTCTAGTATTTTGCTTTCTAAGAACATTTAAAAGGACAAAAAGTATGTATTCTAAATTATTACTGAAAAACAATCAATTTATACTTATTGTTTTCTTTTTAACTTAAAAAAACTTAGGCATACCAATCATCAGCAATTATAGACTTCACAAGTTACAACGAGCAAAAGAGAGAATTACACAATAAATTTGCTGCTTGCATATACAGTAATTTCCCCCCATTCTACTATGTTCTGGAAATGCTTGTTTTATTTCTCAAGTTCAGAATAAAATAAATTTGAAATGAAAACTATATTCCTATGTGCATTTTTAATGAAATATTTTCACTAGCAGTCAGTCAATAGATATTTTAATAGATTATTATTAAGCACTGGCAACAATAAGAAAGGCAAAAGCACAATCCCCACACTCAAAGTGTTCATATTGTATTGTGGGAGATAACAAAAAAAAGTTTATACCTATACAAGACATATAGATATAAGATAATCTCAAATTATGTCTAGTTCTCTTCTATACCTTTTCTCTCTGCCATTAAAAAAAGTATCTTAAAGATGCTTTTTTTCAGTTTTTCATTATTCACTAATCTATTTCCCACACTCTCCTTTGACCAGAAGCCCTTGTTGCAAATGTGTATAGTCAAGCAAATCAAATAAACCCATTCAAATAAATCCATTGATTGGCTCTGAGCGTGCCCATCTCACTCTTTATCATTGTTCCATCTCCTATCTATTGATAAGTAAAAACATGTTTTAATCATCAGATTTTTAAAATTATGATGGCCTGTTATTTCTTTACAGACTTCTTATGGTTCTCAAAGTTAGTTTCCACCATATTATTATTGTACTCATCAGAAAAGGAAAAAAATATGTTTGTCTAGTTCTGCTTGTTTTCTGTATCAGTTCCTATGTGTCTTTCCACATTTGTGGATTTTTTATATGTTGAAAGTAAAGAGTGCTAAGTATTATTAGAAGATATTAAGAAAAGACACATACTTTATGGAATTCTAATAATTAAACGCACCTTGAAAATACTTTCAGAATTAGTGCTACGGATGAAGATTATGATGAGTGTGTTTGCATCTCAGTGGCTTCCCATGAAGTGTTCCCTGTTCCCCCCTCACTTTCCATGTCACATAAGAATTTTTACATACCCTTCAACAAAACAGCTCGAAATTGGGCCAGTCCCTATATTTTTAATAAGCCACAGCCTTCTTGTGTCAAGGCCACAGCTCAAGAGGCATGACATGTAGCAAATGTTGGGTCTCTGGTGACTGCTTTGTATCCAAGACCCAAAAGACTTTTTGAAGACTTTAATAAAGTAAGTCTCATTGCACCATGGCTGATTGAGACTGCTTGCATTAACCCCTGCCCTGCAGTATATTATAAACATTCATCTTTTGATTTCAGTTCCTCTTTTCATGCTTTTTTATGTTAATTGCTTTTAAACCGGCCATTTCCCCCCTATCTTTTATGAATACTTTAGGTTTCCTTTCCAGCTAGTAAATATGGATGCAGGAGAATGACCAGGTAGTGAAGAGGGTCCAAAGGAGGTAAGTTCTTAAAACCTGCCTTCCTGGATAATTTTCCTTTAGATTTCTTTTTAGAAATCTTTTCACATATCTTCATTCTGACATTTTGTATTCATTCTGTTATGATTGATTGTTCATTCTGATCTCTTTTTGAAAATGTTCTTATGGGATCATGACATCAGAGGAAAAAAGATCTATACTCTGTTCAGAGTCCCATAGGAATGCTAGAAAAATCCCCTTCCACCCCTCTCAAAAATTGGAAGAGACAGGAAAAGGGAGCAGTTATTATTAATTTTGTTTTTTTTAAATATAAAAAAATTGACAAATATATTTCAATATCATTTATTTTCTTTGTAATCCTATGTATTTTGTGTTTTTACATTTAAATACCTTATTCTGAGAATAGGTCCATAGGCTTCACTGAGGTGCCAAAGTTTCACACACATACACACACCCATATTAATTTCAGTAGAAGGATATTACCTGTAAAAGACAGTTTGCACTCAAAACAATTATTTATTTAATCATTGTTATTGTTATTATTATTGCTGCCAAACATTTTCCCAATATTTGAATTTTCTCCTGGTGGATAGCTGATAAGCCTTGGATACAAAAAAAAAAAAAAAAAAACAGGTATTAGAATCTTGCTTCTGACATTTTGAATTATGTGGTCCTAGATTTTTGAGCTGGAAGGGGCCTTAGTGGTCATCTAATTCAACTCGTTAATTTTCTTGATGAAGAAACTGAGGCCTCCAGAGAGAGATTCAATGACCTACTTAAGGCTATATAAGTAGCAAGTAGCAGAGCCAAGATTAGAACACGGAATTTGTTATTCTTTCCACAATACTGGAAAAACCACATAAACTTTCTAGGTTTCAGATTTCCTATCAGTGAAATAAGGACAATAATTCCTGTATATCCTCCTTATAGAATTATAGATGGAATAATAGAATTAAGAATTAAGAAGTCTTTAGTAATCAAATCAATCAACAAAAAATTATCTACTACTATATGCCAAACATTTTATTGAGAAGCAAATTTCAGGGATCTTTAGTCTCATTCATTTCTTTTTTTTTTTTTCCCCAAACTTCTTTTGTAATTTTAAGAAAAAAAAAATGTTTCTCTTTTATTTACAATTTACCCCCATTAAGCCACAGTTTATTCCAATGCTTACTGTAATAGCTGGCATTTGTTAGGCACTTAATAAGTGCTTGTTGATTATCAATTGCCTATTTCCAGAATTTCACTTACTGTTTTTACAGATTTACATATTCTCATAGTATAGAAAATACACAGTAATTACCATAAGTAGAAATTCTGTAATTTCAAGTAACAAAATCCATCCCATCACTGTTTTGTGTAACCTATATACTCTTATCAGAATTTTTGATATCACTGAATAGTAATAGCTGACATTTAGTTGACATTTATACAACAAAAAAATTTTGCACAGTGCTTTCTCTGTTAGTTAATTCATTTGAGTCTCACAACAACTATGAGATAGCTATCAGATTTGTGATACTTTTTTTTATATATAAATGAAAAAATAAAAGTTTAGGTGGCATTAAATAGCTTGCCCTAAGATCACAAACCTGGACTCTAAGTATTGTACTTTACATCATACCATAATGCTTCAACACCCACACCTATCATCTTGTTCTAATGCTCCATTTTGCCTGTCTTTGATGCTTTTCTGCAATTCAATGATAGAACATTGCTTTACCTTGTAAAGTTGTCTTGTCTTTGCTGTGTACATGGAGATTTTTTTTTCTTTTCCTATTTTTTATTTGTTTAAAATATTTTGAAAAGAAAAAAGTAGTCTTCAATTCCTCTGAAATGTTACTTAAGATAGGTAAAAATAAGGATTAACCATATGTCAGAAGAATGATGAGCTCATCTCAGTGGGCACGGTCAGGTCATGAGTTGCTGGGGGCAATTTTTGGAGCATTTTCAAAGTCTCTTGTCTACTACAAATGTGTTTTATATATGGGATCCTATTTCTGGATATTAACTCCATTTTTCACAAAAACTAGGGGATGGAAAGGCTTAGTTTGCATAATGATAATTTGTATTATTTGAGGCAAAGGGAGGTATTTCTTCTTCAGGGAACCTCAAAAACTACAATTTTAAACCATTACAACTTCAGTAGCTTAAAACTACACTAAGATTTTTAGAATATGCTATATAATGTGATTTTTTTCTTTTGTTTTATTTTCTTTCTCCTTTCTCTTTAGATATTTTGATTATTTTTATAAGCATTGGAAGAGTTCTTATATCTCAAGAATTAATACATTTTCAGAATCTTTCAATCTCTGACCTACCTTTCCTCTCTTCACATTTCTATTTATTTGTCTCTTTATGTTTATCCATCATTTTATCTGTGTATGTATCTCTACATAAACACACACACACACACACACACACACATATCCTAGAGTAAGATGCTCAAACATATAAGACTGGACCTGGTATCAGGAAAGCCAAAGTCTTAAATTTAACTCTAGTCTCAGATGCCAAGCAATTTTGTGACCCAAGTTAAGTCACTAAGTTTTTGTGTACTTCAGTTTCCTCATTTGTAAAATGGAGATAATAATAATACCTACCCTCTAGGCTTCCTGTGCCTTCATAAATCTTAAAGCCCTATATGAATGCTACCTATTATATATGCATACACATATAATGTACATATACAAGTATGCATTTATGGACATAGATGTATGTAATCCACATATAGCTACATCTATATCTCTATTTCATTGATCTATTTATTTATGCACACATATTTATATACATAAGGATTTACCACTTGGTTACCATTCTCTTGAGAGTGAGCTTCTCAAAAAATGAGATTAGCACTTGGAAACTGACACTGATTAATTCATTAAGACTCTACTTAATTTTTTTTTTTTTTTTTTTAGCTTGGTTGGAGTTTCCCAACTTTGGGCTCCATTTACAAACTTGTGGTCACCTCTACATCATGATAAACCATTGAAGTAAGACTCTAGTGAAAGACAGATCAACCAAAATATAATATTTGCCTAATGATTCAGCAGCATCTTATATTTTTAAAAACATAATTTAAATCATTTTGCAGTTTGCATGCATGCATGTGTACATACATTCACAAACACACACAAAATTTTTAGCACTCTGTTTCCCTGAGTCTCTTTCTTTATGACTGCTACCTCAACCAGTGTCTCAAAAATCACAATCAGTGGCAAGGAAGAACATGTGAAAAGTCCAAACCAAATCCCATGTATTCTATTCCTCTTGACTCTACTCTCCTTCCTACCAAACAAGAAACCAACACATATTTTATTTAGTTACAATTCCATGATAATCTACTTTGGGCTCTGCAGACAGAAATCCATTTATTAAAGAGAATAAGGAGAGGAGTTACTATTATCTCCAAGTCAAGGCAAAAAGCATTTATTAAGTTCCAACCTTATCCCAGGAACAGTGCTAAGCACTGGGGATACAAAGAAAGGTAAGAGGCTGTCCCTAGAACTCTCAAGGAACTAATAGTTTAATGAGGGGCTGAACTTATGTGAAAATGTTATATACATGGTAAATTGGAGAAAGTAAACAAAGGGAAGGCTCTAGGATGAGAATCAAGAAAAATTCCTTATAGTAAGTACTAAATTAATCAGTAATTTAAGAAGCAAATTAAGCCTGGAGATAAAGATGAGGAGGAAGAACTTTGCAAGCAAGGTAGATAGCCAATGAAAATTAAGGTGGGTTATCTTGTGCAAGCAGAGAGAGAGACTAATTTTATTTTCTTATATTTTATTACCCTTTACATAAAGTGTGGGGAAAAAAAAAACTAGAAAGTTAGAAAGAGGACAGGTTATGAAGAGCTTTAAAAGCTAAATGTACAATGTTATATTTGATTGCAGAGTTGATAGGGAGTCATTAAAGTTTACTGAAATGGAGTCCACCACGGTCACACATTTCTTTTAAGAAGAACATTAAGATGACTGAATGGATTATGGATTTAATTGAGAAAGTTTTGAGTTAGACCTACTAAAAAGTTGTTGCAATACTTGAGGCATGAAATAATTACAGCAAGCATTGGGCTGGTGATAATTTCAAAGGAGAGAAAGTAGAATATAGCAGAGATATTGTAAAGGTGAAATGAGAAATTTTACAAAGGTAGAATTGATAGAATTTGCAATAGATTGAATATATAAGAAGGATATAGAAGGATATATTTTGAGTATAAAGGAATAGGAAGATGGTGGTATTCTTGATAGGAACAGGGAAATTGATTAACAATACTGATAATAGTAATAAAAATAATACAGATAGGCAGCTAAATGACTCAGTGGATAGAGGGCCAACCTTAGGGTCAGAAAGAGATTCTTGAGTTCAAATCTCAGCCATTTACTAGTTTATGTGGCTCTGATCAAATTATTCAACCCTGTTTGCCTCAGTTTCTTCATCTGTAGAATGAGTTTGAAAAGAAAATGACACACCATTATAGTAACTTTGCCAAGAAAATAAAAATGGAGTTAGAAAGAATCAGACATATCCAGCTAGCTAGCTGGATAACATTTGAGCAAAGGGAGGGGAGAAAGAATTCTGTTTTGAACATGTTGAGTTTAGGATGTCTACTGAACATCTAATTAGAAATGTCTAATAATTGGAAATGTATAGCAATTAACTGTTGATTGACACAAAAGATCTCTTCCTATTTGTGAAGGTAACTATACTCTTTACCCAGTTTGCAGAGCTTTGCAGAAGAGAGTGAACATAGGCTGAAAACTAAGAAATATGACAAAAATGCATTAATTGCTAAATTATAACTTAACTTCTACAAAACTTATTACAATAATTCTAGCATTAAATGAAAGAGAAGAAAGGAAGAAGGGATGTAGAAAATATAGAAGAAATAGACAGCCCTATCTCCACCCTATCTCACATGGTATCAATTATTAGTAAGCAAACAAATCCTTCCTATTCGGATTTTTCCAATCTCCTGGAAGATAGAGCTGACATCCAGAAACATGTTCCCACATTGGATGTAGACAATAGGCTTCCTAGCAGTCTAAATATTTGGAAGTAGCACTGGCCCTTAGATGTGGGACTTTAGATGTGGGGTTACAGAAAGACTGTCTGGAATCAACTATGTGATGAACAAGGGCAGAAAGAGGAACAGGCACAATGACTCATCCATCAGCAAATAATTAGCAAATTCTTTCAGTTCCCATTCTCTGGAGTTCAGCTAACTTCCCCTCATTTATTGATTGTATTCCTCCAAGTTTTTACTGGCCTAGTTCCTTTGAGATTTTTTTTTTTAATCCCTAACTCAGTACTGCTATTACTTTAAAAAAATCAAATTATGTTTGGACTTAAGAAAACAATAGTTACCAAATGAATTTTTCCCATAAGGAGTACATCTCCACTCCTCAGCCTAACCATTTCTCCCCTCCCTATTCCCCAAAGCAACAACTGGGGCTGCCTGCTGCAGAGAAACAAGCCAGCCTAGCCCACCATAGCTGGGGTCCTCCTTTCTTGACTCACCTTCTGAGAGGAACCCTGACATTTATTTATGCTCTCCCCACACACATATCATCCAAGTTTTCTTGGGGATGGAGGGATAGATGAGGAGCCAGAAGCTATGTCACATCTTCTGCCACCCAGGATTTTGGCTGCTGCTTAAGGCTCAGGGCTGCCAGAAGTCCTGGATCCTCCATGGACTCAGGTTCCTGCTACTTATGCCACCTTAGTTTCTCCTGCTCCTGCTGCTTCTTTTCTTGAAGAGCACATTTGTGATCTGTGTTCCTTCTAGTGTAATTGTTTTGGAAGCCAGGGGACTATACACTGTATACACATTTTTGGAGGAACTGCCCTGTCACCTGTCTACCATATTTCATAACTAGCAAGCATGGACTTCAATCTCATAGTCCTGTGTACTGCCATCTTCACCTTTGCTGGAGAGGAGCTGTCTATGATAGAGGACAATAGCAACAGTAATGGGAGCTGGCCACTCTCACATCCCTGCCGCTCAACCAAGAAAATAACTCAAAGCACGAAGTGCCTAGAAAGCATCAAGTGCTGAAACAATATTTTTCTCATCAAAATGCATTGAATGTCAAATTCAACCAGTTTCAAAGCAGACGACAGCCTAGGTATCACACGAGAATGATTCTTTCCTGAATATGGGACTGAAGTGAATAAGAACTCTAGGAATCACAAAGTCTTAGAGCCAAAAGGGAACTCAGAAGCAATCTAATGCAGCTTGATAAAGAACCGTGGTCTGTAGCATGTCCAGAAAGTGGTCATACAGTAAAGAATGGACTCCTACCTCTAGAAAGAGTCCATATTTTTACATGTTCCTTATTGTACCTCCTTGTTTACCCAGCATTGATTTAATAACTATATGCAAAGGAATACATTGGTGCTAAAGCTATAGAAGACAAAATTAATGAAGACCCTGTCCTCAAGAAGCTTACATTCTCCTAAGAGGATATAAAATGTCCTTAGATAAGAAAATACAAAAAATTCCCAGAATGGAACACTAAACATTTGGGGATCAGGAATTTCAAGATACCCAGGCAAGGAAGGAAGATAATGCTGACACTGGGCTGAGTCTATAAAAAGGTATACAGATAAGAGATACTGGAGTCTGTGTGGTTGGAATAGAGAATGAAGTTGAGATAAGAGACATAATGGCCAACAACTAACTGGAAAGGTACATAAAGGTAGGTTAGGATCACTTTAAATGGCAGTAGAGGAGTCTGTGTTACCCTGAAGGCTTCTAGCCAAATTCCTCCAAAATAATTCACTACCATAAGTTCTTAGCTGGTGACTTTAGAAGGGCTATGAAGGAGAAGTCTGGGATACTATACTAGAGACTATTCTAGGTTCCAAATGGAGTTAGGATACCTAGGAAGTGGGACAGACCCTCTCCAGTAAAGATTGGGGAAGTTTCTTATTTAAGTCTATCAAGACCTGGCTTGGAGGAATGGGAGTGAGAAGCTTGGATCTTTACTCTAGTTCTGATTCATGCTACTGAGAGAAGAGAAGACTACTTGGGGACATGGTTAATATTCAGATTCCTTCCTGGTAAGAAAAGGGTCTTTTGGGGGATAGCTGCTAATTTACTTTGTCAAGGTGATTCATCTTCTTTGTAAGTTTTGAAGCTTCCCAGGTTGCTGTTGTTATTACTATTGTTGTTGTTTATTTTGTTTTATTTAATTTGATGAGAAGT
The DNA here is from genome assembly GCA_023553655.1 of Myrmecobius fasciatus. NCBI lineage: Eukaryota > Metazoa > Chordata > Mammalia > Dasyuromorphia > Myrmecobiidae > Myrmecobius > Myrmecobius fasciatus. The sequence continues at coordinate 168,482 of JAJPUD010003826.1, read as the reverse complement.
TTCTGGGTTAGAAGGTTAATGCTTCCAAGGAAAAAAACTAGATTAGATAGGAAGCCCAGCACCATACAGCACTTGACTGAAAGGGTGACTCCAATAAGCTTGGCTTACTTTAAGGGCAAATCCAACAAGAAGGGACATTAGAGTAAGGAGAGGAGGAAATGGATCAGGTCCCCAGATAGAATCATATGTCTTAAATGGGTAAAGCAATGGATATTAATAAGGTTCTTTTCTTTTATTCTTTTTTAAATAGCTTTTTGTTTTTCCAAATACATAACAAAGATAGTTTTCAACATTCACCTTTGCAAAACATTGTGTTCTAAATTCTACCTCCCTCTCCCCTTTCCCTAGACAGCAAAGCAATCCCGTGTAGCCTAAATTTGTAAACATATAAACATTTAAATATATTTTCATATCTATCAATCTGCTCAAGAAAAATCAGATCAAAGGGGAAAAAAATGAGAGAGAAAAAAGCAAACAAATAGCAACAATGGTGAAAGTAATATGCTTTGATCCACATTCAATCTCCACAGTTCTCTCCTTGGATGTGGATAGCTCTTTCCATCACAAGACTATTGAAATTGCCTTGAATCTTACAGGTTTCTTTTCTGACCAAGTAGGACCAGGCATCAGAGGAAGGGAATGAGGAACTTGAACCTGGTGCACAGGTTAAGATTTGGGGTCAGTTGCAATTCATTTTGGGGTCTTGTGGGGAAGTACAGTGTAAGAATACTGGAAGATTATGAAGGGGAAATGTTGGAAGGGCTTTAAAGGCTAAACGGGATTTTACATTTAGTCTTGTAGGCTGACCTGGGTGATTCAGTGGATTGATTACAGGGTTCCTTACAGAGAATTGTGTTGTCTTTCATTTTTAAAGAGGCACTGGCAGTGACATCACAGTCATTGATTTCTTGATTCTTATATGAATTGGATTTAAGAGAGGCAGAATCACATGAAGTTGTCAGCCTCATTCTTTTCCACAGTTATCAGAGTCCAGTAGCAAGAAAAAGTCTTCAGCCACCTTCATAGCCATTCCAAGGAGGAAGTCTTTACATGGTTGGGGTCTTAGCCCACTAACTCACCTATAGGTTTGTGGTCTATCAGTTACTTTTATCCTCAAACTGGTCTAACCAGTCTGTTATAAGGTTTTTATCATAATGTGGCTACTGCATGTCAAATTATCATTTTGTTCAATCACTAACATTCTCTACATGGGGAAAAGTGTAGTATTTTCTCCTCTTAAAAAACAAAAACAAACAAACCAAAAAAACCCTTTAGCTACAGCTGCATTTCACTTTTGAAGTAGTCTCACTCATCATTGCTATCTATTTGATATAGGGTGGACAGTGGTGATTGGGGAAAGATGTAAACTAGGCGATAGTGGGGGTGGGTGATAGGACTCTGTCTAGTTGCTGCCCCAGTGTGATTTTCTGAAGTTCCAATAGCACAAAAGTAGACATTTTTCAGGGAATCTGTTGCACATGTTACTGAAGTAGGGATTCTAAAATCAGGGCCTTCTGCTCTTGGGTCTAAGATCTGGGTGGGGGGGGGCATAAGGGGGAGGGTAAATGGTAGATGAGTCATCAAGAGGTCAGAGTCCTGTGTTATGGATTTAGTTCTCAAAAATCTACAAGGATAATCCTAAATCTACTAGAAGTTTTTACCTCATTAATGAGGTCAGATAAAACTGAGAATAAATAAAATCCAAACAGAATGAAAGGGTTGAATTAGAAGATGACCTTTAAGGTCTCTTGCAGCTTTGAATCTATGATCCTATGAGAAGAATAGAGGATCAAAGCCAATAGAGGCCCTGAGGTCATTAACAGGAAGGTGTGAAGTAGATATGGCCAGACAAGGTCAACAGAGCAGGGGCAAGCCATGCAGGCCATCTAATGGGGATCAGGGAGAGGCCCAGGGAGCTGACACAGCAGGCCCAGCCATTTGTTCACTTGAGGGGTTCCAACCTCTGCTGGTCTTTATTTGTGTCTGCCCTTGCCCTAAGGCACAGCTGCCTGAGCTCTGCTCTTGTCTGAGAACTTGATTATTCTGCAAATTCTACTCCATTTTACTGAAAAATGTCATCTTCAAAGTGCTTACAGCTCCCAGACATAACTTATGTTCATATCAAAAGGAGTTAATAGGATTCAGAATGGAAAAGGGAAAGGGAAAGACTCTGAAGCAAAGATAAAGCCAAGGAGGAAGGGAAGGATCAGTACCATGCATTATGGACAAACTTCTTTCCTCCAACATAAATCACAATAGTTACAAAAGTTTGCACTTGGCTCTCCTATAGCTATTACTTATTAGCTAACTTTCATTTTCTTAATTTAAGTTTTTCACTTAAAAAGCAATGAAAAATACAGGAAAGGTTTTGAAAATAGCTCTTTTTGGGTGATTATTTGTTTCTCAAAGCAGTAGAGTTGGGAAAGAAAAAATCTATATTTTTGTTTCACTGAATTAGAATCGCAGAAATAAAATGCACTTAAGAAACAAGTGGGTCCTGATTTTGAATTCCCCACAGATGTCAAACTCACTGTCAAGCAAGCCTGAAGTACAAAACTCCTGAACCAGGTTAAAATGTAACTGGGATATATTTAACAAAATAACTAAATACTCAATATACAAATATAAATATACAAACTAACTAAAAGTACAGTACAAAATAGATAAAGTTAACTTGTGGTTTTCTAAATCAAAAATATGGGTTTCCAGGAGTTTTTGAGTTTAAACTAACTTATTTAACTCCAACAAAAGGCTATCTTCAATAAAGGGGAACTTTGTACTTGTAGAGGCTAGTCACCCCAGTTTTAGAAAATCCTAATTTTTTTTTTTTTGGAAGTTTGTTTTTACTGTGAACTAAAATCTACTTCCCATTTCTGCTCCCAGGAGCCAAACAACAAACCTAGCATACCCTTTGAATAGTTGAGAACAGGAATCATATGACTTTAAATCCTGGTCTCCCTTCTTTGAGAGCATTTCATTTCATTTCTTTCTGTTTTAAAAATAAATTTTATTGTTACATTTCATGCCATAAGCCTTAAAACCCATTACTATAAGATGCTTTCTTCTTCAATGGAAATTGATTTACTTAATGCCCCAGACCTGCTTGAGGGTCAGAATTGCTGAGAGCTGGGGAGATGAGGGACATTTGATCTTCTAGCTTCCCATATTGAGAAAGAAGACATATCCAAAGACTCCTTAAATCTTTGAAGGAAGAAAAACTCTGAGAAGAAATTAACAAGATAGAGAAACTAGCACTTTGATCAATGTCTTTATTCCCAGTTATCTTCATTAGGGAATTTTACTTTGGGTGGGATCTTGGACTTTCTCTTAACTAAGCTGAAATCTTACTCTGAATGAGAGAGTTCATTCACATGACATTGTCTGGAACATATTCATATTCATATATGCATACACATGCACACAAGACAGTTAGATGGCCTGAGTTTAAATCTGCTTTTAAGCCCTTACTAGTTGTGTGACTCTGGGAAGTCACTTAATCTTTGTCTCAATCCACTTGAGGAGAAATGGCAAACTACTCTAGTATCTTTGCCAAGAAAACCTTGTGGACAATATGGTCCACAGAGTCACAGACATGGCTGAACAGCAATACACACACACACACACACACACAATTTTTGTTTAGCTATTAATGAGAATAAATGGATTTCTTTGCTCTTTTCTATGTGTGCAACTTGAATTTGCTGAAAGGGGAGTCAAGCCTTGAGTATATAACTTGGGACCCTCCTTCTCCAAGAAGGAATAGTGTTCAAGAGTATGGCTTAAATCTAGCAATTACTTTTACAGTAAAGTAAAGACTAATAAATATTTAAGGGACCGATTAGATGTAATTCTAACCTGGTTAACCCCCCCCCCCCCCAATTCTGAGAAGAGCAGAGTTTCTAGCCTCTGGTCTCAACTTCCTACTATTTCTCCTGGCAAGAATCAGTTTTCCTTAGAGAAGAGTTGGGAGTAAAGTCTTGAAATATCCATCCTTGCCTCTCTGTAAACCTCATCTAGAAAGACCTATGTGGACATACACATCCCATATGGACAATAATAAAATATAACTACTTACATATGCTACCCCAAAATTATCTAGATTTTCTCTTGAATCTTTTCATATTCCCCCCTCTTACAAAGCCATCCTTTATAAAACTTTTTTTTAAAGAGGTAGAGAAACAAATAAGCAAAATCATATAGTACCTCAAAAAAATCTGACATTACATTCAGTGTCATATATCTGTGTATTCACGTGTCTGCAAATGTGTGGAAGGCAATATCTTAAGGTATACAATTTTGTCAATAATCTCCACAAAAAATTATATTTAACTGAAAATGATACTCCATATTTGCTGTAAGTACTAAGTATAGCAGGAAAGCCAGCTGTCATTGCTCTGAAGTTCATGTCTTTTATTAATATATCTTAAGATAGTTTTTTTTTTTTACCTCAGAGTATCACACTTGTTTCCTATTGAATTTGAAGTCAACTCAGTCATTCAAAGCTTTTTCATTTGAACTATTGCTTAGTCACACTTCCTCAATCCTATACTGAAACAGTTGATTTTTTGAACCTATGTGAAGAACTTTACATTTATCTTTATTACATTTAATCATATTAGTCAGACTTGTATTGTGCCCCTCTTTGGATCCTGATTCACACTATCTAACTTTGTCATGTTCATATTTGTAAGCATGGCATTTTTACTTTCATCCAACTTACTGATAAAACTATTTGGCAGATCATATTCCTGGAGCATGCTACAATTCATTATAATTCAAGTAGTACTCCAATGATGACCTTCTGTCCCAGGTTTCAATGGCCTGCATGCTGGCCATTATGCAGCATGATGTTGCAGTCACAAAAGCTAATGCATTCTTGGGCAGCATTAAGTGGACTATTGTTTCCAAAAATAGAGAGGTGATCATCACACTAAAACCTATACTTTTAGGACTCTTTCTGAACCCATCTGGAGTTTTGTGTTTAGTTCTTGAAACCACAATTTAAATGGACAAGGAAAACTTGGAGAATGTCCAGAGGAGGGCAAGTAGACCATAGTTCATAACATATCAGTAGAAAGTATTGACAATACAATAGTTTTGTTCTGCCTTTTTGTTTTGTTTGGTTGATTGGGAATGTTGCTGTTTGTATTGAAAAAAGAGAAGACTCAGATGGGGCATGATTGATGTGTACAAGTATTTGAAAATCTGACATATGGACAAGGATTAGACTTGTTCTGTTTGGAGAAAAGGATGTAATATGAGTGAAGCAAACTTAGGTTGTCTGTCAGAAAAATCTTTCTAATAATTAGAGCTGATCAAGAGTGAAATTGCTTTCTTCAAGAGGTGCTGGGTTCCCTCTCACTGGAGAACATCAAGAAGATGAATGGTCACTTTTTGTTTACCTTATAGTTGGAATTCCTGTTTTTGTACTCAAAGACTGATGGAGACCAACTCTAAAAATCCGTGTTTCTTAGATCATTAATTACCTCTCTTTGCTACCATGTTCAACATGTGTTGAAAAAAAAAAAAAGTTAGTGAGTTCCTGGTACAGTCACACCTGTCCTTCTTTTTCTTTCTTATCCAAATCATTTCTATTTGTCTTTTCAGAATTTTCCTTTGAGAACGTCCCTGTCCTCTCAGGCCACTTTCCCAGAGAGAATTTAAGTTTAGTACCTTTGTCTTTCTTTCTTTTTTTTTTTTACCCCTAAGGGCAACTGAATTAAGGATAGCCCTATGATATAAATGTATTTTTCTTATTCAGATGAAAAAGAAAAGACTTTTAATCAGGTTATTAAGGGAAGTGGTTGAAGTGTTATTTGCAAGAAAGTTGAAGGACTACCACATTCTTCACTATTTTTATGAAGATCAAATACTGGTTACTACTTGCATTTGGATTGTACCAGCTGACAGCTGTGCAGACAAATTCATTAAAACAGCTCCTATCCAGCACTTCCCTGACTAGAAAATGGAGGGGGACAGTTAAAGAAAAAAAATGCTTAAAGTAGAAATTTAAAAATTAAATTGGCCACATAGTCAATGAGCTCAGTACATACAGGCAAGGAGTCAGAAGCCAAGAGTGTTCACCCTTATGCACCAGTCACTGGCTTAAGTGAATTTGGGCAATTCACTTAACCTTTCCTTGCTCCCATCTCCTCCTCTGGGCATCTGATGGCATTGGCAGTGAACTGCTTTGTAGTAATGTGGCAATTACACTATTAATGCTGATTAAGCTTTCTGAAAATAGAATCCAAAGGAATGCTTAATAAAAATGATAAATAAAAAACGTTTTAGCAGATAGGTTTTTTCTTTTTTTTGACTTAGCAGTAAAAAATCTCTAAAAGAATAAAAACATATAATTGCTGACCATCTTCTGCTCCAACAACTTCAACTTTTTGGGAGTATGAGATTATGACAATAGTATCTTTTACCACTGTGCATCATACCAAAGTTGAAATCATCCCTGTACCTCAAGAGCTGGGGCTTTTTGTGTGTGTGTTTGAGGTGTGGGGGTTTCCTCACAGAAATTTCATATAAAACTTTATTTTTTGAGAAAGAGCAGTTTGCTTGTCATTCATTTTGCTACTGACTTGCCTTTGCCTTCTTTCTACCCAATACTACTTTAGCCCTCCAGTTTAAAATCAAGGTGCAAGGTCTGAAATAGACCATTATGTTTTCAGACAGAAGGTTATAATCCTACCAATTTCAAATTTTTTTCAATGAAGAACCATTCAAAAAAATTTCCTATCCCCTGCTAATTTCTATCTCTGGACATTTAATATGGTTCACCAGAAACCCAACTAAAGCAACAGGAATTGATTATGATCTGCCCCTGCCCCATCACATGAATGCAGTATGTCCAGATACTTTCTGTCCATTTTCTGCTTGGTTGTAGAGGGAGAAAAGAGAAAATGATCTGGAACAAAATTGGGAGGAAATAAGGACCTGGGACAATTGCCAATCTACCATCAGGATGGTCAGTCCCTCTCAACCCTTCTAAAAGAGGTCATCATCTTGATTGTTAGCTAGAGACATCATGAAACTATTCCTGTGGAGTAATAACTGTCTCTTTTTTGTCCTCAGGGACAGTGTGAGAAGAGTTCTGGGTCAAGTGGCTCTGGTGAAATAGCTCATAGTGTCCTTTTCTTTGCTTTCTGACTCATTCAAAAAGTGAAAAGGCATTATTATGAAAGACATTCTCAGGTGGAGAAGTGACACTGCTTTCTAGGGATAGAACCTGTTTCAGATGGAGGTTCACTACCCTCAGGGCTGGATGGTTCTCCTTCACTTCTGCTTTTTTACTTCCATGCTTTCTTTGAGAACCAGCTCAAATTCCATCTTCAGCTAGATATCTAGTCTTTGCTTGTGCCTTTTCTTTGAGAATATCTCCAACTTATATTGTTTTTGTCACCTATGGACCCAATGATGTAAATATTGGTTCTTCCTATAAAGTGTAAGCTTCATGTTTTTGCCTTTCTCCACATCTTCAGCACTTAACCAAGCATCTGACATGTAGTAAATATTTAATGCTCACTGATAATAAGATGAAGATGGAATCCCAAACAATATTTGTCACTTTAGCTTTGTTGCCTTCTTCATTCTCCTACTCTTTTACTTGTTGCTATATTGAATTAATCAGGAAGACGAGTTCTCTCCTTTTTGAAGTAAGAAAATATGAAATGTTCAATTACTCCTTCAACCAACATTAATTACATGCCTTCTGTGTGCAAAGCATTTATGCTAAATAATGTTTGACACAGAGATGAATGAAGCACAGGGAAATAAATTATGTGCACCAGAAACTGTAAGATATGATAGAATATGATAAAGGAATAATCAAATTCTCACATGATTTGTGATCAGTCTTCTAGATTGATGTGTTCCTTCCAAAAATATCAATCATGACCAATATATATCTGCTTGCCCTGTGCAACTCCTGTCTGTGTCCTCCCATGTGTTCATGAGTCAGCCCTCCTGGAGGGCTTCCTTGTTTTCTTCTATCATTGCATGTGCCCTAGTAGCTGCCTTAGCTGTTTAAGCTCTCATCCCTCACCTTTTCCCTGTAACCAACTCCTCTTCTGTTCTCTTTATGCAATTCTTTAATGATATCTTCTGATTCCTGTTCTTTGAAGTTACATGTTGGCTATATATTGCTGTCTGCTTGTACTCATCATATATTTTTTCCATAGCCATCCATATGGTAATAGTTTTATTGCCACATGTGTTTTTTTCTGCCATACTAGTAGCCACACAGGTAGAAAAATGCATACGTAAAAACAAAAAAGTATGAAACTTTGCTTTGTGAGGGAAATAGTATTTGCCTGGATTTTAAGAGATAATTAGGATCAGTAGGATTTAAACAGAAATAATCAATGGTATGGAGATTGGCTCAAGAAAAAGAAACAGGTGAATTAGAAAAATATAGGATATGTCAATGGAATTGAATTCCCATGTCACCTTACTAGTGCATAAATTCTGAGAGGGAAAGAATATTATTTCTCATAAACCTATACTTATTTAACTGTACCTATATATTTATCTATATTATCTAAACTTTGTAAACTCCACTGTACCTAGTATAATAGTGTACACATAAAATGGATCTGATAATCATTTGTTAATAAGAATTGAACAGTTCCAAACTTTGTATATCTATATGCTTGAATTCATGTAAATATTTCTTTGGCAAAAAGAAGTCACCACTGGGAAAAGTGTAAGAAGCCTTGCAGATGACTAAGTATTATTTTGTACCAGCTGTTTCTTCTCCCTAGAATGTGCTAACTTCTCACTCTCCCTCTTTAAATCCCCAGCTCCATTCAAGGCTTAACTCAAATGTGACCTCTGAGAAGGAATTTCCTGATCTCCCCTCTGTTCTCTCAGTGGCTTCTATGCTCTCTTCCCCCTAGCACTAGAAAAAAAGACTTTACATTCATCTTTCATATATTTTGTATTTACATATCTGTATACATGCCGTTCTCCCTCAACCCCATCCCCACCTTGTGGAGTATATACTATCATTTTTAGTGGCCACTTGATTTTATTCAGTCCATCCCAAGGTTTTTGAATCTTTAAGTCATGTGGTCTAATGCCTACTTTCATGGCTGACCTATTGTCACTATCACTGGTTTTTTAAATCATCTTTCTTTTTAAAGAAAAGCACACAACTGGGACTACAGATGAGGTAAAATGATGCCATGTCTGGGGTGCTGAAGGCATTTAACCTTCAGACTGGTGAAAAATATTGAACGCTAGAGGATAGTACATTCAGTGAATTTAGGATCTTTATGATAAGGTTTACTGGGTCCCCTGTGAAGTCAACTTTCACCTTGTAACTGATGCACTTTTGTCCCACTAACCTGGCTTTGAAAAGGAATGATCTTAGCAGAAAAACAAAGGCAGGAGACAGAGGAGAGGATATTATAGTCTGACTGCAATTTTCACCATCTTCAGAGTCAAGTGTGGGACAATATTGAGTCACAGACTGTCAGTAGTATTTTAAAAATTCTCTCTCTTCGTCATTCCCCTGTCCTGTATCTTTCAATATTAGAATACTTTATTTGCCCATGCTTTGAGTACTGTCATTTCACAGAGCTGGGAAATTTTTTTCTTTGCCATTATATTTTTGTTTTTGTTTTTTCCTTTGCAACAATTCTTCTTGTTGTTTTTTAAATGCAGCTTCTAAAAGTGCTTCTGCTTAACCTCCCATCTTTCCTTGGAGAGGTGGTACAACTATGGGTATAGACTTATAGGAGAGAGAGGTGATGTGCTGTTTGGTTTTGTGGCACTTTTCCCCTTGTTTCAAGAAATGGTCCAGTATGCAGATGGATAAAGGTGGCAGAAAATAGAGCAATGGGTAAAAGGTGCAAATAACCATGTTTTCAATTGTAAATTAAAAATTATAATTGTCATAAAGTGTACTGATCTGCCCTGCAAAGTAGTGGATTCCCTCCCATTGAAGGTCTTCAATCAGAGGCTGTATGACTCTTTATCAGGTCTATTATAGTAGGGAGAGATAACATGAAGGTTAAGATTCCTTACCTTTCAGATTCCCTGATTCTGATTTCCCTGGAAAATATCAAAATAAGAGGCCAAAGACTGATTAAAATGCAATGAGTTTAAGATGAGATCAGTATTTTGATTGGAGTGTAGAGAGAGGTGAAAATGAGGTCCTGAATGGTTTAGTCTAATTTCCCTGAAGCAGCAATAACTCTGAAGTCAGTCGCAGAAGTTAAAATCAGAAAGATGCTATTATAACAGCCTAGATTGAAGGGACCAAAAATGTCATTGAGTTGAACCATAACATATTTCAGATGAGGAAACCAAAGTCCAGAGAGAGCAAGTGGCTTTCCCACATTTAGATTGCTAGTTATTGTCTTAAGAGTAACTCAGATCCTGGTATTCATGACCCCAAGTCAGTATGTTACCCACTAGGCAACACTTTTTTTTCATGTAGAGCAAATCTTCTTGAATTGTAGGTCTTGATCCCACAAGGAGTCTCATAACAGAAAATGGAGGGTTGTGAAATTGTGGTTTATCAGTATTATCAGCAAATGTTTGAGTTGCATACCTATTTATATACCTTTATATTCAGGGTCATATAAAAATTTTTCAGGCAAAAAAGGGGTCGTGAGTAGAAAAAGTTTAAGCTCTGATGTAGAGCATAGCTGAAGATAATCAGCTGATATTTTAGGAAGGAAAAATCTGATGTGTTTATGAGCAATTATCAACATATGTTATAAGTTGATAATTTGTACCTGAGTCATCGAGATAAAGGAATGATTTAGTTTCTACTTCATTTTTGGCTTTAAAGTCATAGTAGATAATTTCATCCAGCCCTTTGATTTTGCAGATGAAAAAATCAAGGCTTAGAGAGATTACCTGACTTATCCAAGGTCACATACAGGCAAAAGAAGGCTGTGAATCTGTATCTTTTGCCTACTAATTTATGATTCTTTCCCCCATACCATACTGCCATTCCTAGGATAGTTAAAAGATAATGGTGCATAATAGGGGGGATTATGTACTCTATCACCTATCTATCTGTCTGTCTGTCTGTTTAGCTGTCTGTCTAACTATATTTATCTGTTGATGGTCAGACTTTAGGGCTTCAAGTCAAGCAATAATAATCAATAAGATCATTAAAAAAATCAACTTTATTCTTTCTTCTAAAATTAGAAATACTGGAGTGAAAAAGGAAACTTTAGGAATATCAGCTATAAAAGAAAAGTACGTGGCTATCCTATAAGACAAACTTTAGGAAATACCATTACAAATATTCATTGTTTCCATGGCCACATATGAGAAGTGAGAGGCTGTATTGCATACTACCATTAACCAAAAAAAAAAAAAAAATAGAGAAAAAAGAAAAAGAAATTTAAAAAGAAAAAAAAAAACAGTGAATATTTTAAGTCACCTGAGTGTGAAATTAAAACATTCTTCCTCCCTTCTCCATCCCTCAAAAATCTGGATGCATAGTATATTGACTTGTGAAAAAAAGAAAAGATTGACCTTTTAGATTCACTTTGATAATTATAACAATAAAACATGTTGCTTTTAAAAAATTTCTTCAATTAGTGGGCTTAATATATAACTTCTCAGTAAAGATTTAGAAAATATGGTAGTGTGGACAGATCCTGAGCACAGCTAACCTATCTCTCTAACCAGCCTTCCCCTTTGGTGCTTGTGTGTGCCCATACAGTCTTTTGGAGCACAGTCCCAAATTGTGGCAATGTCCCAAATCACAGGATTAATGTGTCTACTAACAGACCTCTTCTGCCTCCAGAATGAAGAACTCCTTGCTAATTTCTCTTCAAGACACCAGCTTAATTGCATTTTAAACAAATGGGCTGCTTTGCTGGCCAACTTTTAAATGAGATAACAGCAATGTTCACTCTCCAGCAGTGATGAGTGCCTTGCAGTTGATTCAAAACTCTGTTCAATAACAGGTTTAATCTCACACCAGCAGATTTACTGCAGTATAAACTGCCACTGAGCTCATAATTAGTAAAACAAAAAAAAATAAAAATCCAACCTACTAAATATTATTTTCCAAAGCAGCAGGCTATGTTTTAGTGGAAAATTTCAGTCCTGTTCTTTGTGTGTTTTATTGATTTTATGTATGATATTGGGAATTCATGCTATGATTTAAGATAATGGTCTACATCGATCACGTAAGCAGTTGCTTAGCTCTCTGGTAACAAACCGATGCTTCCATTCACAGAATATGTGAGATAGACAGTCGGAGAAACTACAATGCTTATCATCTTAATGTTCTCTCCCTCTCTCCCTCTCTCTCCCTTCCCCTATCTCCCTTTCCTTCCCTTTCCCTCCCTCCCTTCCTCCTTCCCCTTCGCTCATTTCTTCTCCATCCCT